>CM065714.1:56281624-56289124 GCA_033310375.1 Conus canariensis
TACTGTTCCAAAAGGGGGGCTGAACTCAACTGCCAAAGGGGTACAGACAGGACGCGGGCTCCGCACACAAAGACTGTATGATTGACAGCCGTGAACTGAAAACCAAAGCTGCTGTCGCTTTTGAAGATCTCCTGTAGAGGTGTCTTTGTCTTTGTCTTAAGCGCTAGAGGTTTTACACCAAATCTGTTGTCATATTCCTCATCGTGTAAGTCTGATATACAGGCCTCAATCACAAATCTTGGGCATTTGACACGAAAGTTTTCTGAGTAATTTCCAATGCAGGTATTTCCGAAGATCAAATGCAGTCTGTCCTTTTCTCTGAACCCTCCGCCTCCCCTTCCCCTGTCCTTCCTCTTTCCACCCTTCTCCACTCCTTCCCCTTGGCAAAGTTTTTATGTTCCAACTTTGCATCCATCTGAGTTATTAAAAGGTTAAAGTTCTCATAGCTTGAAGGGCCCGTAGGGGCAGTGAATGTCAGAGGTTCGCCGTCTCTAAAGCACGACATCATGGAAGGCAGCGCCCATACCGGCTCTCCTTCCGCCGCCTTTAACCTTCTCTGAACTGAATCAGGTACCCATTTACTTTTGGAGAGACACAAAGGGTTTTCAAGCCCAGAAAAAAATCAGACCCCACGTGTGGTTCGAACCCACAACCGTTAGCTCCGCAGACAAACGCTCTGACCATTTGACAACGAGCCCCTCAAATTCTAAATGAACACACTTCAAATCACATCGAAAGAAATGGCCATGACTTGGAGCTGCATCTGTATGAAAACAATATTGAAACTGTGATGTCAGTCACAAAGAAGAGACACAGACAGACAGACAATGACAGACAGAGGCAGAGAGACAGAGAGAGAGATGAGGCACGGAAGATTTATCTTCATATACATAAGCACAGATTTTTCCAACTGTCTGTCTGTCTGTCTGTCTGTCTGTCTGTCTGTCTGTCTTCTCTCTCTCTCTCTCTCTCTCTCTCTCTCTCTCTCTCTCTCTCTCTCTCTCAGACATATCTATTATGTAGATACCTAAACAGATATGTTCTCTCTCCGCTGCCTCTCTCCCACTTATTCCACCTCCCGATCCATACCCACAGTGATGTACGCAATCTTCCTCCCCGTTAGTACCTGCCTTCATATACCTACAGTACATTTATCCTTCAACACCAGAGCATTATTTACCCTCAGGAGTCCGTAACAGGTTCAAGTGTGGCTATTTTAGTTTACTTTTAGAACAGTGTTCCAGTCTACTATAGAACTCAAGTGTCTTTCTGAATCAATGTATTGCTTCACATTTACAACCATAAACTGCAACATGTTCTTGATCCCTTTTCAATCATATCTGGTTGCTATCATTATTGTCAGTATTTTTCTCGTGCTATCATTATTGTCAGTATTTTTCTCGTGCTATCATTATTGTCAGTATTTTTCTCGTGCTATCATTATTGTCAGTATTTTTCTCAAACAACCTTTTCATCGCTTGCATACAACTTAAAAAGTAATAACAGTTCACTCATCTGTTCCATTTCTGGCAACATTCTTCATGGATCAGAAAACGTCCAATGTCACCAAGAATATCTTTCATCGTGAACACATTTTCTGGTGGTCCTCAGTGTTCCTGAGAAAACAGAATCAGAATTGTCGAAGGTTGGAGGACCTAAAAATCGAAGTGGTATACAGACAGCGTGCGCGTGCACAAAACTCTCTTCTCTCGATCATACTGTTTGAAAGGGGATGAGGAGGGGCTCGGATGTTATTATTGGATAAGGTGGAGGCGGCGCAGAGAGAGAGAGGGGAGAAGAGAGAGAGAGAGAGAGAGAGAGAGAGAGACAGAGACAGGGACAGAGAGAGAGAGAGAGAGAGAGAGAGAGACAGACAGACAGACAGAGAGAGAGACGTTAAGATGATACGTGTGTTACAGCGCTTACAATCCAACGTGAAACTGAAATTTTGTAGGATTCGCGGAATGTCCAACATACACACACACGCGTGCGCGCACAGACACACACACACACACACACACACACACACACACACACACACACACACACACACACACACACACAGAGATGCACTTCATAATTCATACGGTCTGCTATTATTTCGCGGTAGATCCAGCTATGAATCTGCCCACTTCCATAATATGCCATCTGCTCCGAAGACCACGGATAGTAAAATGAGACAGTTACATAGCATTGGATACAGTGTAATTATTCAACAACCAGATAAGGAGACCCCTCTCTTTCCGTGAACTGAGGATAGGAGATAACGTTAGGGGGTGCGATTATTTCACAACTGCTTTTGAGCGTGTCTGCGTCCTTGAAAAAAACACACGGTCGCAAATACACGCTAAACATGAAACTGTTGTATAATTCACTGCAAAATGTGTAAAATACGAAGTAAAGGATAGCAGCATTCAATCATCAGGTGCCCCCTCCCCATGAAACGCTAAGCCCAAACAAGATCGCACATTTGTCAATGTCCTCGCCATTGCATTAATAAATGAAACGCCGTGACGCGAGGGCAATGTTCGTTTAAAAAGACAGCCGTGCAAGCACGGCGTGACCAAGTGAAAAAGTCAGAGGAAATAGAAGTTGTTATCGCGACAGCGCGTAGTCTTTTAAGCAGAAAAGAAAACAGACCACGCCCGAGTTGATTTAATATTTCGTTTTGTTTCGGTATTCTTCAACCTGGCCCGATTCCGGCAATTTCTTTGCTCAGTTGCAATTCGCCAGGGAAATCAGCGTCACTATCGTCGCCCGGCACGCGCGTTCCGTATGCTGGCGCTCGTGCCGTGGTTTTGAGACCTCATGCGCACACGTGACATTGTTATCGGCTTTTTCCGGTTTAGGCACGCGTTCTCCTCCAGGCGAGTGAGCCATTTATGAAGTTGACCGTATGGAGTTTCAACACAGTGGGCTCTTCATTTCGTACGATGGCGAGATAAAGGGACGTGATAAGGTATAGTAGCTAGTTGTTAATAGTCAGATGCTTTATGACGAGAAGTCGGAAATGAGACAGTGATGCTGAATAAATCAAACATATGTGGTTGAAATACAAGCATTTTTCAACAGCCTATCAACTGCTGGTGTTGTTTTGATATTCCCCCTCTCTCTCTCTCTCTCTCTCTCTCTCTCTCTCTCTCTCTCTCTTCTCCCTCTCGTTTTCTCTCTCCTCCTTGTTGCTTCATTTGTGTGTGTGTGTGTGTGTGTGTGTGTGTGTGTGTGTGTTGTGTATGCATGTGTGTGTGTGTGTGTGTGTGTGTGTGTGTGTGTGTGTGTGTGTGTTTAAGATATGCTTGAGAAATTTCTTTCATGTACATTGGAACAGGATACTGAATCAACAACAAAAGCTACGGACAAAACGTCAGTAACTAGGTTGTACTTAATCAACTATTTAGTGTGGGACCGCCTGCACTGTCCGCGAAATTAATGAATGACAAATAATACGTTTGAAGAGATAATTACGTTCGAACTCATAACATGTGCGCAAGACAGAGTAGGAGACCATCCTCAAGAGCTTTTCTGGCAAGATCTGACTAACAGCTCATCCGTTTATGTTTCGAGAAATGCCTTGAGTGTTTTTTGTAATGTCCTTAGTAGTTTTCGGTACCATACTGCATGTAAGAATATGCCTTTCTCAGTTTAAAAGCACAATTTGAAGCGAAGCAATTTTCGACGCAAAAAGTTTGCCTTTTTGCTGTCAAATCTAACTCGAGATTTGTTCTTTTGTGAGACACAAAAAGAAATCCGGATTGGAGAATAATCTGCAGGAGTGCCTAGTTGTCTTTCAAAATTAAAAATGGGTTTGAATTTACCAACCACAAGGGGCCATATCAGGGCTGTCACATCGTCAAAGTCAACATCTTTCACAGATGTTACAAAAGCGAAATGAACCTGATCTTTTGATATAAAAAAAAATGCAAGAATAGCCTGCAAATCTTTGTTCCAAAAACTGTAAGGTCAGACGAAAAATACCTATCTCGTTCAAGAACAAAGATAAACATCTACCTTCTGCTACTTTTTGTTCTATTTGAACACGTACTTCGTCTAACTTCTTGTTACCTGAGTGTTGAACATTTTACCTGTCTGTTCTGCTTTTTAGTGTTTTATCCGACGTTTTGCCTTTTTTCGAAACTGAAGAAGAGAGGGAGATCAGGGGGAGGGGAGAGGTGAGGAGAGAAGGCCTGGGAGGGGAAAAGGGAAGGAGGGAGAGAGAGAGACAAAGCAGATGGAAGAGAAAGTGAGCGACAGCGAAGAAGGAAAGGGGAGAATAGAAATAGATTGACAGAGAGATAACAGACAGACAGACAGAGAGATAGATATATCGATAGGCAGACAAAGAGACATATAGGGAAAGGCAAGACTTTAGAAAGGTAGATTGATAATTAAATAGAGAGAGAGAGAGAGAGAGAGAGAGAGAGAGAGAGAGAGAGAGAGAGAGAGAGAGAAACAAATAGATACACACCTCTTGATTAATATTTTGTTATCAGATTTTAAAGACAAAAATGGTTGACTTGTTTAATTTGATGTTTAATTGTTGAATGTTTAATGCTCTTAACTTAAAGGGAGTTTCTCTTCGTTTTTTTTGTGTGTTAAATGTCAGCAGGTTTGCAAGCTAAGATTAAGAATCTGGTCAGGCCGTTGTGTCACCCAGACCAGAACTGCAAGTGGATATGTCAAGGTTGCAAAACGTCCACGTCTTCCTGCTGATGTTTCTTCTGGTCTTCCAGTTGTGAGCACGGTCTCATACAAGGTCTACTATCAACAGTACCCCACTTATCCTGTCGACCTGTGTCGGTGCATCTATGCATGTATTTGACAACGGCATTTTTGTTTGTTTTGCTTTTGACGGTCAGTTTGTCATTTCAGCGTATTTCCCCCTTTCTTTTCTTTTCTTTGTTTTCATTTTTCACTGTTCTTGCTTTTTTTTTCTTTTTAAAAGAAAAACTTGCTTTTTCTCTGTCAATCTCTGTTTGTTACACTTTTCGAACTCCGATTGTAAACACACACACACACACACACACACACACACACACACACCACACACACCGCGCGTGCACACACACACACACACACACACACACACACACACACACACACACACACACACTCACAAGAGGCAAAAAAAAATGAAAGAGAGGAGGGAAAGTACTGGGCGGGTGGAGTGAGATGGAAGGCTCTTTCACTCTACACGCTCAATTTCAACTTCCCCACCCATCTCTCCCCACCCGTCCTGCGACCAAACCTCGACCAACTTGCCTACTAAAGGCTTCTTCCTGGTTTTATTGGCACTGACGCTGCTGCCTGCAGACTGATGCCAACAGCCTCAGGTGGGAGGATCAAAGTACAGGGAGGAGGATCACCCCCCTCGCCTCTTGTCCACGAGCACAATACAGTCTAAAGGACGGCGATACAATGAGGTCCTCCGAGGTCCTTTCAAGTCCTGTGAGCGGGGTGATAAGCCTCATCTCGAACTGACTTTGTCAGGGACGCAGGCTTTGTGGGGGCTTTGTCACTGGCTCTCTGTCAAGTTTCAGCTTTAGTTGGTGGTGTGGGGCGGAGGTTGGGGTGAGGGGGGGGGGGGGGGATGAGAAAGGCGCCGTCAACCAGGGTGAGTGTAATGTGATGGCCACACTGTATTTTTCAGCATATCTGTGTCAAGAGCGGTCTCCACACACGTGTTCTGGTGATTCATTGTATCCGGTGTGTGAAATTCTGATGTCGTGAAGGGTTTGAATACAGTCCTGTTTTCTAGCTTTTGCTTTCAGGTTCTATGTCCAAAGAATTCATGACGTCCGGTATGTGTGAATGCGATTCTCTGCTGGAATATATTGTAATTTTTGTTTTAACTCCCTCGGTCAGTTTCAAAGAAACCGTGGCATCTGCTGTGTGTGTCTCTGCTGTGTGGTTGAACACATCCTTACTTAGATTTGTCTTCTTTATAATGCAGTTGTTTTTTCCTGATACTGTGTGTGTGTGTGATGTACGGACATCTCGTGAATGAATGATACATCCTTTTTCCATATGGTTGTAATCTCTCCTGCCTCTTTCCTCCTCTCTATTTTCCTCTTCTCTCTCTCTCTCCCCTCTCTCTCTCTCTCTCTCTCTCTCTCTCTCTCTCTTTTCACTCTCGTCAGGTTAGAGAGAGAGAGAGAGAGAGAGTGTGTGTGTGTGTGTGTGTGTGTGTGTGTGTGTGTGTGTGTGTGGGGAGAGAGAGAGAGAGAGAGAAGAGACAGAGACAGAGACAGAGATACAGACACAGAAACAGAGACAAAGAGACGGGTTGAGAAAACAGAGAGTGGTGGCTTGAGAGAAATATGCGCCTCCGACGGGATGAAACTTCCAGATGAACTCTACAGACACGATTTTACTTGATCACGCGATACAAGATTCACTCCACATACACGATTCCAGTTGACGACAAGGTTTCTGGATTCAGTCTACAAACACAACTTCGGCTGACCAGAGTACCTTTAAAAAATTTAAAAAAAAAAAAAAAACTCTTGTTTTCTCATCTGCCTGGTTAACGTTCTCCATTACTTTTCCCCAATTCTTTTCACAGTTTGGGGAGAACAGCACAAAACGTTTCAGCTTCTGTTTCTTCTCTCTCTCTGGCCTCAAAACGCTGTGGGCGGCCCGCATGATGGTTAACTTTTGACGCTCAGTATAGATGGAGAGGTAGAGGCGATCGCTCGCTCAGGTGGCCCCGCATATACTCAGCACCATTAAATACGATACCGTCTTGGGACGCTGTCATTAATATTCCCAGAGGCTCTAGAGGATGAAAGGGGGCAAAAAAGGCAGTGTCTGTGGAATAAAGACTGCTTGTTGGTCTGCTCTTCTGGCACTGGAGCTGAGGGGAATTGATGAGCAGTCAGGCTGTGAAAGGGAAAGTTTGGGGACTTGGGGGAGCGGGGGAGAGAGACGGTAACTGGGGACTGCTGCTGGGTGGAGGGGGTGGGGGAGCGGAGGGAGCGGGTGCTGAAAATGAAGGGCGAGGGGTGCTTCGAGCATGCGGCGGGGAAAGGGAGGAAGGGGCAGGGTGGGAGGGTGTCACAGTGGCATGTGGGAAAGAAAGAAAGACGATATGTGATTAAACCCTGCATGGCATGAATTGTACGATTAGCATTATGGGTCATTATTGATGATCTGAGGAATTAAACAGGCGAGGAGTGAATAAATCAATGAATTAATGAATAAGAAGGTAAATAAGTTATTGCTTTTCTCCTTTTTTTTTCTTGTTCTAGATAGTACTTCCCCACCCCAACCCAAAAGGAGAGAGAGGGTCTTTTCTTCGTTTGGGGTAAACAAACAAAAAAAAGGTTTAAAAAAAATCTCGAAAACCGACCGAGGCAACAAAAACGCAAAAAAACGCCAAAGGGTATATACTGTAGTGGTGTCATAGTAGTGGCGTTTTGATTTGTTTTTTGTTGTGTTTTTGTTTGTTCTTGTATTGTTTTCTTTGTGCCGCCTTTTGTTGGCGTTTACAGAGACAGACAG
>CM065714.1:56294124-56296624 GCA_033310375.1 Conus canariensis
AGCTCGTCCATGGCGTCATTCAGACTATGCATGCGCAACCGTTCGCGATCGTTGGCGCGGACGCGTCTTGTCTTCTTCACGATGACCTTCAGCTCAGGGTCTTGCGGCTTCGCGCGAGACTTCCGTACACGTTTGCGTTTTGTGCCAGACGTCTGCGCAGAGTTTGTGTGGAGATGTTTGTCCGGGGAAGCGGACTTGTCCGTGAGAGTGTCACTGTAGCCGCTGTCGAGCTCATGGGCTCCGGGCTCCATGGTGTCTGGAGACGCCACGTGACTCACACTGGCAGGGCTGGTCACGCTCTGGCTGCTAGGAGACGGGCCCAGGAAGTGATCAGGGGACACACAGCCACTGCTGCTGACAGACGACCCCAAAGAACTGTCCGTGGCCGGGAAATCCACCTGTCCACAATCATACCCTCTCTGAGGGGATGACGGTAGACTGGACGGCTGCTGAGAAGCTAAAGTCGCCACTTTCTCTTCACTCCTCACCATCCGCGCCTGTTGTGCCGAGATGACCCGAATGAAGGAAGCACCGGTCCCAGAGGTGGGCTGCAGTCTGGCTGCACCTGTGGAGCCCTGCCCGGCCTGTCTGGACTTGACTCCACACGAGGATCCAGTCATCCCATCGGCAGACAGCTGATGCACTTTGGAGTTCTGCAGCAGGGTCTGGGTGAGGATCTGGCCATAGAAAGGCCGTGCCTCGGCCCTGGAGCACTCTTCTGCAAGTTTCGGCGTGGGGGTCGTTTCTGATGACGTGGCCTTAGCACTGTCCCTGGGTGGAACGGGGGAAAGGCACTGGAGGAGAGGATGCGGCGGCATGCCGAAGACTTGGTTTGGCTGCCGGCCAGGTCCAGCTTCTGAAACACGGATTCCCTTTATTAGGTAAAACAAAATTCTCCGAAGATGGAGCGTGGGTGCCTAGCTGGCGAGGTAATCGAGAAGGATTGAACACACAATCTTCTCGTCCTGTATGAAATTATACTCACTGTTCTATACTTTTCTTTGTGGGGGCGATTGTTCAGGGACAGGGAAATACCCCGGTATACCACAAAGAGCTGGAAAAACTAGCAGTTTTAAGGGAGTATCTAGGCAAAGTGCTGATGTGTTGTTTCAAACCGTTCTATTACCATCATTAGTTTTTCTGTATGACGTGCTTAGGACCCAGCTTTTTTAAATTGTCTTTGTCATACACAGTCATCATAATACAAACGCCGTCTGTATATGGAGAGAGAGAGGAGAGAGAGAGAGAGAGAGAGAGAGAGAGAGAGAGAATTTGAAAAAGCTTAAAAAACACTGTAATGTAATACTTCTAGCACGTAACATGAGAGTTATAACCGATACTGTGTGCCTATCACACACACACACACACACACACACACACACACACACACACACACACAAAACAGAGAGAGAGAGAGAGAGAGAGAGAGAGGGAGAAGTTGGTCTTTATGATTACTAATCAGAAGCACGTACCACAATTTTTGTTCACATATCTAGGTGGGCATAACAAAGTATGAAAAACGAAATATATGAAAACACGAACGAAGAAGAAGAGATGAACCGAATGAATGAATGAGAAATGAAAAAAAGGGAAAGAAAACAAACAAAAAAGGAAAATAGTACAAAGCTAGAACACAGTACAAATCGTTGACAATTCGAGAATGAATTAAGTTCACGAGTAAGCTTACAAGTTAGATTCATATGTGAATACCTCCGCATGTACGTGTACCCTGCCGACTGAGCGTCTGTTCAAAATGGAAGGGCGTAGGAGGGCAGAGGGAGGTGGGAAGGGGATGGGAGGGTAAACCTAGGTAACGACCACGAAAACATGGACCGTTGATCCGAGTTCTGACTCGAGGTAATTTCAACCTGCTCTGTAAATGGCTGTTCAAAATGGTATTTCTATCAATAGCACCAACGTTTTTCTTTTGTCCGTCCGTTGGTTTGCTTTTTGTCCAGACAGTACAACAATACAGATGTGGACAGACAGGATATATGAACAAAGAAAGAAGGGACTTTTAGTTTTCAGTGCAAGACGAGTAAAGTGACTCGCACTATCATCTGCGTTGCGATAGCATTATTACCGACATTCCGGATGAATGCTATATTCACTCCATCAATACTCCTCTCTCTCTCTCTCTCTCTCTCTTGCTCGCGCGTGTGTTTATGACAGCCTTAAAAAGGATCTTTGTGGTCGGCTGGGGTACCATGAAAGTGTGTGCGTGTGTGTGTGCGTGTGTTAGTGTGTGTGTGTGTGTGTGTTAGTGTGTGTGTGTGTTAGTGTGTGTGTGTGCTAGTGTGTGTTAGTGTGTGTGTTGTGTGTGTGTGTGTGTGTGTGTTAGTGTGTGTGTGTGTGCTAGTGTGTGTGTGTGTGTGTGTGTGTGTGTGTGTGTGTGTGTTCGCACCCGCAAGCGCGAGCGTGTGCGTACGCAAGAACGCGGACGTATGTGTGTGTCTATGCAGGCGCGTACATATTGTTGTGCACATGATCTGTTCCTATA
>CM065714.1:56301624-56354124 GCA_033310375.1 Conus canariensis
AGAAATAAACCGAGAATGTGCGCCATTTCATTGAGTGTTGGTTGCTTTTACGTGTGTGTGTGTGTGTTGTGTGGAGAGAGAGAGAGGAGAGAGAGAGAGAGAGAGAGAGAGAGAGAGAGAGAGAGAGAGAAAGAGAGTTATTGCGCTCGCTACTCGGTGGCCACACATTTCGAGCGTCAAAAAGCGAGCGCATGTTGAGCGACAGACCGGGAGGACATGGAAAATTTCTTTCCACGTCGCCAAAGTTGTGTGACATAAACTTAAGGCTGCCCGCAGTTGTACGAGACAAATACTGTATTAGACAGTGTTCAGGCAAACTGCACCCTGCAGAGGAAGCCAGCCACACGCAAGACACACTCCTAGATCATTCGCATACCTGACCTTTTACCTTGCTTTATGCGTGCGCACCTTGCACCACTGCAGCCATTCGAACGAAGAAACTGAAGTCACTGCGACATCAATGCGGAAAAAAAAGATTCGGCAGCGGTCAGACGTAAAAAGTAAGACAGCAATGCTTTAATATCAACGCAGATTCCTGCCTGTAAATTTTGGTATTCAGCATAGCTGATATACGTGCTCCGTTCTGTTTAACATTGCTGTACGGAAGAAGCCTGCTCTTAATTCGTCTCACATTGGCTCACCCTTGACGAAACCGTTTTTCCGTTACTTTCCATAATCAGCTGATTTTATGTTGGCGCATGCGCTTCTGCTTTGCACGTGCAGTTCAGTGTTTTGATTTCTCTGCATGTTTGAACTGTTTATAACTGATTCAGCATTGGTGAAAACCATCGCCACATCGGAAGGGAAGTAAGCCCCGCATGGGATACCTACTCCTGATCGAATGCGACTCTGGACATTGCGAGCACTATTGGTTAGGGATGGTAACCCGAATAGAACACTGTTCTAACCTACAACCCATCAGTCTCGTTGCAATATAGCGGAGAGATCCAGCCAATGCTTGTAATGCGTTGCTCAGCATGTCAATCCCCGAAGCATGCTACATCTGCAAGCTTTATAAGTCATCTGATAATCACTCACTGCGAGATGGCAGATCTCTTTCGAAAAGCGTTGACGTGATATATCAACTTGAAAATAAAATGAGGCAGGGAACAGTAAACATTAAACAAGTAGGGCAAGTCTTGCTCCCATAAGAAAACCTAACACAGAGTAACGTTTATTCAAGACTGGCACAGCCTTTTAAACTTGAATAAAGTCAGACGAATACAAAGACGAACAATCTAATAATATATTGAAGTCGGGCGGCGCAGTCAACTTTCCAGCCTGTGTCACCATGGAACGGCTCTTGAAGATGTGGAGCAGTCGGCGATATCTGTGGCCTGGCAAACCATATTTTTCTAGTCGGAATGGTGGGCATCCCTCTCGGGGTTGGGCTGGGGAAAAAAATTGCCCTCTCGGCAGTAATCAGTAAGGACCATAAAAATGAATCGTGCAGCGCTCCAGCGACGTCCGTCCTGTTCCCTCTTTGAGGCGGCCTCACGCGGCACAGGACCATCACCACCCGAGCACGAAGAAGAGCACCCGGTAACCCTGAAGGCAGGCCTTTTGGGGTGAAGAGGCGAAAAGTACCGACACCCACAGCCGGCTGACCAACATCACAGACTGGACACTAGTTCACATGTAACCAGAATCAAGTGCTATACACCACTTCAGCAGGAAGAGAGAAGAGGATCCGGCCCGGGGGACGAAAACCGGAACAAGATAGGACAGCTCCCGTATGGAACCAAGCCCAAGGCTCCTGCCAACGACCAGATACCCTGCCACCAAAACTACAGGCGTCGGTCTAGGACTGCCTGTCCTTTAACGACATCATGCCAACAGGACGCACAACTCAACTCTCCAGCTCGGGCCGTACGGACAAACTTACAGCGCAAGGAGGGATTCTTGTCTGCCGGCACTTATGTTAACTTAGGCATACTGACTGAAATCACAGTTTGCATTTTGCCCTTTGCACGCTGAGAATCCCATCTGAAGCAGTTTTGATATTGATGGACTGTGTGTTTTTTGCTCAAGATCTGCTGTCGGATTCAAAATAAGAAACTTCCTTCCCAGGACGTTAAAAGCAGTAAAACGGGCTATCGTCACGCAAACAGGGAAGCAGACAAAGTGAACATCACGAACCAAACAGCGCGTCAACTCTGACTTGGTGTTGTTAGAAATCTACGTGTTACGTATTATCTAAATTGTAGTGTTCTCATCATTGGCAAATAAAAAATCAACTCAAAGCCACTTTGTCGCGTGAGAGCTTACGCTATCTCCTGTATTACATGCTTTGTCACTAAGATACTGCACCGTGAAATAACACTTGATGTATGAAATAGATAAAAGATAAATGAATGAAAGAATAAATAATAAATAAATAAATAAATAAATGAATAAACAACATTCTCATGAAATGAAAACAGACGGTCCCCGTTAGTAAGTCATTTAGTTTTCTGCCCCCCCCCCCCCCCCCCCCCCCCCCCCCTTCCTTTTTTTCACGTTTGTTCTCTGGCCTATTACAGTCTTTCGGCTCGAAATGCAGTACTTCTGTGTCGCCAGTTGTACGTTCCATTCATTTGGCAGAATGGCAACGCAATTTTTCGTCTCTTAATTAAGATCTCAAAAGAAAATTTTTAAATTTGGTCCGTGAGTAGCAATCGTGCGTTGCGAGAGAGAGAGAGAGAGAGAGAGAGAGAGAGAGAGAGGGGGGGGGGGGGGGAGTGAACGCGCATATTTGTGAAAATGACTGCTCAAAATTATTTGATATAACATAAACGAAAAAAAAAAATTGAAGAATTGTTGTTCATTTTACGGTCCACATGCTCTTTTGGCGTGTCTCTTCCATTTCGTAGACTAACCTTTATATATTCATTCATTCATTGCAATTGCATATACAAATCGGATGCTCCCCTTTTGTTGTTGTCGTTATTGTTGTTGTTGTTGTTGCTAATGTTGTGTGTTTACAAATGTAATCGGATTACTCTTAAGAAAATCGAGCAACACAGCATTCCGCACGTGTTGTTCGCTCCAAGCGACCAGTACTGAGAGACCAGGAGCGCCAGATTACCTCACAATCTCAAACTTTAGGCACTGTGGTGTTGACAGTCTGAATCTTTCAAATCCTCTCTCTCCCTCATCTTCTAATACCACCCTCATTTCTCCCTCACCCCCAGCACCCATCCCATCCCTCCAACCCGTTCGTCCCCCCTCCGATTTCCATACGAAATCCAGGGGTTAATTAAAGGGAAATATCCTCCGTACACCCCCTGCACACCCCTCCCGTCTTTCTACCACCCCCACCCCACCCCTTTCTTCCTGTACTTCCTCCTCCATCCCCCCCCCCCCCTCCAAAAAAAAAAAAAAAAAAAAAAGGGAGAAAACCGAAGGAATACATGCACACAAACCCGAACGCTACTATGAAAATTGGATTGTTTGATCTAAGATCTTTCCCCTTTGGCTTGGCGGGTGGTTCTAAGGAGTGGGGGTTGTAGTCGAGGAGGTTCCTTTAAGCCACCAGTGAAGCGATCAGCGGCATGAAAAGAACACCTTGTGTAATTTCCACCCCCGGCGCAGTTCTTCGGTCGATCAGACCGTAGATCTGTATCAGTTGGCAAGCGATTATTATCGCATCAAAGTTTCGACTTTTGAGGTGTTCGGTCAATTAGTGGCACAACTAGGTCCCGTGGGGAGTTGGTTACCTCTTGCACGTGCGAATTTGACTCTTTTGCTATGGGAGCTTAGTAACGTCTTAAGGCGATAGTGGCTGATTTCATTAGGTAAACAACTGTTACAGTTAAAGAAAAACAGCAAAAATGGGAAAAAGAAGCATTCACAATCGCAGTGATTCTTAAGAATTACAACTGGTCTTCTTAGGATGACACCGTTTTCCAGAGGATCAAATCGTTTTCCCTAGAATGATAACTATTTTCACTGTTTTCCCTCTTGATCACGACAGTTTCCCCTATTTTTCCTTAGAATATCTATTAACCCCCACGGGCATCATCTCCAGGAAAGCGACGATCACAGGTAGTCACCTGGTATGGGTGCACATTAGCGTCTAAAGGCGGTAGCAACTGTTTTTAGTTATGATTGCAATTTTCTTTGACAAGTGCATGCGAAATAGTATTTTCACTGGTGCTACTACTACACAGACTGCCGGCTTGAATAGGGAAACCAGCTGTGATCCCTGGGATCGCTATTTTCCCTATTTTTGCTGTGTTCCTTAAAGGATAATTACTATCTTCCCCGCAACAATACGGAAACTAGTTGTGATTCTTATGGATAACGTCGCTGATAACTAATTTCTTCGGGAAAGCCTGGAAAACAGTCGTCATGATTCGGGAAAATATGAAAACAGTTATCTTCTTCTTCCTCGTTCGCCTCCCGTTAGATGAGCAGCCCGGTGTCCTCGATGAAGGCTGCCGTCCACCGCAGCTCCTCCAGGGTGCCGTGCAACTTGGCTTCCACTGCTGTCGGTGTAGGCCAGTACTTCCTTCTGGATGCTGCATGCGTCGTACAGTCTTGAAGGATGTGGTCAGTTGAGGAAAACAGTTGTGATCTTCAGGAATGACAGTAGAATTGTGTTTTCCTGAAAGGTGATGCCTGCCCTCCTCAGGGAAAGAACCCTAGGAACACAGTTATTGTCGGCTTTAGAGGCTGGTATGTTCCCATACTTACGATTTGGGTGTCTGCGCTGGCCTCGGTGGTCGGCTGCGCTATAAACAGCATGACTTGACCTGATGCACGCAAGTAAGTTCAGTAACCTGATTGTAACTGACTCGGATGAGAGAGAGAGAGAGAGAGAGAGAGAGAGAGAGAGAGAAGAGAGAGAGAGAGAGCCTAATTCAGAGTAATTTATCAGAGTAAAGTTAATGACAAGCATAAGTATGTTGAAACGAACCTCGTGGCTGTCGATGAACATAATCAATAAAAGAAATGTCAAAATTAATACATATCCCCGTTTGCACTATAAAAAAAATGACCTTATGATGATGCATGAAGGGAAAAAAACATCGAGCAAATAAACAGCAAATAAACAGAAAGCAAACAACCATAACATCACAATCGTACATTAGGCTCGCAGGAACTATAATCATAATTATCATGTAACAACGGCTGAATATTCTCAGTATGGCACATGAAATTCCATTATCTCGATTCATCATCTGTGTCATTTTTGTTTTTTGTTTTTTTTAATGAATCTTGAATCTTTACAATTTGCACTACCGCTGTACGCAACCCCCATTTCAAAGCATTCTATTAAATTTTAAGGCAAAAAAATTATGACTGGGTAACGATTACATCGAGAAAGAAAGCTAAGTGGAGGGTCAGAAACTTCAAACGTCCATGGTGTCAGGTATGTGAGTGCCGTCTTTAATGATGGAACGAGCCTCGCTCTGTTGGTTTTCTTCACGCAGAACAAAAACAACGAAAATAAACAAATGGTTCTGTTCGAAGTACAGAACTGAATGGGTCCAAACTGCTGCCAAAGAATGATTCAAAATTCTTACTTTAATAACATCCTTCTCATCCCATCTCTCTTCCTCCTTTCCACGTCCTCCTAACCTCCTCATAGTGACTGAAAACTTGACAACCTGCATTTCTTTTTCTCCGTTATTTATCTATTTCCATTGTTTGTTCTTGTCCCGACCGAAGAAGACGATCGGACGGGGCTCGTCTGTTTTGTATTTGTCATGTCCATTTGGTGGGTCAGTACCTCAACATTTCTTTTGATGTTTATATTCCGACTTCAGTCATTACACTTTGAAACATTCCGACTTCAGTCATTACACTTTGAAACATCCGACTTCATCATTACACTTTGAAACATACAAAAAGTTTAATTTCAGATTCAGTCGCAACACGAGGTTTGCATGTGACACGCAACACACGGGCTACAGTTTCATTAGTAGCCAAACAAACAAACAACTGAACCAAAACAAAAGAAAGCAAGAACAAACACACCTTCCACTCCTTCCCAACCCTGATCAGAAATTAAAGGAATTAAGAAATGAAACAATCCTGCATACAGCACCGCCTCCAAGATCTGGGCATAATCGTCTCAGGGACTAATGACTGTCTTGCGTAAGCTTCATTTCACTCGGTCTTTTCCAACTCTCGCCCACCTCGCGAGCGGCACGTGACCTCGCTAATCATGGCACCTGCCGCCCCATGCAAATTTAATGGCGGCCTGGTGGGAGGGCCCCCTATCTCCCATCGTTCTCCTTCACCGCCGCCTGTCCGCTGATGGGAGATGGCAATCACGATAGACCGACTCCGTGATTGTTGATGCTTTCCCTCATTGGATAGGTTTAAAGGCCTTCTGTGAATCTTCAGTCGGCTGAAGCCAGAATCGACATTGTTACAGTGAAGCGCAGAGATACGTACAGCCCGCGCGCACCCCAGACAATAACACACATACACGGGCTGAAAGAGGGAGGGAGAGGATTCATTATTCCAAAGAGCTACACTGGTATGACGAAGAAGGGGCTAACACACACACACAAACACACACACACACACACACACACACACACACGCACGCACGCACGCATGCGCGCGCGCGCGCACGCACACACACACACACACACACACACACACACACACGTGCACTTACACACATGCACGTGCATATCGCGCGCACAGAAAGAGATTAGCATGGAAATGTTTCAATCAGGCTGATAGTATGCATACTCCAGGGACCGTAGAAAGACCCCGTACCGTCCCTGGCATACACGCACGCTAGAGAGACAGAGAGACACACGCAGGCACATTGTCCGACAGTGATGTCTCAGTATATTGTTGAGGAGAGCCCGTTTTATAAACTGAAAATTAATTTCAATTTACCCTATACTTAACACTTCAATTTGCTATTGTAACCAGCAAGAACAGCATTTTTTTTTTCATATAAGAGAACGAAGAAAGTAACACTTAACATTTGTTTTTAATATGGGCAAAGAATTAGCACGCATTGTTGTAAATCTTGTTTTCCACCTGTCCTTAATTGAAATGAAATGTATATCTCAACGGTATGCAATACAAAAGAGTACGCATAGGATTGACATACCCTGTGGCCACTGTCTATATTACAAGGAAAAAAACGAACAAGAGAAAAATGTCCGATGAAACGAATGTAAGCATTCATAAAAGAATTGTAAAGATGAATTGTGTGATGAGAGGCCAGTCAAATGTATCTCAGTAAGACACAGAATTCGGAAACGAGGAAATGGTTTACAGCAATGCCTCTGACCTTACGCAAAGTAGTAGACTACTTCTATATAGACACGTTTTCCTTTTAATGAGAAAAGGCTAAGAGGAAAAAAGAAATACAAAGAACTTACAGGGAATATTCCTTAACTTAAAAAAGAAGAAAGGTAAACAAAGAAAAGGAGTATAGTTTTCTTGCATTCACTAAGTAGGCTTAGTTATCCCTTTCCCTTTGTTTTGGAAGCCACAAAACAACCTCATGTAACAAAACTGCTTTTATCATGCTGTTTTTCTTTCTCTCTCTCTTCTAAAGCAGAACAAATAAGCTTAGCCGCTGAACGAGTAATAAATCTGTTTTTGTTTTGTAACAATTGTACCGACCGTGTACATTCGTCAGTTTCTAAAAACTTCTGTTCACTAATTACCTCTGATTGCGTGATGCACTGGACGCACTCGATTCAATAATATTACAGAAGAAATAGGACATGGAGTCTGATTTTTCTATTGATCATTTGCGGAAAGTAATCTAAATTAAACAACCACTGTTTTTTTTTAGTGCACGCGCGAGCGCTCGCGCACACACATTCACGCGCGCGCGGGCACACACACACACACACACACACACACACACACACACACACACACACACACACACACAGATGTCAAGTTATAAAGTCTGTAGCTCAGCCAATCGCTGAGGTTACACCAGGGCTACGACTAAGTTAAAGACGGAGCTATACAGCGATCAACATGTCAAAACTTGAGCAATTCAAACTGAGTGCTCAGACTAAAAAGACTGATCTAAAATAAAGTCTAACTCAGCTGAAATGCTAGCCTGAAAATTAACAATGACGACAGGTGGAATTTCATGGTACCAGACTTCCATGGAGCCCGCAGTACAATGTTTACATCACTGATGGTACCCATCTTGTCACTCAATAAAAAGGTTCTTGTTTCTGCAGAGTTTATCTCACACTATGCACCGTGGAGCCACATGGCTCTTCAAAGCTAAGAGTGACTAACAGAGAGAGAGAGAGAGAGAGAGAGAGAGAGAGAGAGAGAGAGAGAGAGAGAGAGAATTTCCGTAACTTTTAGTGTCTTTCTCGGTTGATCTTTTTTCTTCTCGGGTTGTCACCTTATTTGTTCTGCGTACTCGTGTGCTGGCATTTCTGCTGGGCCATTTGGTGTCGTAAGCAGCATTTGTTTGGAGTTATGGGCATGTAATTAATTTCATCATGGGGGACTTACCCTACTTGTTCATTATTTACTGGACTTTTTTGTTTGTTTGTTTCATCAAGCCGAGTTAGTGAACAAATAATGTTACTGATAGTCCCCTGCATTAATACACTTTTTATCCCAAAATCTGATGTGTTCTCCGTGGTATTATTATTATTATTATTATCATTATAATGACTACTTATATAGCGCCTATTCTCGGCTAGAGACCAAGCTCTAAGCGCTTTACAATCCACATTCGTTTACACAACGGGCTGCCTACCTGGGTAGTGCCGACTGAAGAGCTGCCAGCCGGCGCTTCATTCAGTCGTTTCCCGTGTCATCCAGTCCATATAATTCAATATCGTCCACTCAGTTTCCTTACTTCCTTCATTCTTTCCATTTCTTACGCAGGGTGCATACTATGTGTAACGTGTCATCCATACCAAAGGCCAAACTGGCCTTCTCTTCCGAAAGTTGGTGATGAGGATTTAACGTGTGTGCAAGATGTTATGCGTGCGCTCACACACGGAACCTCGATTTATAGTCTCATTCGAAGGACTGTTTGGGAAATGGAGTCAGAAGCAACGTTAACTCCGAGGGGAAAATCCCCCTGTACCGAAACGGCCCGGCGGAGATTCGAACTCGCATCCCCAGGATCCCCAGGATTACGAGTCCGGCGCTCTACCAACTGAGCTATTCCGGCCCCACTATCTGATGTGTATTAGTGTATTAAAGCAGGGGACTATCAGTAACATTATTTGTTCACTTTATAGCCGGGTTATAAAGGACATCACTTTTTAGCAAATTCTTACCATTAGCAACGATCGATATGCCTCTCCAGAACGTTTTTACTTGAGTTCTCTCCGGACTTCTTGCATGTATAAGGATTCACTTTGTTTTTAATATACGTGTATACATCTTACACACACACACACACACACGCACACACGCACGCACGCACGCACGCACGCACGCACACACACACACACACACACACACACACACACACACACACACACACACACACACTGTGTTGTGACTGAAATCTTCAAATTCGATCGCAATGGTAAATGTTAAAATATTTGAATTTCAATTATTTTACGCATTTGTGGCGCAGTGGTTAGTACTGCGGATTGATGGTTCGATGATAGGACTTCGATTCCCGTCAGAACCATTTATTTGTGGGATTTTGCGACTTCCACCGGCACCTGTCCAGAGCTGAGTTTCCTATAGGAGCAAATGGGAAGACTGGAATTATATACTCTGACTTCATTCACTTCGTGGGTATGTCTCTGATAATGCCGCTATAACATCCTGACCAACACTGCAAGTATCTGTATCTATCGGGCCTGGCTGACACCGGAATATATCATGAAAGTAAGCGAAGAGTACAGTCTTCAAATATTGTATGTGACTTATATATAATTCCATAGCATCGTCTTCATCATACTCGTCCTCATCAATCAGCATAAAGATCAAATCTAAAAATTCTGTGACCCTTCACGCCCTGCTCTCGTGGTGACCTCTGTTTTGATTTCTCCCCCATATCTGTCATCTTACCAAGTTCGTACTGACGTCGGTGTCTGGAAATTCGTGAGAACTGTTGTTGGACTGGTGTGTTGGCACCCTCCGGGCGAGGGTGGGAGAAAAAGGGAGGAGGGAGGCGGAAGCTCATTCGCGCTGGCTTCGTGATAATGCGATTATCATCGGAATAGCTCAGTTGGTAGAGCGCCGGACTCGTGATCCTGGGGTCACGGGTTCGAATCTCCGCCGGGCCGTTTCGGTACAGGGGGATTTTCCCCTCGGAGTTAACATTGGTTTTGACTCCATTTTCATGCAGTCCTTCGAATGAGACTATAAACCGAGGTTCTGTGTGTGAATTCATGCATAACATCTTGCACACACGTTAAATCCCATCACCAACTTTCGGAAGAGAAGGCCAGTTTGGCCGTTGGTATGGATGACACGTTACACATAGCATGCACCCTGCGTGAGAAATGAAAAAAAACTGAAGGAAGTAAGGATATTGAGTGAACAGTATTGGACAATATTGACTGGATGGCACGGGAAACGACTGAATGAAGCGCCAGCTGGCAGCTCTTCAGTCGGCACTACCCAGGTAGGCAGCCCGTTGTGTAAACGAGTGTGGATTGTAAAGCGGTTAGAGCTTGGTGTCTAGCCGAGAATAGGCGCTATATAAGTATTCATTATTACTATTATTATCGTCGTCAGTAGGGGGCCTTGCAGGTGGTGTCCTGCATATGCTGGGACAGAACAGGCGCCACTGAACACACTGACATGACTTGGCCGCAGCGGAGTGGCTCCTCTGGTGGGTTGCTTCATTACGACTTGATGCTGGAAACTGGATTACTGGTGTCCGGGCTGCGATGGGACGAGCCGGGGGATGCTGTAAACTGGGAGATGAAATGAAGTGGCACGGAAATGAGACGGCAGAATCCAACATTAATCACAATACAGAAAATCAAAACCGCAGTCGGAAACACAAGCTGATACCAGACGAGATTTTTGGGGAAAAAAGAAGAAAAAAAATCCTATCGTGAAGGTAAAAATACCAGGTGTAATTTTTTTTCGGTTTGTGATCGTCGTACTACATGAGCTTTTAGTTATCATAAAAAAAATGCTCTCCGTCCATACTCTCCCTCCCACCATCCCGCCTTTGACCTCATTTCTGCCTATATCTGAGATTAAACGCACTCACGCTATGACTGTGAGGTCTTTTCGTGCCTGGCGGAGAGAGAACTTTTTTATTCGTTTGTTTTCAAACAAAACCCATCCACGAACAAATTTTATATTCACCATTATCAAGGGAGAGTAGGAAAAAAAAAAAAAAACTGAATGCAGTATGTTCATTTGTAAAACATAAATTCTGACCCAGCACAACTTGACTTCGACGTGACACGTTTAGTACGTTTACCAGCCTTTTTCATAATGTCTATGAAAGAAACCCAATAAAACTCCACCGCCGGCCCCTGTACTCCTTCCACAATCAGACTTACCCAGGTTAAAGTAGCCGAACCTCGTAACAATTTATGAACGTATCAGTGTCAGTTCACGCCTGACTGATGTGTCAGAAGTCAGTCCTGTTTTCACACCTACCTTGTTATCCCCCCCAACCATTGTCCTTCTGCTTGTGGACACATTTTAGAAACTAGAGTTGCGTCCCTTTGCCAATGTTCGCGCAGATCGCCACAGCATGTGCGCGTTTCAGTTATCAGTATTTCTGGATGGACATTTTCCGACCCATAGCGTCTCGTCCGTTTCTGTCCACTCCACTCCAGCCTGATAATAGCCCCAATTAACCAATTTGCCCCCAACTTACCGACTCACTTGGAGGAGGGAAGGGGTGTCAAGCGCTACGTCTTGGAGGTAGTGCGCCACACTCCGTTTCTTTTCTGTGCAATCCGACCTTTTCTTCGACCTTTCCTGTACCGGCTAGTCCTGTCACAAAACAGCTGGCCTCGGGCTTCTGATGCAGTGTAAGAGTTTTGCCGTCTTTGGTCGTGCACTGTCCAAGCTGCACTGTGTGTGTGTGTGTGTGTGTGTGTGTGTGTGTGTGTGTGTGTGTGTGTGTGTAATGTGTGTGTGTGTGTGTGTGTGTGTGTGTGTGTGTGTGTGTGTGTGTGTATGTTTTGTGTGTGTGTGTGTGTGTGTGACATGCCTTCTTCATTGCCCCCACCCCCATCCCCACCCCCGGCCCCGTTTTTTTTTCTGATTTTTTTTTTTCGTTTGTTAAGCTAAATGCTTTATGTTGGCACATTTCTTCAACTGTTGTTGCCGTATGTTTGCTATTTATCACATGTCGTATTCTGAATAGCCAAAGAGGAGGGAACGGGATGTGGGACTTGTTTTTCCGCGCTTGTGTGTGTGTGTGTGTGTGTGTGTGTGTGTGTGTGTGTGTGTGTGTGTGTGGTATACACACACACACACACACACACAATATATATATATAATATATATATATATATGTGTGTGTGTGTGGTGCGTGCGTGCGTGCGTGCGTGCGTGCGTGCGTGCGTGGTGTGTGTGTGTGTGTGTGTGTGTGTGTGTGTGTGTGTGTGTGTGTGAATCCATGTAGGCGATTTTGGTATCATATTTTTTCTTTGCCAAATTGAAACAAGTTTATTGCATTTTTCATTTATTTTGCAAAAAAAAAAAAAAAAAAAAAAATCACACCACACACACACACACACACACACAACACACACACATGAACAGTCCCTGGTGCTTTATCAAAATCATCCTGAATAAAGACTGTGGGAAAGATTCTTATGCGTTGGTCAACCCACGCATAAAGCATAATAGATGGGATGGGAGAGAGTGGATCTCGAGGGGGGAAGGGGGTGGAGGAGTATGTCCATCAATAAGCTGGCTCAATGCCGGTGTTTAAGGTAAGGCTCGTGGCCAGTCGGCAAGCAAGGTGTCGACCCAAAGAAGCGGAAGTTACGACATCATAAAAAGTGTGGAGTCCAGGGTGGTCGCTGCTTAACCGACTCCCACCCACCAAACGATCGCCATTCAGGCTCTGGGCTCCCCATTGATCTGGCCCAGTTGGTCGTTGTCGTTCATTGTGTCTCCAAGGTGGGAAAGACTCTGGAAAAGTCCCTGCCCTACACTCCCTGAGGCTGCCTTTTGAGCGGTGTTGCGTGGATGTCCGCGTGGAGGCTGCCACACAATACAACCCGCACATACCCGGACCGCATCAATGAAGCGAGGGAGGGGAGGGGAGAGGGTGGGGTGGGGTGGGGTGGGAGGTGGGGTAGGGTGCTGAGTTTGGGGTGTGGATTTGACAGGATGGGTGTTGGTGTTGACAAGCACTTGGGAGGAGGCGGAGGCTTCCCGGAGTTCACCTGGTGCGGGCAGTGTTGATTGGTAGCAGGTGCTTCCTCCGCTGGTGGTCAGTCGGTTGCTTTGATGGTTTGTTTTGCGCTTTGTCGGCGTCCTTCCCCCGGAAGTGTGTACTTCCTCCCCAAACGTACGTCGCAAGAACGCACCTAGTCTTTGGTTTCCGTCTTCCATCCCGTCCAAAAGAAAACGCACACACACACGGACTTCAATGTCTGTTCGTTGTAACAAATCAACAAAACATTATTTTGTGCCATGCAGTCGAAAAGGTCGAACGTCTTCTGGTTCGCCCTAGCATTCTATGAGGCCAACATTTACCACGATAAATGCCATCAGGTATTACGGTGGAAAGAAAATCACACACACACACACACACACACACACACACACACACCGTACCCTCGAAAAAAAAACGAGAAAAAAGAAGAGAAAAGAAAGAAAGATACGGCCACAACTAAAACGACAGGGAAACTATAGAATAGGTATTTGCATTCGATTCATGTTTTGAATTGTTAGAAGGATTTCTTTGACTTAGGCGATACATTATATGCCATAAACTACTCAACGGAACGGTTATTTGCGATGCAACTTCGACACGTAAAGACCTATTCAGAATGTTCGAGGAACTGTAACACTTTCACACGCCTCACACGCTTTATAATACCGGGTTAATATCGTGGCACGAGCAACTTGCCTCGCTTCCTCCCGTTACACGCACCGTAAAGTCCAGTCTCAGAAATAATTTGTTTTTATTGTAGTCTTGTTCATAGTGAAAGGAATAAAGAAAACAAGCCCGTCTAAACGTGTTTCCCCCAAGTTATTGACTGATCTGTGAAGTGTGAAATATTTCCAAAGATTTATGTAAACAACCTGCTTAAAGAGAAGACTAGAATTTGAGTGAATTTGTATATGGTATCTAACCATTTTGGTTTAAATAACTTTTATTTAAGAAACAAGTAAACAGAATACCTTTGTATTTAACTATTCATTTAGCTTTTTCTTTTACGACGTCGATTTTCATAAATTAGTACAGAACAATCAAGAGACATAGACAGCTTTAGGGTCTCCAAGACTCAAAACAAACTTAACAAACAGAAAAAATTAAGGCCCTTTTAACCTAAGAACCAAAAGACAAGTTTGTCCCATTCTGGGTACCCGTGTAGAATCATGGAAATGCCATCCCTGGTTCGACAAGGATCAAGTCTGCACCGGGTGGGCGTGAGTTAAGTACACCATTCAGTGACGCCGCAGGTCTTGGCACTTTTCCTTCCTCATTTTTGTCACCAGCTATTTTCACTACGGGTATCGCAAACACCTGCACGCACCTGGTCTCTGGGCTCTGCTCGGGTGTCTTCTTTGCCACGGGCAGTATTGTCTGGGGTGTCTAAACTCCAGTGCTAAGGTGGGGGGAGCCCATGATCGCCTCTTAGCGTGATTTCGAATCATGGAGCGGACCGTCAGCGTTCAACGGACTGGCTTCTCGCTAGCATGTGTGGGTTGTCCTGCCAGCTATTTCACCTGCGGAGAGTGTGGACGTGAAATCTGACCGTGAGTTTTTGTTGGGATGTTGCTGCTGGGCTGGGGTGGGGACAGGCGGAGGGGAGGGTGCGTGTGTATGGGACGGGGGAGGTGTGAAGAGGGCGCTCTCCCCTTTCACCTATCAACTTTCCCCTCTCCATCCCCTCCTCGCTTATCTTGGAAGCCACAAATATCTCGGCTTCGTGTATTACCTCTTTACTGGGTCCTCTGCCTGAATGGATAGAAGCCGTTGTGTGTGTGTGTGTGGGGGGGGGGGGGGGGGGGGGGGGGGGGGGGGGGGGAGGGGGGGTAGGGGTGGTGGTGCGTGCGTGCGCACGTACGTGGTGTGTGTGTGTGTGTGTGTGTGTGTGTGTGTGTGTGTGTGTGTGTGTGTGTCTTGTTCAAGCTGTCATACCCACATCGTTCTCAAGTACGGCTGCTGCTTTGCCAGACGGCAGTGACGTGACGTATTCTCTTCTCTCTTTCACACAAGAGCTCTTTTAAAATCCGTTCACTGCCCAGTGCAATAGTTTGCCGATGACGATCGTATGCATGATTGGTTTGTTAGAACTTTATGAAATCACCCTCCCCCACCTCTCCCCCACCCACACATCCCTACACACACCACACACCACACACACACACACACACACACACACACACACACACACACATCGCACACCAACAGAGGAGAGAGAGAGAGAGAGAGAGAGAGAGAGAGAGAGAGAGAGAGAATTTTTTATTTACGAGGATAATAGATAGCACTGACGCGCTTTTTTTACGTCCAGTCCTCGCCCTGAGTAGGGACTACAACATGCAGAGAGAGAGAGAGAGAGAGAGAGAGAGAGAGAGAGAGTGGTGTTTGTGGAAAGCAACAAGTGCGTGTTCAACGTGTTTGTCGTCATTCTTCTTCGTTAGAGCCCGCAGAAGAAAGGACAAAAGGACATAAGCTTGATCCCGCGGCGCTTGGTGGGCTGCCGTGTAGGCCACGTGCGATTGTTAACGAGTGGATTGACTGGCTGGACAAGCGTCCATTTCTGGTCACTGTCTCCCTCAAGCGTCCTCGTGGTGTCTCTGAAGTCCACCGCTCCCATTGGTGAGGTGTTCATTGCCAGGTGATCAGCATCGACCGCCCACGTGGAGTCTGACTTCATGATAACGAGTCGAAGATTGAGATTAACGTCCTGTTGGCCGGAGGCCATTAGGGACACGATGTCCCAGACTATGGTCTGTGTAGCTGGTTGGCATTGCCGTCCCCGGCGGTGATGGGTTCGGAGTTGGTGTTGTTGGTCGTCTACTCTCGGTGGCAGCCTTCTTTCAGTTCCTTGTGCAGCTCCCTATTAGGACCACTGATATGGATCAGCACGATCCAGTTTGGCCAGTTCGGGTAGAACACCCTAACTGGTCAACCCCCCCCCCCCCCTACACTGGCCCCGCTCCCATCCCCACCCCGACCCCCACGTTTTTCGCTTGAAGTACTGTTCCAAACGGCACAGAGATTTCGAAATTTTGTTTCTATACCGAAAGCATCATCACTACCCGGCCATTCTATGTGCTTTGTTCTTGCGTGCACGTGATATTCTGGTCCATAGCAGCAGCCCTAACGAACATACCATTTAGAGTCGCAGTATAGTTCAAGCATCTGTATTAAGTGATCCTTTGAACTGGTGTGGCAGAAAATATTAAAATTCCATAACTCCTGAAAATGGAAAGTCCCCCTCCCCTTCCATCCTTCCCAACACCTCGCCAGCATTTTTCTTCCTGTTAACAACAGCACATAGCCTGTCCTTGTTATGAGGAATGACAGAAAAACAAGGAATAAGTATACTCGCGAATTTACAAACATAAAAGTAGGGGCTTTTTCTCGTCTTTCATTCGTCTTGGAGGTACAGTCACTCATTTTTCTTCTTCCTTTCTTCTTTCTTTTTGTTTGTGTTGTTTGTTCTTCATGTGGCATGTACACTACCGCATCTAAAAAGTGCTCCATGTTTGTCAACATTTACGGCGAATACAGTGACTTCTTTTCAATTTTGTTTTCTGTTTGCATGTTTTACCGGTGAATATAATAAATCATCTATTTTGTTTTACAGTCGTAGATTCGTCCGGCCATTACGGTGACTCTTTATTACTGTTCCATATCCGTGAATTCGCCTGGCGAGTTGAGCTTTTCTTTTCTTTATTTTTTTGTTCTTTCTTTTTGTGTGTGTTCTTCTTCAGAAAGAAATATTTCTTTCTCACATTCCTGGCATTCGTTCTCACGCACCTCTTTAGTTCTGATGTTTACATTGGTCAGCCAATCCCCCCCCCCTTCCCCCCTCACTCCTCTACTCTTCCCCACCCCTTTCCCACCGGACACAAGAAAGGAAGAGGGAGGCCACAGCTATAAGAGGCATTCAGCGCTACAGATGATGCATTACCATCAGAAGTCCAGGCATACAAAGATGGTGGAAATACATTGCCACAATCCACACAAACAACGTCTGGTGCCGTACTGGCCACTGTTTGCACAAGCCCAGCTTCAAAGTGAAGTGTGTGTGTGTGTGTGTGTGTGTGTGTGTGTGTGTGTGTGTGTGTGTCGCGCGCGCGCGCGTGTGTGTGGCGAGATGGAGGAGGAGAGAGGGATGGACTGGGGGGTGAGGGTGGGGATGAGAGTTCGGAGGGAGGAATGTGAAGGGGGTGGGTGCTGTGTATGTGTGTGTGTGTGTGTGTGTGTGTGTGTGTGTGTGTGTGTGTGTGTGTGTGTGCGCGCGCGGCGTGCGCGCGTGCGTTAAGTGTGTGAAGGTGTCATTAACATAGAATTGCAGTGATGCCTCACCCGTTCATCATTGTCACAAAGAAACAACACGTGCACGCGATTTTTTTCTTCCTCCTCCCTGATGCTGACATTCTCTGTTCACAGCTTTTCTCTTTCTCTCTGTGTATCTTTGTCTCTGTTTATCTGTTCCCCTGTCTGCCTCTGTCTCCCGGTCTTCCTCTCTCTTACTTCATACACACACACGCACTAACCGAAGCGCACGCGCGCTCGCACGCACACAGGCACACGCACACACACAGAGTGAGAGAGATGCATATGAGTGTGTGTGTGTGTGTGTGTGTGTGTGTGTGTGTGTGTGTGTGTGTGTGTGTGGTGTGTGCGCGCTCGCGCGCTCGCGCGCTCGCGTATGCATGTGCGTGTTGTCTAGTGCGCGTGAGTATTTCGGTATGTAAGTGGTATGGGCCTTGTGCGCAGAACGGAGTTTTTGTACTAAAGGATCCAAACTTCCTTTTGTTCCAAGGTGAGGTATCTGAAACTGGACGAAGTAGTAGAGCAGACCACCCACCTGTATTTTAGTTCTGTACATCGGAACGGAAAGTCAACAAAAACGCTTTTTGTTTTTTTTACCTCCTCGTAACGAATCAGAGGCATTAAATCTTTGTAACAGTTTTTAGAAAAAAATGGAGGAATGGACTGTGAAGTAGAAGAGGAAGAAGAAGAAGAATAAGAAGAAGAAGAGGAAGAGGAGAAGAGGAAAAGAAGAAGAAGAAGAAGAAGAAGAAGAAGAAGAAGGATAAGAAGAAAAAGAAGAAGGAGGAGGAGGAGGAGGAGGAGAGGAAGAAGAAGAAGAAGAAGAAGAAGAAGAAGAAGAAGAGAAGAAGAAGATAAGAAGAAAAAGAAGAAGAAGGAGGAGGAGGAGGAGGAGGAGGAGAAGAAGAAGAAGAAGAAGAAGAAGAAGAAGAAGAAGAAAGAAGAAGAAGAAGAAGAAGAAGGAAGGATAAGAAGAAAAAGAAGAAGAAGAGGAGGAGGAGGAGGAGGAGAAGAAGAAGAATAAGAAGAAGAAGAAGAAGAAGAAGAAGAAGAAGAACAACAACAACAACAACAACAACAACAACAGCGACGACAACAACAACAACAGCAGGAACAACAATAAGAGAACAAGACAAGAGGAAGAACAAGGACAAGAGGAAGAAAACAAAAACAGGAGAACAAGAACAAGAAGAAGAAAGACAGGAAAGGGGGAAGGAAAAGGTCAAGTCTAGTCATGATGTTTACAACCTAACTAAAGAAAAGCAAAACAGATTTGTCATGACACCAAGAAGGCAACAAGCTGTCATGTATCAGTGGCTTGCTTCCGGTGTCATGAAGTAACTGAAGGCTCTTGTACTGTCCACGTCAACTACATGCCTTGAACTGCGCCACTTTCAAATGTATTGGATGTGGTCATGTTTTGTGAATTCTTCACACTGAACCCGCTGAACGTTTGCCACTGATGTGACATCTTACATCGATCTTGCCTTGTCAGTCCTCCACTGAGTGATCAATCAACTCAGTGTATTCTATCATATAAAAGTAAACAAGCAAGCAAACAAACCAAACCAGCCAAACAAAAAGCCACTGAGTTTATAATGAATACAAAACGTGAGTGAGTCTCAAACTGAAAATTTACGTACAATACTAGACTTTATCCATTCATTAATAGGACCTCAATGTTTATTTAAATATTTATCTGTGAATGAAAATGAATGACGATAGAAAACAAACAAACAAACACAAAAAGAAGAGAGACGATAAGAAAGTAAAGAAAAAGAAGGAAAACCATAAGAGAGAGAGAGAGAGAGAGAGAGAGAGAGAGAGAGAGAGAGAGAGAGAGAGAGAGAGAGACTCTTTGCAAGACCATATCCACTTATGCGCATGCACCTTTATTCGTTCCGAAAACAATTTGCATAATTCTTGGTAGAAGGATGTTCATGCTGCTGGTATTAGTAGTACGGGCCGAGCTTCTTTTCTTTCTCAGACGATCCTCAAACCCTTGCAGGAGGTCAAAATGAAGCGGACTGACCAGCCGATTGCAGGGGGGCAACTGACCACCATTCACATTACACGTATGGTAAATTTACAGTGTCAAAACATTCTGCAATACACTAATCTCCATTAACATAGTGTTTCTGCACCCTAAGTGTAATTTTCATTTGAGATTTGTGAATGTCGAACTTTTGGCGTTGACATGACTCGTGCGTGCGCACAAGATATCGTTGGAACGCCGCTGACTGTGTACATCGACTGTTGTCATGATATAAGGTCATAATTATTCATGTCTCTGTAGCAGTCTGTCTAAGTGTTGAACATTCATAATTCTTAACAAGCTTGAGTCACTGCTCAATGGACAGACATCTTCAAAACCCACAAATATTGTAGTTAAGACGTTTTATTTCGCCACAGTCTACAAATGCAACTACCAATATTGAAGGAAGATGACATCTCAAGGTCCCTAGCTTCATTTCCTGTATACCGGCTCATACCAGGACCGAAGGCCACTGAAATTTGCAGTGTTCATCAGGAAATCTTAGCGAACTTCTCCTAGACGCTGCCATAAATTGAGTGAAACAGGCTGTCGATTCAAGCCTTTCTATTCGAGACTATAGCACACTCAATAATCAAAACAGGGAGAGGAAAATCCACAACTTTTTGCTTATGATGGGCATCGAACCCATGATCTTCCAGCCACCGCTTATGATGCTACGACTGGGCCACGGTGGCTAGTGGTCCTTACTGTTAGCAAGTTTAAAAAGATATACACATTACGTTTTTCTGATTTACAATTTCATGGCATTTTTATTATGACACATCAATTTGTCTGTTTACTTCTTTGCGGAAAGGAAGATGTTAAATTTGAAATGATGAGTTTGTCTGATTTTGACGCTGTTGCCGCAATGTATAGTGTGTCCATTAAAAACAGTAATCGTTTCACCTCTGCTACTAGATAAAAACGCAAATTTATGTATATATAACGAAACGGATGATGATGCCATGCTTTTCAGCGATGCCGACAGTAAGTGAGTCATAATTATTGATTCCATGCATATTACGATTATATTTATGTTGTAAAATGATTGGAACAAATAGCAACCTGGCAACAAGATAGTTACTAACATTGCATCACATTGTATTTAGAATCTACAGTCCCCCCCCCCCCCCTTCTCTCTCTCTCTCTCTCACCCCCCCACTCACACACACACACACACACACACACACACACACACACACACACACACACACACACATTATCACTCTAAGAAAAAATAATGATGACGACTTTTTGAAATTATAGCACTTGTGATTTCTTGTACACGAGGAACTGACCAGCAACTGCCCAGCTGGAAGTGTAGGGTTAGCTGCCTTCCCCGTAATGCCCCTCCCCTCCCTCCCCACTTTACATATCATCCCCTCCAAAACGCGCTCGGACACGCATGCAGCACGCACGCACGGACACACCCACCCACCCACCACACACACACACACACACACACAGAGCGCGCGCACATACACACACACACATGCTCGCGCGCGCGCGCGCGCGCGCACACACACACACACACACACTCCTGTCCCCTCTTAGCACAAGACAGACAGGGGTCAGGAAAGGCCAAGCAAGCAAGACGGCGGGAAAGAGTGTGCATGGCTACCCCGGGTAGTCTGCTTCTTGCTGAACGTGGATGGACTGTAGGATTGTTTGGTCAAGCCATTTTGAACACATCGGTACGGTCTGCCTTTTTCTTGTCTCTCTTGTGTTGTATTGGGGATATATGGATATACCACACATTACGTCCGCTCACACAGAGTTACACCGCAGGATCAGTTTAGCGTCTCTTCTGTTAGGTTTGTTGAAGTTTTCTGTCAGAAGTAGACATCAGAAGACAAGCATGCACATACACGACACACACACACACACACACACACACACACACACACACACAACATACACACACATACACAGACAGACAAACCACACACACACACACACACACACACACACACACACACACACACACACACACACACACACACTCCTGTCCCCTCTAAGTCCGAGACGGACAGGGGTCAGGAAAGGCCAAGCAAGCAAGAAGGCGGGAAGGAGTGTGCATGGCTACCCCGAGTCGGCTGCTTGGACTGTAGGATTGTTTGGTCAAGCCATTTTGAGCACATCGGTCCGGTCTGCCTTTTTCTTGTCTGTCTTGTGTTGTATTGGGGATGTATGGATATACCACACATTACGTCCGCTCACACATAGAGTTACACCGCAGGATCCGTTCAACGTCTCTTCTGTTAGGTTTGTTGAAGTTTTCTGTCAGAAGTGCATATTAGAATACAAACATGCACATACGTACGCGTGTATACACACACACATACGCACACACACTCACATACATGTACTTACGCGCGTGCGTGCACACATACACATACACGAACTCAGACACCCGCGCGCGCGCACACACACACACACCCCACACACACACACACACTGTCACCACATACCACACACCACACCTGTCTCGCCTACGCATCACACCGCTCGCGCGCACCACACACACACACTCACTCACATGAACATACGCACGCACACACAAAAACTAGGAGGGAGAGAGAGAGAGAGAGAGAGAGAGAGAGAGAGAGAGAGAGAGAGAGTCAAACAGAGAAACACACACACACACACAAACGCGCGCACAAGCGCGCATGCGCGCGAACTAGTCAGTTTCACTTACGTGCGCTCCCCCTGTCCCCAAACACATTGTCCCAAAGGACATCAGAACTTTTTCCTCAAACCAGACTAGCCCAGCTCATCAACCCTCTTGTCATTTCTTCCTCTTCACTCTTCCATCATTTTATTTTTCATCCATCACCCACATTCCACCTCCGCACCCCTCCTCCCTCAACCTTGCCCCCCTCCACCTCCCCAGTCTCCATCCCCTTCGTCCAACTTCCACCCCCACCCCTCTTCCAACAAGACCACCACCCAAGACCACTTGAGAAAGGAGCGAGGTTACCCCAAGGGGGTTAAGTGGTCACCGCAGGGACTCGCTCGTCCATCACTCAGTGAAGCACGACGCAACGGTCAGTTCTGTGGGACCTCCGCTGACCACTCTATGCTTCATTCAATGCGTGGGCCGAAGAGAGAATGGAGCATTGAGACAGGAGTGACCAGCAAGAGAGTAGAGACGGGTGGGTGCAGGGGTAGGGAGGGAAGGGAGGATGTTGGATGGGGTGGGAGTGAGGGAGAGGGTTGGAAACCCTATTGAGCAAGGGGAGAAAGGGGTATTGTGGGCGACGTATACAGTTTTTGCAGGGTGGGGACGCTTGGTTCATTGCTGATCAGCTGGGATGGGGGCGGGGAGGGGGGGGGGGGGTGAGGGGGAAGGGGGTGGTGGTGGTGGTGGAGGTCGTGTGTGGGGCAGGAGTGGGTTGGTAATCTCGTCTGCTGCTGCGCTGAATTGGGTGCACGAGTTTTCTTTTTTATATTTCTTTTTGACGTACACGATGGTTTGGGGACAAAGCTAGTACTGGGTTAGATTTTAGTTGTTGACAGAACTAGACACATGCATGCATTTGCGTCCATCACACACACACACACACACACACACACACACACACACACACACACACACACACACAACACACAAGCGTGCACAGAAACAAAGGCATCATTACCCATGCAATCTCCGACTGACCATAATGCATACATTGGTTGTTGTTTCTCCTCTTCACCACCCTCACTACACATCTCCCTTGCGTCCCTACCTCTCCCCGCTGTACCTGTTTACAAACTGATTCAGTTTGTCCTCGGCGTTTGAGAAATTGCAGGGTTACATTTCACCCCAAACATCCAGCTGTCGTCTGATGAACTTTGGTCCTGGCATGACTGCCACCGTCGGCTGACAAGATGTACCACAGAAGTTGCAATAAGAAACTGTTTTCTGTTTTATTGTGCTGTCAGTGACTGCACCATGAATCAATCACAGTTGCTTAAGTTTTACGGATTTCGAATTACGATTTTTTCTTCTCGGAAAAAGTAATAACTGTTGAGAGAGAGAGAGAGAGAGAGAGAGAGAGAGAGAGAGAGAGAGAGAGAGAGAGAGAGAAAGTACAGAAAACCGAAATAAATTATTGCACCTTCACCTGTCTAAAGCCAGGTCACGTCAATGACCTCACTTCCGTCAGACCCTAGTTTCCGTTTCCTGTGACGAATTTGCCCCCTGCCTTTGGTCGTTTCCCAAGTTGGCCGCTGTGAATGGCTGGCCCCTGACCCTTTAGCCTTGACTGGCCGGCTGAGGGAGACAATGCGGAGTTTGTGGGTTAGGATATGGAGCGAGATGTGCACTGTGGAAACGGGATACCACATGCACGACTCTAGCTTTACGAGGAGGAAATGGAGTAATATGGATACATCACACACACACACACACACACACACACACACACACACACACACACACACAAAGAGAGAAGAGAGAGAGGGGAGAGAGAGAGAGAGAGAGAGAGGCCAATCAGACAGAGTTGGGCCAGGTCAAGTCCAGTTCACATGTGCCTGTCAACGCGTATGGTTGTTTACTGACGTTTCAAGACCTGCGTCAGTATTCATCATTGTTAGAAGACTGTTTGCTGGGACCCGTCGAGTAAATAGGATTCTGCTTCTTCTTTCATTTCATTTTGATATGTATCTATTTATTGTCTGTCGAGTAAACAGGATTCTGCTACTTTTATTTCATTTTAATATGTATATATTTAGTCATTTATCTATATATTTGAAGACATAAAGAATTAGCTACTCAAAATAAAAGGAGATGCCCCCGATGACCAGGGGACAACTCTGTAAGGATTGTTCCCAGCTTTTTTGTTTGGTAGGTGAGGACAGTACTTCTCTGGGTCCCACCCGCACCTTCCGATGTGTCTTTTTCTTGTACGCCTTTCGGCCGACCCTGGGTTGGCCCAGTGACGGTGAGGAAAGGCACACTGACCACAGGGAAAGTCCTGTTGACAGCGGGAACGACTGCAACCCGGGATTCTCTTCACAGGGCACGTAAGGCACGGCGAAAGCTTGGCCGTGTCTGGAGTCCTACTGTCTTGACCTGTCAGAGAAACAGCAACGAGTGAGGTTGCAGGATGCACACGGAAGTTGCTCGACGGTGGTGTTTTTCGCCAGAGGGTTCTGCAGTCATGAAACATGGTCTGGTACACCCATGGGAATGCTGCCGTGGAGGTTCTGTCATGTCACATCCAGTGGCCATTACACAATGGCATCTTCCAGGGAGCAATTATGTCCTTTGACGTCTTAATGGAATGCCCTATGCGTGCCCTGCACCCTATTTGAACACAGCGCAGGCTTCCAAGGGTGGTGCAGGATTTCTCCCAGCTGGTCTGTTCGGCAGTCAAGGACAGTACTCCTCTGGGTCCTACCCTCTCCTTCAGATGTGTCTTTCTTCTCAAAGGGGATGCTCTTATGGCTGGGGACAGCTCTGTAATTCTGCCTCTCTCACACACAGTTGTGGAAGCAGAAACGCACAGGTATCTACACACACACACACACACACACACACACACACTCACACACGTGCATGACTACACTCATATGCATGATTGCAAGCACGTGATCATGTACATAAATGATGTACGATGTCGTGTGTGTGTGTGTGTGTGTGTGTGTGTGTGTGTGTGTGTGTGTGTGTGCAAGCGCGCGAGATGTGGATAACCTTTTGTTAATGACCTCACAGGCATGATTTTGTAATACTTTTCTATTTTCCCTTCTATTTTCCCCAATTTCCCTACCCCACAATCCTGCCCCGGAGTAACACCCCTTCTCCCCCTTCCCCTCTCAACCTTCCCTTCCTCCCCTTCCTCCTTTCTCCAGACAGAATCCGACCCTGTGCAAAGTGAACAAGGTTCAGCACTACTTGGACCATAACTTGTCAGTTAAACCGCGCGGCACGTGCGGCGGTTGATGGAAGCGTGTTGTCAAGACGAGGCGCGCGTGCCGCTCGTTAGCGCGTGCTGTTCGCAAATCTCGTGCACGTGTCGCGGGTTAGTGAGAGCAAACATGGCGGACCAGCTTAAAAGCTGGTACCGTTGGTTTGGCAGTGCTACCTGATTGCACCAGGCTCAAGGGATGGATGATAGAACAACAGAAATGTCTGGTCTGACTAATCCTTTGGTAGTGGGCTGTTCTTTACTGATTTTTTTTTTTTTTTGATCAGGGTTTCAAAGAAAGGAGATAAACCTGCGGAGCTCTAGGTTTTCGTTTGAGGTGAAGACTGGCTTTGAAGAGATGAATGGAAAAGAAAGCCCCAGTGTGTGTGTGTGTGTGTGTGTGTGTGTGTGTGTGTGTGTGTGTGTTTCTGTTGATTTCAAACTGGTTTGCTGAATAAATCCAAATGTGTGTGTGTCAGAGTGTATAAATGTGCGTACGCGCGCGAGTGTGTGTGTCTATGGGTGTGCCGGGGTGTGTTATAGTATGCGTGCGCGCGCGCACGCGTGCGTGTGTGAGAGGGAGGGGGAGAAGGGGGCTTAAGAGGTGATTAAAAAACTTAGAAACATGAACTCAACCATGAATCTTTTCTTAAACACAAGGTAATTCTCTTCAGGCAACTAATTATTTTCTTGCTCTTGATACCGAAATACACTGAAACAACCTGGACAATACCTCACAACGACAGATCAGTTTGACGAAACGCAAGACAAAGGGGCACACACAGATCCACTTTGTTTCTTCTGTCTTGTGTGCAATATGCTGCCCACGTGGATTTCCCCTCCGTTCGCACAATTAGGCTTACCCCGACCTGCACGGGACTGGAACCATTAACCCCTGAGGACAGCACACAATCTTGGATGAACCACTCAGGGGCCGATGACTCAAAACCCTGACCAGAAACGGAGCGAGCAATAATAGCCAAGACCAAGTGGCTGGGAAGAACAAAGACGGACCACAATGGACAGTCGAAGTGGGTTTGAGGTTCAGACCTCCCCTTCATTGTTTACGGTGCGCGAGCGAATAGATGGGAAAGGGGTGGTGGATGAAGGGGAGGGGGAGGGAGGAAGAGGCGAGGACAGAAATCACTGGCCTTTGCCCCCAAGCACGTGCGGGCTGGCTGGAGGTGTGAGCAGCCATTGGCGGTTGCAGCTCAGTCCCTGCGAGCCTCCTACCAGTTGGACAGATTCCCTATCCACCCGTGAACGCACGGGTGTACCGCTGCTCTCAAGCCGAGAGCAAATAGACACCCCGGCTGAGAGGTGTGCCGTGGGTCAGAGAAGAGGTGGGGCAGGGGGTGGGGGGGGGGGGAGAGAAAGGAAGGCTGAGCCTAAAACACGCACGCACAGACACACACAGAGAGAGAGAGAGAGAGAGAGAGAGAGAGAGAGAGAGAGAGAGAGAGAGAGTGTGTGTGTGTGTGTGTGTACGTTACGTGATGTCATAATCAGAAGCAGTACTGAGGGGTTACAGTTTGATTCCTGTCATCGAAATCCTCATGCCAGTTCCGCGATGGTCGTACTGTTAGCATGAATTAGGCCCATTTAGTTTTCTTTTGTTGTTTACAGAACGGTGAAAGGTATAGTATGCATTCTCTTCGAAACAAAATGAAACAAACAAACAAACAAATAACAGCCGCAGTGGTGCAGTGGATGGCGTCGCGGATTGCGGACCAAAAGCTCGAGGGTTCGATTCCATCCATTTGTGGGATTTTTCGGCCCCGACCGGCTCCTACCCAGAGTTGATCGAGTTGGCTAAGAGAAGGTTGAAGCCACACGGTCGAGTTTCATTCACTTAATGGTTGCATCTCTGAGCGTATTTCTTCAATTTCCCGATCAGCACTGCAGGTGCCTGAATCTCTCGGGTCTGGTTGACGCCAGGCTATGTTATGAAATTTAGAAAGCTTAGCCGATTTGTCATGTAGTCTCAGCCTCAGATCAGAACGAAGCTCTTTAATACAATTTCCATCAACCTCATTCTCATCAACCACTTAAAAAAAAAAAAAAAAAACCTCAAATTATGTGTCCCTTCATGTCTTGCTGTCATGGTGACCTGAGTTTCGATTTCCTCTCCGCGTCTATCCCCTTGGCCTGCTCGCGACGACGTTGCCATCGGCGACCTCATGGCGCTCTCCGGAGGGAAATGATCGCTCACACTGACTTCGCAACTCAAAAGTTTTTTTTTTTTTTTTTTTTTTTGGCTGTTCCAACCTCTGTGCCACCCCAGTGGCAGTGCACCCACACCGCTCATTCCGACACCCCGTCCACAGCCACAGCCCGGTCGGTCCCGCCGCAGCCTCGGCACCGGCAATCCACAGGGAGCAGTCAATGTCAATCCAGTCGTCAAGAGGCAACCCACCGGAGGAGACACTGCGCTGCTGCTGAGTCACTTCGGTGGTGTTCAGTGGCGCCTGTTCTGATCTAACATACGCAGGACACCACCTACTAAGCCCCCTACTGACGACAATAATTGCTTAGTCGCGGAACCGGCGTGAGTGAGCTCTCCCTCCGGAGGGCGCCACCACGTCCGTCTAACGACAGGCCCCATGGACTCGCCGATATGGGTGACCCGACGGAACCAAACCAAGGCCACAGACGCAGAGAGGACATCGAAACTGAGGTCACCATGAGAGCAGGGCATCAAGGGTCACAGAATTGGAGACTTTTTTTTTTAAATGCTGATCGATGAGAATGAGGATGATAAAGATGATGCTACGGATTTCCATTTCGGTCTGAGACTACATGACAGGGCTGTACTCTACGCTTCCTTTCATAACATATCCCGGCGTAACCAGGCCCGAGAGATACAGACACCTGCAGCGTTGGTCAGGAAAATTGAGCAACACTCTCAGACACGCATCCATTAAGTGGATGAAACTCGACTGTGTGGTTCAAGTCTTCCCAGCTGAGCCCGTAGCAAACTCAATTCTGGGTAGGAGCCGGTCGGGGCAGAAAAATCCCAAATGATTCTGATGGGAATCGAACCCGCGACCTCCCAGGCGAGAGTCCGCGACGCTAACCACTTCGCCACGGCGGGCTGGTCCGCAACTCAAAAGTCCTGTACATGTTGAATCAGCACTACCACCTCTGAACACAACCGAAGTGAAACAGCAGTAATCCGTGTCTCCTGTGATGGGCTGCCTTTGACGACTTGACACTGACTGCTCCTTACGGCCTGCCGATGGCGACTTGACACCGACTGCTCCTTACGGCCTGCCGATGGCGACTTGACACCGACTGCTCCTTACGGCCTGCCGATGGCGACTTGACACCGACTGCTCCTTACGGCCTGCCGATGGCGACTTGACACCGACTGCTCCTTACGGCCTGCCGATCTCGATTTGACACCGACTGCTCCTTACGGCCTGCCGATGACGACTTGACACCGACTGCTCCTTACGGCCTGCCGATGACGACTTGACACCGACTGCTCCTTACGGCCTGCCGATGACGACTTGACACCGACTGCTCCTTACGGCCTGCCGATGACGACTTGACACCGACTGCTCCTTACGGCCTGCCGATGACGACTTGACACCGACTGCTCCTTACGGCCTGCCGATGGCGACTTGACACCGACTGCTCCTTACGGCCTGCCGATGACGACTTGACACCGACTGCTCCTTACGGCCTGCCGATGACGACTTGACACCGACTGCTCCTTACGGCCTGCCGATGACGACTTGACACCGACTGCTCCTTACGGCCTGCCGATGACGACTTGACACCGACTGCTCCTTACGGCCTGCCGATGACGACTTGACACCGACTGCTCCTTACGGCCTGCCGATGGCGACTTGACACCGACTGCTCCTTACGGCCTGCCGATCTCGATTTGACACCGACTGCTCCTTACGGCCTGCCGATGACGACTTGACACCGACTGCTCCTTACGGCCTGCCGATGACGACTTGACACCGACTGCTCCTTACGGCCTGCCGATGACGACTTGACACCGACTGCTCCTTACGGCCTGCCGATGACGACTTGACACCGACTGCTCCTTACGGCCTGCCGATGACGACTTGACACCGACTGCTCCTTACGGCCTGCCGATGGCGACTTGACACCGACTGCTCCTTACGGCCTGCCGATGACGACTTGACACCGACTGCTCCTTACGGCCTGCCGATGACGACTTGACACCGACTGCTCCTTACGGCCTGCCGATGACGACTTGACACCGACTGCTCCTTACGGCCTGCCGATGACGACTTGACACCGACTGCTCCTTACGGCCTGCCGATGACGACTTGACACCGACTGCTCCTTACGGCCTGCCGATGGCGACTTGACACCGACTGCTCCTTACGGCCTGCCGATGACGACTTGACACCGACTGCTCCTTACGGCCTGCCGATGCTGGAGATGCGACGGGACAAGCCAGGCTGGGACTATGAAGGCAGAGCCGGAATGAGTGGCGGGGGATGGGGGGAGGGGGGGGGTAATGCCTCTGGAGTGGTTTGGAAGATTAAAACTGCAAAAAGCAAACAAACAATACATCTTGCAGCTAGTTTCCCCCTTGTTCTGTTTTCTGCTTCAAACGATCTGTCCCACCTCGCTCTCTCAGCCCTGTGCATCCAAAGACTGAGGACACTTTTGCTGTATTAATGTCCGCAGTTGATTATTCCTCACGTCTTGTCTTGTCTCCTCCTCACCTGTCATCCAGTCTCCGGAGGAAATGTTTTAGAAACGAGTTTTTCTTTGTGTGCTACACTCACATTTGCTTCTTCCTTAAAACAACAACAACAACAAGAAAAAAAAATCTTTTCGCTGTTTCATCTTTTCTACACTCTCCGTGGAATGACACCAGCACTGCTCATTCTATCCTGCCCTTTCCAATCCACACCCCTTACTCCTACTCGGCCACAGCCAGATTTGTTTCGTCGCCGATTCTTGATGTACATGTATTCTGTCTTTGAGGTCCTCTTGCATCACAACTTGCCTTCTATTTTCTTTCCCAATACAGTGCCATATAATCTATCAGTGATTGAACGAGGTGTAACTCTCCGATCTGTTGCAAGTTTCTCTGGAGACTGTGGGCCGAGTTAGTGATGGAGAAGGTGGGCCGAAGAAGATTTCAATTAATTTTGTTACATCTGTGTATGTATGCACATATCGACGTACCCCCCCCCCCCCCCCTCTTTCCCCAGTACATACGTGTGCGTGAGAGAGAGAGAGAGAGAGAGAGAGAGAGAAGAGAGAGAGAGAGAGAAGAGAGAGAGAGAGAGAGAGAGAAACGTTACTGTTACACCTCACGCCGCATGATCAAACATACGTGTACACAGTCACATCTTTGCAAACTTGTTTAGAACTTGTTGACACCCATTCAGGCGGAACGTGATTGCCAGCAGACCGACCAGCGTTTGACCGCCGTTTGTCACCATGTGGACTCAACTGCTTGACTCTATAAACTAATTTTCTAAGCAGCTTCTCGCTCCTCCATCCTTTACCTCCCTTTCCTACCCGTCACCCTCTTTTACCATTCTCTACTTTTCGTACCAAATATTCTCAGACGGAGAGCCGAACTTCGACATGCCTTCAAGGCTCAAACCTCACCTCGACGAGAGTCGAAAGACGTGGTGAAAGCACCTCCAGTCAAGCGTGGAACATTGTCACCGGCTGGAAGTGTTATACTGACAGCTGACTGCCCTAAACAGACCACGGGATATCATTATGACCCACCCTGCCTCACCTATTTCTGTCGCTAGGTTTCGCACATCTTCATGAAAACGATCATGACGCCGTCGTGGCAAAGTTCTGAAGAGCTGCAGTAGTGTTCGAGGCTGATGGCGGGTTTTCACTGGGGGGCGGTCGTGAAGTTTTGGAAGTACGGTTCTAAACCCTTGGAAACATTTCGTAAAGCTTTGGAAAATTAGCATTATCGTCTGGGAGTAGAAACCGGGAAAAGACCACGACGATCACAAGCTCTTGTTTTTCACACTTTCAGGTCGCAGGTGATGATTTGAAGTGAAGGTGATACTGGGGGCAATAAAACCACAGTTTCGTCTCGGAGAGCAAGTGGCGTTGTCGCTGAAAATCGTCACTTCCGTTCTAAAATTCAAGATTACAGCAACTTCCTTTGATCTGAATTTTCCCTACATTGCCAAATGAACACCAGTCTTCCAGGCTACAGATTCATCACTTCAGTGCCAGGAATTGTTACTTGAAAATGGTCGCGATCCCACGAGCCTCCCTCCCCCCCCCCCCTACCTCTTCTCCCTCAAACACACACACACACACACACACACACATCACACACATTCTCTCTCTGTGTGTCTCTTTAACACACACACACACACACACACACACTCTCTCTCTCTCTCTCTCTCTCTCTCTCTCTCTCTCTAACACACACACACACACGCGCGCGCGCGCGCGCGCGCGCTCTTTAGAGGATTGTTTCAAAACAATAAAAAGACAGACTTAAGTTTTCTTCACATCAAAACAATGATTGAACTGCCAGAATTCCAAGGCAAAGTCTTACGACATGATAAGCACTTCAACCACTTTCCTTGCTGACAAAAGCCTGAGAAGAAATCTATTATGTCTTGTCCCATTATTCGGACTGGTCATCGATAATACCTTCGTTCTTTCTTTCTTTTGTTCTCGCATTAAGTTACCAGATAAGCATTTAACACTTCACTGAGGATGTGGACAAAGATTGATAAGACATTTACACATTTATGAAATGTCCCACTTGATTGGACTGTATGTGTGCAAGTTGTGTGTTGTGTTTTGTTGTGTTTTTTGAGTGTGTTGTGTGTGTGTGTGAGTGTGTGTGTGTGTTGTGTGTGTGTGTGTGTGTGTGTGTGTTGTGTGTGAGTGTGTGTGTGTGTGTGTTGATGTGGTGTGTGGTGTGTGTAGTGGATTGTGGTGTGTGTGTAGTGTTTGTAGTGTGTGTGTGTGTTGATGTAGAGTGTGTGTGAGTGTGTGGGGTGTGTGTGTGTGTGTGTGTGTGTGGTGTGTGTGTGGTGTGTGTGTGTGTGTGTGTGTGTGTGTGTGTGTGTGTGTGTGTGTGTGTGTGTGTGTGTGAGTGTGGTGTGTGTGTTGTGTGTGTGTGTGTGTGTGTGTGTGTGTGTGTGTGTGTGTGTGACATGTCGAACATATTTGCTGTTTCCTTTTAGTGTTGTCAACACCACATATATTGCGACTGAAGCGTTTGATTTACCCTCAGCGTTGCACATTCACAAATATTGTCTAATTAATATACATATTAACTATACTGAGCATATGTATTAAAAATGATATGTCTACATTTTTGGTATATATATATTATTATAATATCATATATATATATAGTGTGTGTGCTGTGTAGTGTGTTGTGTTGTGGTAGAGTGTGTAGTGTAACGCAAGCAATTTTTAATGATACGAGCATACTTATTTAAAAATGAATGTCGTGATTCAAACATCTGGCAATATTAAGACAAAACACGACGTGTTTCGACCTCTTAGGTCTTCTTCGGTAAAAAGAAACAACATTCAGGTAAAAACAAACAACAGTCAGGACAATGGAAACGAAGAACGAGCCATCACTTACCTTCTCATATTCGGCGCAAAATGGGTGTGATTCAACACCCATCTTGCGCCGAATATGAGGAGATAAGCGATTGCTCGTTCTTCGTTTTCGTCGTCCTGAATGTTGTTTAACTGAAGAAGACCTAAGAGGTCAAAAACGCGTCGTGTTTTGTCTTGTAGTCTGTTTGTCCTTGTTGCCTTGCGGATTTACTAACAATTAAAAAAAATTGTATCAGTATCCGCCTTCAGTCACCTCACTTTGAAACTACAAATATTTGAAAAACATAAATAGTTGCTAACGGCAAGATGATAGTGGACAGCAGCCATTGGGGTACAAACAATGAAAACAGAGAGGGGTTGTTGCCGCGGTGGAGGCCTAGGGCAAAGGGGGGGGGGGGTTGAAGGGAGGGAGGGGAGGGGGCAGTCCGGACCTAGCATCATCTGCTTCACCCAGCCCCCCAGCACAGGCCTGGAAGTGAGGGACAGGGGAGAAAAGTGATACGCTCTCCACTAATGAAGTCTCCGCAGGACTACAAAAGGGGAGGTAATGAAGATTGCCCTTCGTGAGGGGGCGCTGTTTACCTTTCTGGTCCCACTGAAAAGCACTCTCTTCCCCCCTCCCCCTCCATCCCCTTCCCTTCCCATCCCACCGTTAACCTCACCCGGCTGCCCCCCCCCCCCCCACTCCCTCCCCCTCAACTCCTCCTTTTCCCCATTAGATTTGATGCTGTAATGATTCGCCATTCTCCACCCCCGGCCCCCTTCTTTTTGTATTTTTCCTTTGAAAATCGTAACCCCCCCTCCCCTCCCCTCTCATTTCCAACTCTTTCCATTTTTTTCTACTTTGAAACACTTTCGATTCCATCTCACATGTCGTGCTCGTTCTCTCTCTTTTATTTTTCTTTAGAGGTCGTGGAGAGGACAGATGAGTAAAAAAAAAAAAAAAAAAGAAAAAAAGAAAGAAAGTTGGTGGAGTGGGAGGGCGGTAAGAGGTAGTGGTGGTGTTTGTTCACAAGAAGGGGATCTACTTTCAAGGGGAATATATATCACTTTTAAGCTGTGACATGTGGTGGAAGGTTTTTGTGTGATGTTGTAAAAAAAAATCACCCTTGTGTGGTGTGTATATGTGTGTGTGTGTGTGTGTGTGTGTGTGTGTGTGTGAGGAGGGGGGCAGTAGGTAGGGATGTGCGGCTGCGTGGTGTGTGGTGCGTGCGTGCGTTTGTGTGTGTTGTGTGTGTGTGTGTGTGTGTGTGTGTGTGTGGTGACGGCTGTGTCGTAGTGGAAGTGAAACAATGATGGATGTGAACATTGCTCGTATTGTTGTAGCTGTGTGAGTCATGTAACCTCTGATAACGTGTGGCTGTTATGATGTGTGTGGTCCATGTAGATGTGGTGTGTAGTTGTGTTGTGTGTGTAGGTCCAGACCCATGCGGTGTGAAGTGCAATGTATTGAAACGGTTGAGTCCATGAACATATGAAAACGTGTGATCTGTAACTCATGAACGTGTGGTATGACTTGTACGGTGTGAAGGTCCATGTATGTGAAAGGTGTAGGTCCAATGTAACCATCATGAAAACGGTGTGAAGGTCAATGTAACATCATGAAAAGGATGTGAAGGTCCAATGAACCATCATGAAACGGTGTGAAGGTCCAATGTAACCATCATGAAACGGTGTGAAGGTCCATGTAACCATCATGAATACGGTGTGAAGGTCCAATGTAACCATCATGAAAACGTGTGAAGGTCCAATGTACCATCATGAAACGGTGTGAAGGTCCAATGTAACCATCATGAAACGGTGTAAAGGTCCAATGTAACCATCATGAAAACGGTGTGAAGGTCCAATGTAACCATCATGAAACGGTGTGAAGGTCCAATGTAACCATCATGAAACGGTGTGAAGGTCCAATGTAACCATCATGAAAACGGTGTGAAGGTCCAATGTAACCATCATGAAAACGGTGTGAAGGTCCAATGTAACCATCATGAAAACGGTGTGAAGGTCCAATGTAACCATCATGAAAACGGTGTGAAGGTCCAATGTAACCATCATGAAAACGGTGTGAAGGTCCAATGTAACCCATACTGGCAATGTAACACTAAAACGTGTGAAGGTCCAATGTAACCATCATGAAAACGGTGTGAAGGTCCAATGTAACCATCATGAAAACGGTGTGAAGGTCCAATGTAACCATCATGAAAACGGTAATGATGCTGAAAACGGTACATGTCATCATGAAAACAGGTCAATGAACCAGTGCTGAAAAACAGTACTATGAACCGTGTCAAAACATCATGATGAACGTGTGAGGTCAATGTAAACCATCATGAAACGGTGTGAGGTCCAATGTAACCATCATGAATAACGGTGCTGAAGTCAATGTAACCATTCAGAAAACAGGTCTATGAACCAATGTCTTCAGAAACAGGTCACTGTGACCATGTGCTTCAGAAAACGGTCACTATGAACCATGTGCTTCAGAAAACGGTCACTGTGAACCATTGCTCAGAAAACAGGTCACTATGAACCATGTGCTCAGAAAACAGGTCAGTGAACCATGTGCTCAGAAAAACTAGACATGTGTCAAAACAGGTCCAATGTCAGAAAAGTCATTACCATGCTGAACGGTCTGAACCATGTCAGAAAACAGGTCACTGTGAACCATGTGCTCAGAAAACAGTCACTATGAACATGTGCTTCAGAAAACAGGTCACTATGAACCATGTGCTTCGAAAACGGTGTGAACAGGTCAAACGTCACTGAACCAGTGCTTCAGAAAACAGGTCACTATGAACCATGGCTTCAGAAAACAGGTCACTATGAACCATGTGCTCAGAAAACAGGTCACTGTGAACATGTGCTTCAGAAAACAGGTCACTATGAACCATGTGCTTCAGAAAACAGGTCACTATGAACCATGTGCTTCAGAAAACAGGTCACTATGAACCATGTGCTTCAGAAAACAGGTCACTATGAACCATGTGCTTCAGAAACAGGTCAATGAACCAGTGCTCAGAAACAGTCACTATGAACCATGTGCTTCAGAAAACAGGTCACTATGAACCATGTGCTTCAGAAAACAGGTCACTATGAACCATGTGCTTCAGAAAACGGTCACTTGAACATGTGCTTCAGAAAACAGGTCACTGTGAACCATGTGCTTCAGAAAACAGGTCACTATGAACCATGTGCTTCAGAAAACAGGTCACTGTGAACCATGTGCTTCAGAAAACAGGTCACTATGAACCATGTGCTTCAGAAAACAGGTCACTGTGAACCATGTGCTTCAGAAAACAGGTCACTATGAACCATGTGCTTCAGAAAACAGGTCACTTGAACCATGTGCTTCAGAAAACAGGTCACTTGAACCATGTGCTTCAGAAAACAGGTCACTATGAACCATGTGCTTCAGAAAACAGGTCACTATGAACCATGTGCTTCAGAAAACAGGTCACTGTGAACCATGTGCTTCAGAAAACAGGTCACTGTGAACCATGTGCTTCAGAAAACAGGTCACTTGAACCATGTGCTTCAGAAAACAGGTCACTGTGAACCATGTGCTTCTCTCAGGAAAACAGGTCACTATGAACCATGTGCTTCAGAAAACAGGTCACTACGAACCATGTGCTTCAGAAAACAGGTCACTACGAACCATGTGCTTCAGAAAACAGGTCACTATGAACCATGTGCTTCAGAAAACAGGTCACTATGAACCATGTGCTTCAGAAAACAGGTCACTATGAACCATGTGCTTCAGAAAACAGGTCACTATGAACCATGTGCTTCAGAAAACAGGTCACTATGAACCATGTGCTTCAGAAAACAGGTCACTATGAACCATGTGCTTCAGAAAACAGGTCACTATGAACCATGTGCTTCAGAAAACAGGTCACTATGAACCATGTGCTTCAGAAAACAGGTCACTATGAACCATGTGCTTCAGAAAACAGGTCACTATGAACCATGTGCTTCAGAAAACAGGTCACTATGAACCATGTGCTTCAGAAAACAGGTCACTATGAACCATGTGCTTCAGAAAACAGGTCACTATGAACCATGTGCTTCAGAAAACAGGTCACTATGAACCATGTGCTTCAGAAAACAGGTCACTATGAACCATGTGCTTCAGAAAACAGGTCACTATGAACCATGTGCTTCAGAAAACAGGTCACTATGAACCATGTGCTCCAGAAAATAGGTCACTATGAATCATGTGCTTCAGAAAACAGGTCACTATGAACCATGTGCTTCAGAAAACAGGTCACTATGAACCATGTGCTGAGACACTGGTACAACCGGTATCATTGCGCAAACTGATGCTTCTGAAAGATCGCTTCGCAGAGACGCAGAACATCGAAGCCGTGTCTGCCATAATTACATGTTTCACTGCTCAAGGCTTACGTGAATCATAACGTGGTCTTCTTCCGACTCACTATCTGATATTTCAACAGCGTTAAAACCAGTGAAGATATCTGCTTTTACGTGAAAATTGCTACTTTAGCGTGCTGATTATATCGTTTTCATACAGCGGTTAAGACCGTTTTCTTAATAATTACCATTTTCATCGTTAAGACAGTAGTTTCGACTTTCTGAACGCAATAGGCTCCCATACAAGAAAGGATACACGATTCTCTCTCTCTCTCTCTCTCTCTCTCTCTCTCTCTCTCTCTCCTTCCAAAGCAGTTTGCAGCCCCCCCCCTCTCCCCCGCACCCCCCTTCCGCCCTTCTGCCTCCCGAAACTGACAGCAATTACACCAACTGTTGACCCCTCTCTTCGTTGACACAGAACCGAGGCAGCGTAACAGAATGATGATGGTCGGTATGATAGGGAAGCGAGTGAATAATGCAGCGAACAAATACCCAATTAACGATGGCACTCATTAGATTATCATTCCGCCACCCAGACCAACGGCCGAAGACTTAACGGGATCTTGGGCGTCCCTGACGATGACACGCATTGTTGTGCCACTGAGGCTCCGCTTTCCAACGGGAGACATCGGGTTCCTTTGGAGACGGGCTGATGCGGTTCTGCCTGGAGGCGTGGGTGAGCTGGACCAGAAGGAGGACATCTGATGCCTAGGAAGATTAGCCGCTGACGGTCGCGTTACGGAGGTTGAAGGTTGTTGAAGAGGCTGGCAGGCAGGCAGTCATCAGCATCAATCCTATTATGCTGCGCTTCGCCCACTGAGGCTGTGACGGTTGGGAATGGCGTCCGGTTTATGCAGAAGTCTGTTGAGGAGGGCGAGATCTTGAGAGGCGGAGAGGGAGACGATTGTATATCATTTTGCATCAAAAAGGTAACGGATGCTGCAAGAGTGGAATAAAGGGACTCCTCTTCTTTTTAGTTGCTTTTATAGTTCTTCTTGTTGTTCTGTTTCGTTTTGTGGGTGTGTTGATATTATATAAAAAAGTCTGAATTTTTTTTTTGGGGGGGTATATACTAGTAATTTCAGTTAAAACAAAACGTATAAACATTACACAAAAAGCAATGAATAAGTAAATCACTTGATACTAACACACTTGAAAGAACAAGAGAGAGAATGAAATAAAACCAAAAGGAGGACAGAAAGTGTTATCGGTTCAAAGAATACAAGGTTTCTTGATACGTGGCATATGTAGTAATGACATGTATTTACTCAGGCATCACCTTTTCAACCCATCCAAATGTATTTGTTTTAGTGTCTCATCTTTCTGTCCATTCATTCATTCATTCGTTCGTTCGTTCGTTCATTCATTCATTCATTCATTCATTCATTCATCCTTTCTTGCATCCTTTCTTTCTTTCCATCAACAAAAAATTACAAATTAACTGATAACATGCTTTCAGTCTGACCAACATAACATATCCCAATAGCCGACTTATAGGGACATCAGACAATTCACATTTGCATTTGTAGCAAATACACAAACAGACAAAATCGTACTTAGATGAGTCAGTCTGAACAGACAGTTAACAGACGACTAGTCCTGGGAAAAGCCCCGTAGTTACGAGCTGACCGTCGACTCGAAGAGATGGCAGTGACTCCATTTACTGTCAACAATCTGCATCTGGATTCGGTTCGTTAAGTGACACACACTGGTGCGGTCATTAAAGGGAACCAGGCGTTTGGTGTCGAGCGAGCTTTCATACCAAACGAGAATCTTATCCCAGACCTTTTTTTAATCCAGCGCCTTTTCCATATCTATATCTAGATAGATAGATAGACAGACAGATAGATATATAGATAGACAGATAGATAGATAGATACACAGACAAAGGGAAGGAGGGTGGGAGGGAGATACACACAATGTAAAGATACCTATCTTTCAATCTATCTGTCCATCCATCCACCCATCCATCTGTTATCTATCTATCTATCTATCTATCTATCTATCTATCTATCTATCTATCTATCTATTATCTATCTATCTATCTATTATCTATCTATCTGTCTGTCTATTCTATTCAAGTCTCTTTAGAGGCGTTTATATATATATATATATATATATATATATATATATATATATATATATATATATATATATATATAACATTTTCAGCCCTATCCGGCAGAATAAGCCTTAAGATTAAAAGAAAAAAAAAGCCGGGGTGGAGAGAAAAAAAGAACAGGGGTCAAAACTTCTGACTCTGGCAGACGCTGGCGAAAGTTGCCATCAACGCTTTAGAACTGAGCAAGTCCTGGCGTTCGGCTAAAGGCAACAAAGCGGATATAGTGGTAGCTGAAGGTGTGGAAATCACAGGAAAAGATGTAATGACCACTGTTACAGGCTGGCCAGTGGTCAACAAGCCTGTGTTACTATCGCTGGTCGAAATTCGATTTCCCGAAAATAGCATCCCCGCCTTCGAGTTGAGCGTTGTGATAGTTATGGGTTTTGACTACGGTCAAAATGAACGAAAGATTACAAAGAAACACGCAAATCTGTATCAGTTTATTTTCCCACTAAAAGTATGTACGTCCTCAATCATCCACGAAATTATCTTATTTTAGTTTGTTTGGAGATAGATTTTGAACATTTTGGAAATAAAAAAAGAGAAGAAATTCAACAGTGATTTTAAGGAACTCCGCTGGTTAACATGGACAAACAAATTACAAGACAAAACACGACGCGTTTCGACCTCTTAGGTCTTCTTCAGGCAAGATAAACAGAACAAGTGACTGCTCGTTCTTCGCGTTCATTGTCTTGAATGTTGTTTATCTTGCCTGAAGAAGACCTAAGAGATCGAAACGCGTCGAATTTTGTCCTGTAATTTGTCCATGTTCATCGGCGGAGTTACTTAAAATTACTGTTAAGACTTGTTTCAATTTCCGCCTGCAGTCAACTCAATTTGAAACAAACAAACACACACAAACAAAGGAAGGAAAAAAAGCAAAATAGGATTTCCCCGCTAGAAGGTAGAATATTATCGTTTCACTAAAACAAACCCAAAACAAGAGCAGTCTGAACAACTTATTTTCTTTTGGGGCAGGGGTGGGGAGGCGAGGAATGGACCTCTCTCTCTCTCTCTCTCTCTCTCTCTCTCTCTCTCTCTCTCTCTCTGTACTTAATCGCGTGCGTGTGCGTGTGTGTGTGTGTGCGTGCGTGCGTGCGTGCGTGCGTGCGTCAAGTCAGACAGGTCAAGTCAAAATTACTTTCATTGAGGGTTAAAGAATAAACTTTACAGCTTTTTTGTCATCCTGCCCTCCAGCGCTCGCGCGCGCGCGCGTGCGTGGGTGTATGTGCGTGCGTGCGTGCTCGTGTGTGTGTGTGTGTGTGTGTGTGTGTGTGTGTGTGTGTGTGTGTGTGTGTGTGTGTGTGTGTGTTAGGGTGGGTGGGTGGACTACTACGTTTCAATCTGGCGGTTGAGGATGGATTTTGCCGCCATTTTCGCAACAACGTTTTGACCATTGAAGACTTTTAAAACGAAATTTGATGTCTATCTCTTCTGGATAAGTGATCCGCCCCTGCAACAGCTGGTTTGTCATTACTCCTAAACATTTTGGTAGTGGCGTGATGCTTTGGGGAAAAAATGAGCCCTGGATGTCGACAACTAAAAAATAAACGACACGACTTGAATAAATTCATTTAGGTATTCTCGGAACAACCTTCTTTTTGGCAACACTAGGTTTCCATACTGCAAGTGATTCCAGTAGTAGCGTCTTCAGAACTGTCTGTTCTCATCTTCACGACAGTGTCTTCAACCTGACGTGGAAGATGGCTCGGGTCCACATTCACGCTGAATCCTTTCCAGCCAAGCCACAATTATTCGGGTGTTGTAGAGGGGTGGAGGTGGAGGTAGCGTTGGGGGAAGAGAAGGGGGCAGGGTAATATATGTGTGTGTGTGTGTGTGTGTGTGTGTGTGTGTGTGTGTGTGTGTGTGTGTGTGTGTGTGGTGTGTTGTGTGTGTGTGTGTGTGTGTGTGTGTGTGTGTGCGACAAGAAATTAGATTACTATTGTCTGATGGACGAGGACCGAAGGTAACGGGATCTTTCCGGCGTGAAGTTGGAAGTTATTGATGTGTAACGACGTGACCAGTCTGGCGGGCCGTCACTGGTCAATAGTGTTCATTAGTCCCCATTTCTGTTGGCTACCCGTTTAGGTGAGGGTCACAATTTGGATGAAGAAGGTTAGTGTCATTGATGTTATCGTTGTTATTTTGGTGGTAGTTGTGTTTTGTCTTTGTGAATATAGTGGTGATGCAAAATGGACACTTACTTCTGCTGCTTCAGCAGTTATTCTTTCTCCTCCTCTTCATTCTTTTCCTACAACTATAACTGCTGCTGCTGCTGCTACTGCTGCTGCATCTTCTTTTCTGATGGTAATGTAAAGATAAATGATTGAGACGACAAAATTGGCTGTAATACTGTGACGAGATATAGACGAGATAATCATTCGTTTTGTTTTAAAATATAAAAAAGAGGAAAGATCAAAGATATTTTAAAAAAAATTAAAAAAGGAGGGGAGGGGGTAGAAAGAAAGAATTAAAGCTTAATCACACAAAATGCAGTTTTGTTAACTTGTGTCCACATACCAGTATAACATCATTTTTGTCAACATATTCGTTGTTTCTGAAAGTTCGTGCAGTTAACTAATTAATCAAATGATGTATTCAATGATGATGAGCTACGAGGCACGAGGAAGCTGAAATGATACAAGTACAAGAAATACTGAAGAGAATTGTGTGTAGTACAACCGCTCTGCTTACCTGTGTCGGTTTTGCATTGTAGATTGTTTTGACCTGAGAGGTGTCTGATATCAAATGTCAGATTGAAAAAGTACAAAGAAAATGTAATGATATTCTATATTTGTAAAACGTTTCTTTCTTTCGACATTTTCCACTTGAAGTGACAAATTATAGCTATACCATGTAGGTATACAAAATTGCTGAATGCATACAGAATTTGCGTGTGTATGTGTATGCGAAAAACATTCCTTGTGTTTATCATTACAAAGCCCATAGTTTCCAAACACTGAAAGCTCTTGAAGTGTCTAATTTGGATGGACGTTACGGCGCACTGACGACGGTCACTTTAAAAATGTATTTATTTGTTATTTAAATCTTCAGCCATTATTGATAAAGCTCGGTGCTTCTCAGTGTGTTTCCCCTTGAGACACAGACACCCACCTACTCCACCTCCTGCCACTGGCACCCTTCTTCCAGGATCAGCGTCTTGCATGCTGTCAAAAAGAACACGAGCCGAGGCGTCACCCTGTCGCCACATCGGCTCAGTGTCGTCACCCTCGGTCACACGCGCCACGTCACGTGGGCGGCTGTCGGCGATCTCCGGGACAAAGGGCAGACAACGCCCGTTACGCAGACAGTGAATTAGCGGCCGGGCAAAATAACAAGCCCCGGAGAAGCTTAGAGGCGGGAGCAGAGCCGTCAGGGGGAATTGGAACGTCATTAGTGCCAGCTCGGGACCCCGCTGAAGAACTGATCTTTCGATGTGGAGGGCTGGGCTCCTGTCCAGCCGGAGATCCAGCGGCTTGGGCCTCCAAGAGACCGCGTCTCTGTCGCGGAAGTCAGGGTATCAGGGGGGATCAGCGAGGTGATAATGAAAGAGTGGCGGTTGGAATGAAGAGGTAGGCAAACACGGGTTTACCTCGTTTACTTCGTGTGTCCCCCCTCCTACCCAAATCCCCCATCCCAATACGAGTAGCTGACAGCGGTCATTGTTGAATGTGTGGAAGATAAATGGACAGAGGAGAAATCGGATTTTGTTCATGTTCATCGAGGACTTCCCCTGTCTTTATCCTGTGCGCTTGACGATGGAGAGCGTTCAAGTACTGGAGTGGTATATGCCAGCAGGCCGTGGTTTACAGTCCTTCAATGCAGTCCCTTTTACCACTACATTATTGGCGTGAGTGAATATCAAAGGTAGAGAGAATTAAGATTGTTTTTCTTTTCTTTATCCTTTTCTTTCTCTCTGTCTCTGTCTGTCTCTCTCTTTGGTAAGCTTTTTGTGTTAGTTTTAAATCGGATGATGGAGTAACGGTAGCTGAGAGCATTGTGTTTCTTTATCTGCTTATTCAGAGACCTCATAATGATGGTTTAGAGTTTGAACCCCGCCATTGCTTGATGGGTGCAGGGTGGAGGCAAATCGTCCGATCTCCAAGATGGGGATACACATGAATGAGTCCTGCCAGGGTTTGTGATTCTCGTGCACTCACTTCGCTGCTCGAGAAAGCGTGGTTGTGTTCACTTAAACGAAGCATCAAAAAGACGAAGTGGTTATTAAAAAAAAGTTGTCCTAAGTATGAATGCAGTTGACCTCACAATTTTTCACGCACATTCCTTTTCTAATGGTTATACCTTATGAAACAAAATTCATGTGTCCGTGTCTGCTCCGAAATTTTGTATGTGATGAGATGTACCAGAAGTCTGTAATAGTGGCATCGAGTCGGTCTGGTATTCTGTGGTTCATCAAAGAAGTCGGAGCCTCTGTTCCCAAACCGAAGCCTGTGTTTCCAGAGTGCCAAATAACGTTTTGTGAGACAGGCATCATGAAGCTGTGATGGCACTGCTGGCTGACGGATATATACGCCTCGCTCGAAAATCACATAGCAGAGGACAACTGGACGTATCCATTTGAAAATTGGAACTCTGTGAAAGAAGTGTTCTAGGTAGGGACTCCTAGTCGATATATTTTAAAATCCCTTTAGCCCGCAGGCAGGGGAGTTGGGGGAGGGAGGGGAGGGGTTACCCCAGATAGAAAGCTGATTTTTTAAAAAAGCAGGAAGCAAATACACAGGCATCAGGAGATTACTGACAATTTGAGGAAAGCTTACTCTGGGTGTTTTAAATTCATGAGGATTCCTGTCATTTTTCGATGAGGGCAGTGCATCTTCTTACATTCCTTCTGATATCGGATCCAAACGGCTTGCATTTTCTCACTGTTCATGAGCAGTTCTAAAACTTTGCCAAATGCGCCAAAGACACGACTAGAGCCTTGAAATCAGCTTATGCTCTCATTTGTATTCCACGTCATTTGTTTTCATATCTTTTATCGGTTTGTCTTCGATTATGATTATGGTTAAACATTTCTTCACATACAATGACCATGTATAAGGATTATAGTTTTTGTAAATTGTCACAGCCAAGCCGAGCATGCAGGGCCTTTTCGGGGCCGACAAAGGCATGCAGAGAAAATTTCACATTCTAAAACAAAACAAAAAACAAAAAACAAAAACAAAAAAAAAAAAAGAAAAAAAAGAAAAAGAATGGAATAAATGGCATGCCCTCTAAACTACTGACATCCTTAAGGCGGGTAAGACTAGACCATCTTGAGCGTAAACATCAATGGACAACATTTGGAAGAAACACACACACACACACACACACACACACACACACACACACACACACATGACTAGGAGTATCCAGAGATCATAGGCAAGAGCGGCGCGAGACAGGATTATAGTACTCCACTCATGCTCATCAAAATAAACGAATCTGATTTAACTCACTGTGTCACACGAAAGCCGAATGGAGGAAGTTAAAAATAACTGAGAAGTATATCAGTTTAGCCAGCAGCTTGCGGGTATCTGGCTTCCCAGTCCTCGTTATAGGCTTCGGAACAAGGGTGTGGGGGGGGGGGGGGGGGGGGGAGTGGGGGGGGGGGGGGAGGGCTGTAGGCTCATCAGGCTATGATCTCCTCAAACAGCCCTCAGTTTCTGGTCAGAAGAGGATCAGAGACTTGAGACAACGGCACAGGGAGCTGAAAAGAGTTACGACTGGATCTGGTCGAGGGGGGAACAAAAACTTCATAAGGCTTAGACTTCCCACTTCGAACAGGTGTCCGATATCTAACGGGTAAGACACCTAGCTGTCTCAAGGTGACTTAGCCTTGAAACGCACAACCATCTTAAAGGTGGTGCATCGCCAAAAATGTTTCTGACAGGAGAAGGGTGGATAGGATTCATGATCTGCATGCGGCCTGGCTCCCTTTAGAGTGTAAGGAATTCAGGGCCGAAGCACTTTTTTTTTTTTAAAGGGGGCTTCGTCTTTGATGATCCTCTGTCAAACTCTTACTGTTTCAATATAAAATCCAATCCAGAAAAATGAAAGCTTTTTTTTTTCTTAACCAAGACAAAGCAACAGTCCGGTGTTGTGTTTCGCGTTGATATATTCAGCAAATCATAACATGATTTTGTAGTATTTTGTATGTATCTGTTAGCCATGAACCTGTCCTAAATGAAGGTAAAATAGTTTTCCTTCTCTTCGGAAAGCCCGATGACCTATCTTGTAAACTGCTTATAAAGTGAAAAAGGGTAGCAATCTGCATTAAATCTTTACCTCACATTAGTCACGTAAGACTCTGCTTTTGTGTCATTTTGGGGATTTTGCTAAAAGTTGTACCAATTATCTCCCCTCTCCCTCCCTCCCCCCCCCCCACACACACGAGCGCGGCGCGCGCGCGCGCGCGCAGCCACACACACACACACACACACACAAACACACACACACATATACACAGACATACAGACACACAGAAACACACACACACACATACGCGCGCGCGCGCACGCGCGCACAAACACTCACACACACATACACATACTCTCACAAACACACATGCGCGTATGCGCAAATATCTACCTATGGATCGATGGATCTATCTATCTATCTACAAATTCGGCGCCAAACCCACCTGAATCGAAACTTTCTACTACTAATTATTTTCTCACAGCTTGGGCTGATTCTTCCATGGTACCATGGTGGTTTCTTTCTCAAACACCTTTTTTTCTCGTTTTTCGGATGATTTAGGATTCGTTTGAACGAGTTATTTTCCCCCCAAACTCTCAGTATCCTTCTCCTTGACCGAATTTTCGTCAAATATTTCAGCTTCTTAGTACATCTTTCTGTTCAGAACGAAGGCATTTATCATTGTTGTGAAAAGACCTGTTAGGTGAAAACAGTGTCTTCCATCCGCCCTCCTCATCCATCTTCTCGCCAGCCCGATGCCAGAACCACCGATTCTACCCTCGTTGGCAGTATTAATGGACGAATTGTGGGCGGCAACAAATTGGATGTCGCTTCAGGAGAGGGGAGGTCGGGGAAGTTGAAGAGAACTGTCAATTGTTTGCCCTACTGCCCTAGTGCTTTGCTTGTGTGTCTGTCAGGCTGTGATGGATTACAGAGAGCGGGGAGGAAGAAATGTGGATTGGGCCAAAAGATTTACAATGAGAGAAAGAGAGAGAGAGAGAGAGAGAGAGAGAGAGAGAGAGAGAGAGAGAGGGAGAGAAAGGGGGGGGTGGGTGTGTGTGGTGTGGTGTGGGGGGGGGGCTATTGGGACGTTTCACACCTGATGTGGGGGGAGGGGATGGATGCAGGGTTGGAGGGGATAGGGAAGGCATTGGTGGGATTGGGTGCTGAGTTTCGTGCCTTCGATTCCGGCAACAGCAACACGCAGGAGGAATGCAATACGTTCAACCCTGGACATTTCTTTTCTTTTTCTTTCTTTCTTTTCTTTCTTTTTTTTTTTTTATACTTAAAACGACTTCTTTTTACTCTTCTTGTTCAAACGATTGCGACTATTTATTTCAAAGTCTTCTCTGGTTAGAAGAAGAAGAAGAAGAGAAGAAAAGAAGAAGAAGAAGAAGAAGAAGAAGAAGAAGAGGGTCAGAAATCACTAGGCTATCATTTGTCCAAAAAGAAAGGTAATAAACCGCTGAAGACATGCACGTATGGGTCGATGTGGCAAACTATCAAACACACACTGACTGACTGAAACCAGTTTATTGTCAGATTAACTCATAGTCGTACTGACATTTAAGAAAACATTATGAATAGAATGTCAACATTTTTCATTTAAAGAAAAGGAACATGGTTAACTCTCTCTCTTCCTCTCTCTCTCTCTCTCTCTCTCTCTCCTCTCTCTCTCTCTCTCTCTCTCTCTCTCCACACACAACACACACACACATACATACATACACACACAAATACACACATATCCATACGAACACACCCATACCCTCACATACATACATACATACGCGCGCGCGCCACACACACCACACACACACACATATGCACGCGCGCGTGCACGCGCGCGCGTACGCACACACACATACACCACCACCATCACCACCACACCATACCACACTGCACACACGCGCACGCACCACCACACACACACACACACACACACACACACACACACACACACACACACACACACACCTCTCTCATGCACTAGCACACGTAGACACGCGCACTCACCCACACACATACACACACACACGCACACACGCACGCACGCACGCACGCACACACGCGCACGCACATACGCGCACACACACAAAAACACACACAACACAGCACACACACACACACAATCACCACTCACTCACACCACACTCTCTCTCCTCTCACACCTCTCTCTCACAAGTAAAAAAAAAGGACATAAAAAAAATCAAATAAAAAAATTTAAAGAAAAAAAAGGAACTCTCCCCATTCTATTCAGTCTTGTATCCCCTTGCACCGTGCCACTATCTCTCTCTCCCTCAAGTGTTGTCCTCCTTTGAGTCATATCCTTACTTTCATCCTCCGTTTGCAAGGCAACTCTTAAAACAAATCTTAAATAAATGTTAGCGAACCGCCCAGAGAACGTGGACAAACGAGTCACAAGACGAAACACAACGCGTTTCGACCTCTTAGGTCTTCATCAGGTGAGACATAAACGAATAAAACAACGAAAATTCACTTAGCTGCGCTGAACCTGTGAAGTGATCTGAAGCGATCAAAGCTAAGTGAATTTTCGTTGTTTTATTCGTTTATGTCTCACCTGATGAAGACCTAAGAGGTCAAAACGCGTTGTGTTTCGTCTTGTGACTCGTTTGTCCACGTTCTCTGGGCGGTTCGCTAACATTTATTTAAGATTTGTTTAGATTTCCGCCTGCAGTCCTCTCGCTTTGCAACTAACTCTTAAAACATCAAAGCAATAGACATATAGCCGAAATATTTCTACACACACACACGCGCGCGCGCGCGCGCACTCAGAGAGAGAGAGAGAGAGAGAGAGAGAGAGAGAGAGAGAGAGAGAGTAAAAAACGAAATTCGATAAGGATTTCTTTTACGTTTTCAAGGATGTTAGGGCACCTTTCTTGCGTGAACTATGCATGATTTATTTCATATTCAGAAGTAATGTTTCATATCAAAGAGCTGTGACAGCATGGATATGCTTTACGGTATGCCCATTTTCTTTAACGCTGACTGCTGTGGACTCCAGTTGGGTCCGTATTGTTGTTATGGCTGCAAAATGGCGAAAATACAAAGATCATTTCATCCAAATTTGTGGGACTGAATGGGTCCTGAGCAGCTCCTACCAAGAGCTGAGTTTGCTATGGTTTCAAATGGGAACCACCGAGTCAAGTTTCATTTATTGCATGGATGTCTCTGATAGTGTTGTTCAAATTTCCTGACCAACTCTGCAGACGTCTGTTTCTCTCGAGCCTGGTTGACACCAGGATATATATAATACGAAAGGAAGCGTGGAGTAAGCTTCGCCATGTAATTTTCAACCAGACTAGACAGACCTCCATGGCATCACCTTCATCATCCTCATCTTCATCGATCAGCATGGATAAACAGGTGTCGAGTTCTGAGGCCCTTCATGTCCTGCACTCGTGATGACCTCAGTTTTGATTTGCTCTTCACACCTGTGCCCCTGTGGAAGTCGTCGGTATCGGCAGTTCCATGGGGACTGTTGTTGGACATGTGGTGGGCCTTCCGGAGGGGACGCTCACTCATGTGGACTCTACGACAAAGCAATCAATAATCATCGTCAACAGGGGCTTCAGTGAGAGTTGTTCTGCGCATTTTGCTCAGAATAGGCACTACGAAACACCTCCGAAGCAACTCGGCAGCAATGCAGCGTCTCCTCTGGCAGGTGTCTTTGTGATGACCTGGTACTGACTTCTTGTGGATTGCAGGCGTTGGGCATACGCTGGGACGAACCAGGGTACGTCTGTGAAGGGGGAGCCGGAATGGTGGGTGTGATGAGTCGACTGAATGTTCTCCAGTCCTTCAAGCAAATCAAGGGTAATTTTGCTGATGTTGAAATTAGTTTCCTTGGGTTCTTCAAGTGTGAGAACCCCAGTACCACCGGTGGTAGTGCCCCGAGTAAAAGGTTGAAAGAGGGAGAGTAGTTGGGTAGTAATTCGCATATCCAGGGGGCAATGACAAGCACATATCAAACTACAAGTCCTGGGCAAGGGAGGCGTCTCACAAGGAAGGCGTCTCAGCTCCACCAAGGCCATTTACGGGGTTCTCCAGCGGGCTTGAGGAGAGGCAATCAGGGCAGGTCGTCGACATCTCTGTTAAGTGACCTTGGGCCTGCAAGTAGGTCTCGATGACCATTGAGGCTTGCTGGGCTCCAAGGTTACAAGACACATGTCATCATCCAAAGATGGTAGGTCGAGGGTAAACTAACTAGGTCGAGGGAAAACTAACAGAAGACAGGGCAGTCAAGGATCTTTGAATTATAAAAATAAATCCCATACTGCAACCAATACATCCATGGCAGTTTTTTTTTTCAACTGTGAAAACAAAAGTACAAAGACCCCACCATCAGTGCACTCGGCTTAAAACAACAACAACAAAACAATAGGATTGCATAACATGTGGGAACGGAGTATGCCTAAACAGTGAACTATAGGTCCGAGTCCACAGATACAGATTAGGCCCAAAACACTTTTCACTCAAAGCTGTATGTACATCTGTCAGAAAATAAATCCTCTCCAGAGCAAAGTCATTGTATAGTTCATATATATTTTTCCCCGGCTCTGAATCAGTTCCTAGAAGGGTTAAAAAAAGTTTTGTTATGCAGACATCATTTGATTGATAGCGTTCATTATATATATATATATATATATATATATATATATATATTTAATTTATAACAGATGAATTATTTACATGGTTCGTTGAGGTCAGTGAATCTGTACCCTGAGCACAAAGAATAAGAAGGTTATGATAGCGAGGCGGGAGAAGAAAAAAGAAGAAGAAGAAGAAGAAAAGAAGAAGAAGAAGAAGAAGAGAAGAAGAAGAAGAAGAACAACAACAACAACAACAACAACAACAACAACAACAGCAACAAGAGCATGTGGAAAAAGAAGAGTTGCAGTTTATCATGGAAACATCATTAAGTGCGCACAGTTCTACGTACTTTACACTATATCTTAAAGCCATGACGAGAGGAGATGGCACGGAGGTGCGTATGGGGAGCAGGGTTAGCTTTCCGAAATGAACTTCATATTACCACATGTGTGTGTGTGGAAGCTTTCCGAAATGAACTTCATATTACCACATGTGTGTGTGTGAAGCTTTCCGAAATGAACTTCATATTACCACATGTGTGTGGTGAAGCTTTCCGAAATGAACTTCATATTACACATGTGTGTGTGACCCACACGTGCATGCAACGAAAAAGAAAAAGCCGAAATGATTTTGAAGGGTGGAAGGGGGAGGGGAAGAAGGGATGATTGTAAAGGAGAGAGCAGGTTTGCCGGAAAGGGAGGCGACAGAGGTGGGGGGGGGGGGGGGGGGGGGTGGGGGGTGGGTGTTGGGGGGCGAGGAAGGAATGAAAGGGGTCGGGATTACAAATGGGCGATGGAAAGGTGGAGAGATTCAATGAGGTAGAAAACGTTAACAGCTCTGAAGACGTGAAGCCACATCGTTCTTCCGACAGCTTGTCAAACAAACGTGGACAAACAACAACAACAAAAAAACTGATCGGAAAGTCAGTCAGTCGGTCGCCTCTGTTTTCCATCGCTCTGTGGGGAACAACAAATCAGAAAACGGATGAGGAGACAGGTGGGTTTGGGAGTGGAAGGAAGAGGGGAGGGCGGGAATTGGAAGAGGGGTGGAAGGAGTTATGTCCCTTTCTTTATGAAAAAAAAAGAGTTAAACACGAGATAAGATTGTGACTCCCGCTCTTTGGCAAATCCCCGCCCCCTTCCCCTCCCTCCATCCTATTTCCACTCCCCTTCTCTCTTCATTTTCCTCCCCCGACCCCTTACCCCCATCTCCAATCCCGCTTTGTTTCGGCAGCACTTAAAGACTGATTGGTCGCGTGTGGCACAGAGGGCGGTCAAGTTGTTCTTTTGATGCCCCCTCCCTGATGCTTCCGTAAAACAGCAGGGGCACTGTCCACAGTCTCTGTCCGGGCAGTTGTCTCTCGCTCCGCTGCCCTCGCTATCACCCAGCGTCACTCACCCGTGCCCAGCTCTGAACTCGCGCGCCAGAGATCGTAAAACACACACACGTGGCACCATAATACCGCCACCAGACTTTCTCCCCCCCCCCTCCCCCCCACTCCCACAGCCCAGGCAAATTAGATATAATAGCGGCGACTTTAGTCGTGGCCCCTTAGCTCACCTTTTGGCTCGAGTTTACGCAGTGGGGTGACATACATTAATTTAGGCCAAATTTCTGGCCCAACGAGCGCTGCCGGAATGGTTTCCAGACAATCTGGAAGAGATTTTACGAGAAAACGATGGTGTACGTTCGTAGTGGGTAGAATGTAGCTCTCCTGGGGTGCTGTGTGAGGTGATGTTGGCTTTTTGAACATCGACGTGGAACTGTCATGAAACAGCATATGTATAGAGTGCTGCGGATATGTTTTCAAAGACGTTGTCGCATACACGTCTGGCACTGATTCCGAACAAAACTGAATTAAAAAGAAAAGAAGGAAAACACATTTCGTTCGCAGCAGGTTTTCTTTTTTTTTTTACCTTCAAGAAAAGTGTTCTAGTTATTATGTATTTATTAACGTGATAACATCAGAGCCTAATGGATACGCAGGAAACAAATCTCATTTGATCGCTGTTATCAACTATGTGAAGCTCAGTGCGTGTGCATGCATGTGCGGTGTGTGTGTGTGTGTGTGTGTGTGTGTGTTGTGTGTGTGTGTGTGTGGTGT
>CM065714.1:56356624-56364124 GCA_033310375.1 Conus canariensis
GAAGAAGACAGAGACAGACAGACAGACAATAAGACATACATACAGACAGATACAGATACAGAAACAGAGAGAGAGACAGAGACAGAGACAGAGAGAGCAGACTGACCTGACACACTGTCCGCGTGTCTGTTCCCTTTTTGACGTAGTCCGTCGGACAGTAAAGACAGGAGGGGAAGCGATTCAGCCGATAACACGCACATCCAGGGGAGGCAATTACGACGATTTACGACTTTGTCCTCCATAACAATCATTTTCACCACTGGGCGCTCCATGCTGGATCAGAAAGATGGGCACACGGGGTGAGAAGTGGGGCGAGCGAGAGTGGGAAGGGAGGGCGGTTGGAAAAGAGAGAGAGAGAGAGAGAGAGCGAGAGAGGCTGGCGACTGGAGAGGGAAAGGAGGTAGGGGGGTGTGGGCGAAGAGGGTGGATGAGAGGGGAGGATGGAGGATGGTTAATGTGAATGGTAACAGGTAAGTGGGATTCGAGCAGAGACTTACGGACACAGTTTTGGTCGGTATTGATGTAAAACTAACAAATAAACTAAAACAAAAGACACACAAAAACCAGCCAACCAGTCAACGAACCCTAAACATCGGCGGCGATTGGTTTAAAAAATGATTGTGACGAAACGCTTGACAAAACCATCCGATCGGTCCCACTAAAATCCCAAACAAAAAAATAGATTTCAAATCTATACCCACTCCCCCCTCTCAACCCCCCTCTCCCCCCTTTCTCCCGCTTAGTGCAAATCGCATGGCCCACACGAACTATGACAGATGAAGAAATTGCGTCACGATAAACTCGTGACGCCTTTCGTTCTTTTTGAACCCCCCCCCCCCCCCTTTCTACTCTCCTTCCCCACTCTGAGTAGCTACGATGCAGTGAAATTTCAATTTCATTGTGGCAATTGCCCGTCTCACCCCCCCCCCCCTTCCCGGCGCTAGCTACACCCACCCTCCCCCCTTCTATCCCATGAAAACAAAGGCGCGACGCCTCTGCCGTGCTCTCCACCACCACTCACCCCCCCCTCCACCCCCCTTTTCTACAGTCCTGCACTGGCTGAAGTGGTGACTTATGTCACCGGCGGATCGTTCCGCGATAGTATGTATCCATACGGACGCATAAATTAAACTGGCCGCGGAAGTCCGTGAGCTATGCCGATTAGGATCAAACGGTTCCCGAGGCGACTAGCGATAAGACTAGATCCCTCCCCCTCTCACCCCTGATGTGTGAGTGACAGGTTGTCAAAATAGAATTCCGCAGTTAGAATTCGTATATACCAGATACACAGGGCTCACCTTCACTGACCCCTCAAGACTACCTGTGGACCAGACCAGAGGAAGACAAAAGAGACAACTGGAGAAGGCGTGGGACAATCCCGGTGACCTCGTTGATCTCCGGTCATTCACTGTTCATTCCCAGGAAAAGTGAGTTGGAACTCTGTTTTACCTTTTCGAATCTATGTATTGATTCTATGTATGCTGTGTGTGTGTTAACATTGTAGATTTGTACAAATGCTTAGCAACATGTATCAAACTGATGAATGATTATTCTGTGTAGGAGTTGGCTTGCCATCATATGGCGAAAGCTCTCTCCCAGTGATGATTCTTTGTTTACTATCTGACCACTGTTCAGTATTTTACCCAGTCCTGGTATAAAATAAAAATTTCTTCGATGACTAGTACGGAAAGTTGCTCCTTCCACCACTAGTAAGAGAGAGGGTGTAGGTGAAATGTTAAGGTAATTCTCATTGAGAAATTATCCCTAGTCCTTCCCCTAGAGGACCTACCTAACACTTACTCACGTCTCGTCGCATAGCGAAGTGGGGGCTCGTCCGGGATTGTAAAATACAATTTGGATTGTAAAATACAATTCGCTCAAAATTTTATTTCCTTTGGCTAATCCAAAAATTTTGGACGAAGAACAGAATTAAGAGCAAATAGGCTGATTGAGTTGAGTCCAGGAGGGAAATCTTTTATGTTTGTTGTGTGAATGCTTATCTTACATAACAAATAATAAGAGTACATGTGGTTGATGTTATAATCAATTCATTTTGATATTTACTGTGTGCGATTATATGCTTTTGTTGTACTTAGTGGATATTTGATTGCTTAGAATTGTATAACAGTTCATTATCATGGCTGAATCAGTGAAACTTAGACGGGAGATCAAGGAGTGGGGAGAATCCCTAGGCCTCTCTGGTCAAGATTTAGTCTCATTTGTGACTACACAATATGAAAAGGAATCTGACAAGGCCACAGAAGAGACTAGGAAATTAAAACAGCTTGAAGTAGAAGCTGAAGAGCGGAAGGAAGCCCGTGAAGCTGAAGAGCGTACGAAATTAAGAGAGTTTGAACAGGCCGAGCGCGATAAAGCCCGAGAACATGAACTTGCGCTCAGAAAGATTGACAAATCCGCTGAGAATGATAGCTCTTCAGATACAGCCAGCCAAAATTCTCAGCCACCCATCCAAATTCCGGCAATGTCATTTTCTCTGGATCCATTTAATGAGAACACAGAAGATGCATACTTAGACCGGTTTGAAAGATTGGCAAATGAATTTGGCCTAGACCCGGAAAAGCGTAACATCAAACTAGCACAAGGTCTCAGAGGTGTTGCTTATGATGTGTATGCCAAGTTACCTCCAAACAAAGTAACTGATTATGATGCTCTTAAACAAGCCCTACTCACCGTTATGAACTGACAGGTGAAGCATACCGAAAGAAATTTCGAAACTCGCGGCGCAGCAGGGGGGAAACCTATGGCCAGTTCACAGATAGGTTAACGACCTATCTCCAAAAATGGTTGACACTGTTAAACCAAGCACAGACTTTTGATGGTCTGACTGAGCTCATCCTCTGCGAGCAGCTGCGTGACACTATGTCCACTGACCTGCAAACTTTCACGGCGTAACAAGGTGCTGCCTCACTAGCTGACCTGATCAAGCTAGCAGACAGATACACCGCCGCCCATGATGAAGCAAATGCACACAAAAAGATGCGTGACAAGCCAAACCGGGATTCGAACCCCCCACCGTCACAGCAATCTCAAAACCAAAACCCACCACCAAGTGGGAAACCTCCACAAAGTGAGAAACCACAAAATGGTAAACCACACAATGGTAACTCGGTCCCTGTGAGTCAGAACAGTGCACAGAAGCGTTTCTGCGCGCACTGTAAAATGACTTCTCACAACACTGCAGAATGCAGAAAATTCTTTGGACCAAGACTTCAAACAATTGCTGCGTACCAGGTAGTGTCTACACCCAAAAGCGGTGACACACCATCTATGGTACCCAACATCACTGCACCACCCATCAGTGAGCAGGTGTTAGTAAATAACAAACCTGCCACATGTTTGTATGACACAGGATTGTCATACGAGGCAGTTGTAAGAGCTTCCCTAGTGGAGCCCACTGCTATTACCGAGGAGACAGTGCCTTTACAAGGGGCTGACCTGACTCTGCCACCTGCTACCCTACCTGTTGCCACAATTATGGTTGACAGTAGGTATGTCAAGGGACAGATCAAGGCAGCCGTCATGGACAATCCGATCCATGATCTCCTACTTGGAGGCCATTATGTCACTCTCGGGAACCCGTCCGAACCTGTCATTGTATCCACACTGCAGGTGAAGACCCCAAAGCTATTCAAACCTCCTAAAAAGGAGATGAAAGCAGCTCAGCGAGCTGACCCAACATTAGCTGCATGCTTCCAGAGGCAGCGCCACACCCGTCACCCCACTCGCAAAGGTGAATTCTTTAGGCAGAACGGTCTTTTGTATCGTAGGCTAAATAAAGATCACTTACAACTTGTGGTCCTGGCGCCACACCGGACCCGAGTCATGGAAGTGGGACATACACTCTGTTCGCCAGGACATATCAATGTAGGGCAGACAGTGCAATGGGTGATGAATCAGTACTATTGGCCAGGGATGGCAGAGGACATAAAGAAATATGTCGATTCCTGCCCCCTGTGCCAACACTGGTCATCCAGCCAAAGGGGCGATTCATTCCCAGGCCAACCGGAGCCCAATAATGTATTCCGAGGCTCCATCGGTGTCTTGGTGACTCCGGAGCTAATGCCAAAAGCTTAATGGACCACGATCAGAATGGATTGTCAAGCAGGAGCGTCTCTCTCGAGAGAATCTTTTTTTGGGGGGGCCTATGTGACGAAACGCTTGACAAAACCATTGGTCCCACTAAAATCCCAAACAAAAAAATAGATTTCAAATCTATACCCACTCCCCCCTCTCAACCCCCCTCTCCCCCCTTTCTCCCCCTTAGTGCAAATCGCATGGCCCACACGAACTATGACAGATGAAGAAATTGCGTCACGATAAACTCGTGACGCCTTTCGTTCTTGTTGAACCCCCCCCCCCCCCTCTCTACTCTCCTTCCCCACTGTGAGTAGCTACGACGCAGTGAAATTTCAATTTCATTGTGGCAATTGCCTGTCTCACCCCCCCCCCCCTTCCCGGCGCTAGCTACACCCACCCTCCCCCCTCTATCCCATGAAAACAAAGGCGCGACGCCTCTGCCGTGCTCTCCACCACCACTCACCCCCCCCCCCTCCACCCCCCTTTTCTACAGTCCTGCACTGGCTGAAGTGGTGACTTATGTCACCGGCGGTTCCGCGATAGTATGTATCCATACGGACACATAAATTAAACTGGCCGCGGAAGTCCGTGAGCTATGCCGATTAGGATCAAACGGTTTCCCGAGGTGACTAGCGATAAGACTAGATTCGTCCCCCTCTCACCCCTGATGTGTGAGTGACAGGTTGTCAAAATAGAATTCCGCAGTTAGAATTCGTATATACCAGATACACAGGGCTCACCTTCACTGACCCCTCAAGACTACCTGTGGACCAGACCAGAGGAAGACAAAAGAGACAACTGGAGAAGGCATGGGACAATCCGGTGACCTCGTTGATCTCCGGTCATTCACTGTTCATTCCCAGGAAAAGTGAGTTGGAACTCTGTTTTACCTTTTCGAATCTATGTATTGATTCTATGTATGCTGTGTGTGTGTTAACATTGTAGATTTGTACAAATGCTTAGCAACATGTATCAAACTGATGAATGATTATTCTGTGTAGGAGTTGGCTTGCCATCATATGGCGAAAGCTCTCTCCCAGTGGTTATGATTCTTTGTTTACTATCTGATCACTGTTCTTTGTGTTTACCCTGATTTTTGCCAGTAGGCAATTCTGTCTATTAAGAAAATAATTCATTGATTTGTTTTGGTAAGGAAAACAGTATGCCTGTGCTAGGTTAAGAACTGCTACCTTGATTTATAAATACTGGTGATTGTTGGAATGATTTGTAGTGTATGACTTTAAGTCTACACCACATGTGTACTTGGACTAAGTGTAGCCCAAGTCGGTATGATTTAATTCATAAGAAACATGGAAGAGTTGCTTGACTGAAACTATGTAACATAGTATTACTGTCTCCTACCCTTTTGTAAGCTTAACCTAGTCTTTAAACAAAAGTGGAGATTAATAGTTATAGCAGAAACTCTACCATAGAGAAAACTTTGCTGGCTGAGTCTCACACCTGTGCTGAAAGCGAAACGGGGTAAACGTGTGCACTCGACAAACCAGCCATCAGAGTCTCACCTACAGACCAAGTTCTCTTTATCACAGAACTGGGATCCTGGTCACCCATCCTGGACACGATATCCTGGACACGATTCCTGGACACGCGATCCTGGTCACCCTATCCTGGACATGCTACACATTGCAGCTGAACCAGAAGCTGGGACTTCGCCCAACACCAGGGTGACACCAGACAACCAATCTACACTAGTGGGGCAGTCACCAACCACAGGAGAGATCAACTACCCTCTCCGAAGCAAAGCTAAGTTAGCTTACCACCTGGACTCAAACCCATCAGACCCTTGCCCTCACTTTATGATGACATAGGGAGAACCAGTCTATGAGTACCACTCTGGCTACAGTCACCGGGTGATTTGCAAGCGAAGTGGATGTATAATAACCATATACATTCAGTGTAACTTAGACTGAACCCCCCCCCCCCCTATATGCCAACTTAAAACTTGCTGTACTGAGTGCAAGCGAGTAAAGTAGGAGTGAGGAAGGGCCCCTCATTGTGGTAGTCCAGTGAGAATTATACCCAAGCCTATGGAATTGACTCGCTAATACTTACCTATGTGTAAACAATAAAAGTTGATGTGTGAAAGTGCACTTAACTTGTGACAGTTCTTTGTTGTTCAATCAAATGTTGAATGTTTGAACTTCTCTCTTCAATTCTGTCTCTCGGAGCTACAAGTACTAATAAGAGTACAGGCCTAAGGAAAACTATCTCAGAGCCACTGTTCAGTATTTTACCCAGTCCCGGTATAAAATAAAAATTTCTTCGATGACTAGTACCGGAAAGTTGCTCCTTCCACCACTAGTAAGAGAGAGGGTGTAGGTGAAATGTTAAGGTAATTCTCATTGAGAAATTATCCCTAGTCCTTCCCCTAGAGGACCTACCTAACACTTGCTCACGTCTCGTCGGACACAGTTTTGGTCGGTATTGATGTAAAACTAACAAATAAACTAAAACAAAAGACACACAAAAACCAGCCAACCAGTCAACGAACCCTAAACATCAGCGGCGATTGGTTTAAAAAATGATAACAGCAAATTGTGTATTTTCTGGTTGTGCAATGAACTAGGATCGTCTACCAAGAGAAATCTTTAAGTGATGCAGGCAAACGCAAAAAAAAAGAAAAAAAAAAAAGAAAAAAAAAAAAAAAAAGAAAAAAAAAGATGAGGAAGAAGAAGAAGGAGAAGAGGAAAAGGTCGGGTTTTAATAAGGTAGGAAAGAGGGGGCGAGGGACGGGTGGGGACACACACACACACACACACACACACACACACACACACACACACACACACACACACACAGAGTTTCTCTTCTTCTTCGTTTTAATTTTGAGGTTCTACCTCTTCGTCATCGTCATTCATCATCATCATCATCATCATCATCGTTTCTTCTTTTTCTTCTTCTTACCTCATTCTACCGTGTGCTCACGTGTTTGCTTGTTTCTGTTTTTGTTTACACGTCCGATTTGGAGCCGGTAGTTAACGTCTTTCCGGACATTTCTGATATAGTTATAGTTCTGCACAGTGGATCTTGTAAGCCACTGAGGTGGTGCCCTCTCTCTATTACTATAATGCTTGTTTTTGAAACTGTAATTAAAATATATTTTTTAAATTATTCTTATTAACGAGGTAAGATCAAATGGAATTTAAATGTCTATGGCGGATCGTTTGGAAATTCGGCCGGATCAGAAAAGACAACCCCCCTCCACCCAACATCGATATCTTCATCTTGGATATGAGGGAGGATATGGATGCACAATGAAGGTACCAACGAGTGTACATTTAAATCTTAACAAATACTTTGGATTGGAAACAAATTTGTACATACAATTTTTTAGGTTCAGAATACAGCGATAGGTAGAAGTTAAAAACATGCACGCACGCA
>CM065714.1:56366624-56382457 GCA_033310375.1 Conus canariensis
GCAGCACAAAGAAATTGAATTTTGCATAAAAAAAAAAACAAACAGAAAAAAACAACAACAAAGAAACAAACAAACAAGAAGGAAAAAGAAAAAAAAGGGAGGAAAAAAAACCCGGGAGAAAGAAAGACAAGAAAAGACAGGGAAGACACCTCCTCCTCCCCCTCTCCTCCCTCCCCCCTCCCCCGCACTCTCTGTCTCCTTCCCCTCTTCACTCTTCTTTCTCTAGCAGTCCACGCGCTCGCGTGTATGTGCGCGTGGTCAGGCATTGAGGATTCAAAAGTTTCGATCTTATCATCACTAGTCACCCGTGAGCTTATCTGTGGACTGGCTGGGTCCATCATATGTGCCCAGAACAATCGGAGAATCCTCCTATTCATCGCTAAGCGATCGTAACAAAGCTAGCAATTCAGCCCAGCAACAAAGAACTGGGGAGGAGAGAGAGAGAGAGAGAGAGAGAGAGAGAGAGAGAGAGAGAGAGAGAGAGGGGCGGGTGACGGGTGGTGGGAGGGGAGGAGAGCGGGGACGAGGAATCGCAGGAGTTGTGGGAGGATAGAAGAAGCCGAATGTTTATGTTTAAATAATAGTCGCCCTCCAGTGACCAAGGGCAACGCTCACCCACCGAAATTGAAAGTCATCGAACCGTGCAGACGTACCGGACAGAGAGAGAGAGAGAGAGAGAGAGAGAGAGAGAGAGGGCACCGATGTCCAGTGAAGCGTGGGGACGGTTTGGACAAGGTTAGACCACCAGATGCACGGCGCCGCTTCCCCAGGGCCCCCACACGGGATAGCCACTGACTGACTGAAAGTTTAACATGTACCCCTCTACCATCAAGGCGTGGTTTGGGGTTATGTCCGCAGTCCTTCACACAGAATGAGACCCTCAGCCAGTGTGGCCGTGTCCTAACCAGGGCAGGTGCTGCACAAGCTTCCAGTTATCATGTCGTGGGATCAGCAACACCGATCACATATTGCATAGGACCCAAGCAAGCAACGCTTTATTTCACACAGTGGAGTAGAGAAAACCAAGAATGGGACAACGCTCTTTACATGATTATGGCTTATTCTTTTTATATGAAGCATTTGATTAAACATCTTTTATTACTATCATCATCATCATCATCATCATCACCACCATCATCATCATCATCAATATCATTCCGGGTGGCTTATTATCGTTCATTTTGTTTTTTTGCAGCATCCTACCTTTCCCATGCAGCTGGTTGGATTACATTAAAGTGCAACGTCCGGACCCACCATTCCAGGACAGTAAGGGGGGAGAACCTGACACCACTAGAACGACAACACTTTAAAATAGGCAATGAAATGGCAGTTGTCATACTGAGAGACCAGCGGGATACGAACTTCAAGTGTCTGACTGCAATCTGGTTCTCCACCACTGACGCATAATGCACGCTGTAGATAGACCTAACAAACCTAACTGATCCGGAAGTTATGCGTAGTTGGCGGAGAAAGACATGCAACATAACAAACAAAAAGTAGTTCTTGCTGAAAGGGCTGGAGAGTTCCGTCAATCCGGAAGCTCGGTGGGGCTGGCGGAGGAACACACGCAGTGAAAGTAGCAAAAAATAGTTCCTGTCTGAACAAGCCGGAGACTGCTGGCGACCCGGAAACTGAGTGATGTTGGCGGAGGAAGACATGAGTTTGACGTAACAAAAAGTAGTCCTGGTCAAACGGACTCCGCAGGCAGCCCTACAGAGCGGTTCGCTGATCAGCAGTCAACGTCGGCGTGGTTGATGTAGACGAGGACAGTGAAGATTCAATACCACACAACGGACCGTCATGATAGACCTGTGACAAATGGCCACTGAAAGTCCTCGCTAATAGTCTGACGTGGCCATGCCAATGACCGCCACGGACCTCCATCGTTCGTGCGTGAGATTTCCCATTGGGCACGGGGAACAACTTCAAAGCGGCTCCTAATCCTGCATGGGTTAGTCGCCCTTGTCGGCTGAGGATCGCCAGGTCTCTACCCCGCCCTTCCACCCCACCCCCACCATCCTAGCCCCCCACCTCCATAGAGTCCTAATCTCACTACATGTTGATGGTATGGCAGTTAGCTGGGCAGATGACTAACAGCTGTGTCACCAAAGTGATATGCAATGGTAACTGGTTATTTCCTTCACCCTCGGAGCACCAAATAAACCAACAAACCGAGTTTCTGCAACAAAAACAATAATGAAACTGGATGAAATAATATGTCAGTAACACACACTGTTTTTACACTTAAAAAGAATTACTGCACTATTTCCTAATTGTTTACGGATAACCAAACTGACAATTTCACATTTTGGTGTCAGAAATTATCCATGGAGTTTTAAAATAATTGTCAGAGTTGCAGTACACAAACACGTGTAAATTGTTCATGGATACTGCAGATACAAGAATTATCGTCTACATATGATCATCTTATGAAGAATAATGGGAACAGCTGAGAGAAAAACGATGTTGAAAACTTCCGTCGTCTGAAAACATGACACTGGACAAGCCTTGCATTAAATGAGCCAGACTTGAAAGTTTAAGCTGAGATATCAATGCTGTACAATCGTTTTATGCTGCTCTGAGCAGTGTCTGAACACTGCCAAGACATGAAAGCGGAAATGGTGGCATACAAAACTTGTCTGTGACGTCAATAACGCACTAACAAAACATAGCGGTGGATTGTTTCAAATGAACAAGGCAAACACAGTGTGTTATTTATGCATTATTTCAGTCATTGCCACATCAAGAAACTACAGACAGAAGACAAAAAAATATAGGTATCTAATTGTCATGTGCGCATGCGCTAAAATTTGATCAAAATTTGAAGACTCGATTCAGAGGATGCATTTCATACAGTATGGTGGTAATATACACAGTTCACACTCCACCTACTCTGGAAATAAACCAGTGAATTTTTCGGACAAAGCAGATGATTCAAATCATTATCTCATCCTGTCACAAACAGTGCCGACCTCATAGCCCATAATGATCCGTCTCTGTGGAGCGCAAGCGAGCAATAGTGTGTTGGGTAGAACGGGTTCTGTACAGACCCTTGAGACAAGATTCCCCACTTCATTATGAACAAATCAATCTGTAGATTGTTGCCACACAATGGCCTATGCGACGATGCCGTATTGTCAAGTAACAAACGAGTGATTGTAGCTACACAAACTACTATTTTGTTCGAGAGAAAAAAGAAAGAAGGAAAGAGAAGGGACCAAGATGCGTCAGGTTTGCTAAGTAATGGATGCTCTTGGAAGTTCACGTCAAGGGAAGACAACCTCAAAGAGCTTTTTTGCGGCGAACAATTTCTGGTTTTCCTGTTCATCTTGCGTATATCCAAAAGTAATTAAGTACATTTGTTTGCGTTCTCAGTTCGGATTTCTTTCGGAACTGCCTTCACAATACCTTAAAAATGAATAAGCGCAGTTAAAACAACACAAAAACAAACACACACACGTAAAAAAAAAAAAAAAAAAAAAAAAAAAAAAAAGAAAAAGAAAGACGCAAAGAAAAAAGCTAAAGTTCAGATCGTCCGAATTTCGACCCTTCATATGGTTCGAACTCACGACCGTCAGTTCCGCAGGGAATCGCTCTAACCATTCGACTACAGGGTGCCTCCCTCCCCCTTTCCCCTCCCCTCCCCCTAATTGATGTTCACAGAGAAGCAAAGTCAGTTTCACAGACCGTTTAACAGTTTCAAGTTTCGACAATTTTCTGCAGGTAAGTAGTAACATTTAGTTGAAGTTGTCGGCAATTTCAAAGTGCGACTTGACTCGCAATTCGTCTGTACCTCCAGTATGAATACGTCACGGCGTATGAGAATACAACGTATGCGTCAATAATGAACCGAGTTCTCTCAAAAACAGGGGCGGAGAGGGTAGGGGGGGGGGGGGGGGGGGGTTGAAGTAAAGGAAAAAGGGGTGTGGAGGAGGTGGGGCTGAGGCTGTTCGAAAACAAGTGCACATATTATTCTTTGGATCATGCAGACTGCATGTCCTGACGGGTTTGTCGACTTTCGCCTCGCGCGCACACTTTCTCACTATGGCAAAAATGTAGATTTGTGTGTTATGTTATTCCACTGACAGTAACCTCTTAAGATACCTCTTGAAATATATTCACACAATTCAGTAACTTTATCGATATCTGAAGTGTCACACACACACACACACACACACACACACACACACACACACACACACACACACACATATATATATATATATATATATAGAGAGAGAGAGAGAGAGAGAGATTATTCTCCGTTCCGTGAAGATTCGACATTTTGAAGGGAGAGAACAAATTCTCTTTCAAAACCGTGTCCCTCTTTTTCAACTAAGGCGATGCCAACCTCATAACGGTCATCATTTCGACGGGGCAAAAGTCCACGGAAAGTCCATAAACTAAAGTCATCGGGCCCTCTGAACAGTCCCATCGGTCATTTTATTCAGAAAAGGATCGTTGAGTTTGGAAACAATGTAAAAACAACAGGATACATGCACACACATTGCCACATACATGGTGCAAAGTTGTGAGCGCACATTGTCATGTGTATGCAACGAAATGTGTACACCAGCTGTCATTTTAAGCGAAAGAATATGTACGCAAATTGCCACAAATATGCAACAGAATGTACGAATATACTGCCATGAAGATATGCGACTAGCCTTAAAAAATATCTTAGTGATCAGACTGTACCACTGTATTCGATGTTTTCTTCCACGTTCTCCGCCACTTGTGTGTCTTTCAATCTACGTAAATGAAACCTCTCCACACTCACTGTAAGTACATATTCCCGTTCCCCTGAACTTCATATTCTTCACCATGTAAAATCATAATCTTGGCGATGATTTGTTCACATTTGGCTGAGTCCAGACATGACTGCTTTATTGTTCACAGACGCCATTTTCCTGTCGGGACAAAACCATTTCGCACCGCCTGTGATCCGGAACGCAAAGCCTAACTTACCTCCCCTGGACGCTCCACCGGAACCGATCAGCGGATGGATGGTTTTTGCCCCCCTGGATGACTTTCGGTGTGAGCTGGCCGGAACTTCACAAAGAGTTTATTGCTGTCTGTCGTAATGCCGCACGTGCGACGATAAAGAGCGAGACAACAGAAGGGTAAATGGCGCGTGGGTACGACTGATTATTTTTCATCATGTAGTGCACGGGTCAGTAGTCATGTCTCTTTGAACGACAAACCCCACACCTCTGGGAATGTGCTTTTTATTGGCTTGTTATCTGGCTGTGGGTTGAACGAGATATTACTGTTTTATGATGCTTCTGACTATGAATATAATCACATGATTTTTTTTTTCAGATAGTCTCTTTCACGAACCTTGGTGGACAGGCGATGTCGAGTCACGTTATTTATAGTCCCGCCGACCACTTCGACCACATCGGAGCTGTGATGGCGGGGACTGAGAGAATAACTTTGTTTTTCTGTTTGCATTTAAATCACGGAGAGTGGTGACATTTTTTAAGCCAGTAATCAGCCCTTATATACTCCAACATTTTATGACAAAATACTGTATACAGACACAAACCCTGAACTGTAGTTTGTAAACTCCGTTCTGTCACTTCTGACTTCATAATGTAAAGCCACAGTCACTGAATGTCTCTTTGATTTTCATAAGATGACAGTCTTTCAGTACACAGCCTTGTAAGGAGTAAAAGCATCATACGTAACAGTATTGTGCTGGTGTGTGCAGGTACCGAGATCTCTACCTTTGGGAAACGAACCAGTGAAATGTAAGTGACCATAGCCCTGTGTTCTCCGATTCCTGCGTGTGTTTCCTTGCATGGCTTGGATTCTAATTGATTTCTGAGAGAGAGAGAGAGAGAGAGAGAGAGAGAGAGAGAGAGAGAGAATTAGAATATTTATTCAGTGAGGACATCGCTTTATTTGAAGAGGCGTAATAAAATTATAGATTACAGCCATCATGATAAACCAAAAGCGAAAGTATACTCAACAGTTCCACACAGTAAGCAGTAAGCACATATAGATGTAGTCTTAGAGATCGAAACCGAGTAAAACAAAGGCCTCTGAATAGTTTAAGCTGCTAGCTTACATCAGTACATATATTTGTCATGGAGTTATTCTTCTGAATGCAAATTACGAACAGAGATAAATCTCCTATACTTTGTGTTCAGTTTTTGACAGCAAAAAGGGACTTCATTCAAAACATACCTGCTTGCTATAACAAATTCAAGGAATGAGAGAGAGAGAGAGAGAGAGAGAGAGAGAGAGAGAGAGAGAGAGAGAGAGAGAGAGAGAAGTTCAGGTTAAAGTCTCACTGTCTAATGGCTGTATGTATAGGAGCAATGAACTGTCAAAGGTTCACCGTGTCAGGGGCATGGCATGATGGAAGGTGGAGCCCACCCGTGTCCTTCTGCCGCCTTAACCTTCCTTGGACTGAATCACGTACCCATTTACTGCTGGGTGGACAGAGAGGGTTTTCTAACCGTAAAAATCTCGAACTAACGAGAAGCAGGCTTTAGGAAAATATCGAACTGACGAGAACTAGACGCGAAGAACATTGAACGCCTGGAAGCCATTTCGCACAGCCATAGTCCGCAGGTGGACGTTCTAAATAATTGTCCCAGGTTTAAGGGAGATTAAAATTTGAATAAATGATACGGATCCTCAACACGTGAACAATTTGCACAGTTCCTCAAGGTCAAACGAGAACTGCGCAACAAGCCTTCTCTGCTTTATTTCCCGTTACGGTTATTAGGGAAATACAACAATACCTTTGATGTTTTCTTTCTCTTCTTCTTCTTCAAGGGCGCTTCGACACAACAGCGAAAGTGTGAACTCATTTGCATAATTACCCCAGCCGCCCTGAGAATCGCAGAGGAAGGAGAACGACCCCGGAGCGGCCCCAGCCCGGACCACCAGCAGCCTCGGCAGCTCAAGGTCGTCCCATCCCACCACGACAGCCAATAACGACCGACCCACGCCAAGAACCTTTGCCATCACTCGGGCCTACCGGAACCTTTGTTTTATGTTTTAAGCGTGGGGGAAGGGGAGGGGGGAGGCTCTCTCTCTCTCTCTCTCTCTCTCTCTCCCTCCTCCCGCCCTACCTCTCCCCGAAGGTAACAGCAGGGTGGCTCAGAGGGGCCATAATCCCCTTCCATTCTTCCCGCCGTCAAAGCAGTCATCTTTCCGGGGGCTGAAAAACTGGCTGGGGCCCATCCGCTCCTTACGACATGGCGCTTCAATGTCGCCTGCCATCTTGACTGACTTCCCCGAAACGGTCGTCGCCATTGAGACGGGCCGGCTTTCAAAGAGACCCTAGCCTCCCGAGCCCAGCGAGCTGGTGGGGACTTGGAGGTGCAGATGGTTCCGACCCCATTGTCGGCGTCCGCTAATAGCGGGTCCCTGGTGTTGTTGGAGGTGAAAACGAGTTAATGGATACACTTACGATTGGCGGGTCCCGTTGGCCCCAGCTAAACGATTAGCCCATTCTTGCGGGGAGGAAAAAGAAGGGGGAAAGAAAGAAGAGCGAACAGAGAGGTCGCCGAACTTTCGGTCTTGATGGAGAAACAGTTAACAACCGAATGCCATTTTAACCACCTCGGCTGTCCTGTAACGGTTTAGGAGAAAAAAAAAAGAAGAAAAAAAAAAGAAAAAAGGAAAAAAAAAAAAAGAGGGAGGTGAAGTCGAGTGCGGAATGGGACTAGGGGCTGGTGGGCGGGACTTTCGTTATCAAAATATTTTCTTTGAAAACAGGTCACCTTGTGACAGGAACGGAGGGGGAGGGGGAGGGGGTAGCGAATAAAGAAAAGGAAAAGAAAGAAAGGAAAAAGAAACAAAAAGAAAAAAAAAAGAGAAAAATCAGGGAGGAAAAGTTATGGGCATCGAATTGTGTCCTAACTACAGACAATTATAATCACGGGATTGCCTTTTCTAACGCCCCCTCCCCCCCCCCCCCCCCCACACACACACACACTCACACACACACCTCCCTCTCAAAGACGTGGTTTACATCTCCGTTCGCCCGTAAAAAGTCGGCCGACCGGAAGTTATGTGCCCTTTGAGCAGATGGTAGGAAGGGACAAGGTTACAATGCGCATCGTGCGCCGTCACCCAATAGGTCGCTTATTCCAACCATCACTCGGCTCCAAGTTTCGTTCAGACAGCACCTGTGTGTGGGCAATCTAACCGGAATGTTCTGTATACTGTTTAATGAAATGGGACATATTCTCTCTCTCTCTTTCTCTCTCTCTCTCTCTCTCTCTCTCTCTCTCTCTCTCTCTCTCTTGTATATGTTTTTTGTTTTGCTCAGTTTTGTTTAATAACAAAACCAAAACAATTTCTGACAGTTTTGTCAAGCTTTGCTCGGGTTTTCCAACAAGGTTTTTTTTTTTTTTTTCATCATATTCGACCGAGCTATTCAACGAAGATTCTTGATTTTGTTCAGTTTTGTTTGGGGTATTCAACACAGATTCGTTTTCTTCGTTCCTTCAGAGCTATTCAACAGGGATTTTAAGTTTGTTCATTTTTTCACAGTCTGATCAATAGAGATTCTCAAATGTTTTTCATTTTGTCTGAGCTATTCCAGCCAGACCGTAACGCCTGGGACCTTGGAGCAGGAGTGTAGTGCATTGGGCCGACGCCGGCCCCCTTCAGACAGATAAGCTAAGCCATGTTGATGTTCACTTTTCATCGTCTGAATTACAAAACAAAACAAAAAAGTTTGAACAGGGACGAACAACAAGAACAGCAACAGCAGCAACAACGACAACAACGACAACAACAACAAAAACGACAACGACAACAATAATAACGATACCACTATAATCAATGAAAGGCCCTGGAGAAAAAAACCGATCCTGCAGGATGGGACAGGTATGGTATACTTTGGAAAGTGTTTACAGTCTCACTGACAGCTCGCCAGGTTACAGTGTTCACTCCGTGCTGACTGACCTCAGAGATAGAACCTGGCAAGATGGGGCGAAGAGAGAGAGAGAGAGAGAGAGAGAGAGAGAGGAGAGAGGAGGAAGAGGAGGAAGGTAAGGTATAGGTAAGGTAATGTTGCTTATAGCCCAGTCAGAGAGAGAGAGTGAGGTAAGGTAAGGTAATGTTGCTTATAGCCCAGCCAGAGAGAGAGAGAGAAGGGGGTAAGGTAAGGTAATGTTGCTTATAGCCCAGCCAGAGACAGAGAGAGAGGTAAGGTAAGGTAATGTTGCTTATAGTCCAGCCAGAGAGAGAGAGAGAGAGGGGTAAGGTAAGGTAATGTTGCTTATAGCCCAGCCAGAGAGAGAGAGAGAGAGAGGTAAGGTAAGGTAATGTTGCTTATAGCCCAGCCAGAGAGAGAGAGTGACTGACAGACAGACACACACACAGACATACAGACAGACATACACACAGACAGGCAGACAGACAGAGAAGCGGAAAGTGATCCGGAGGAAGCTGTCAGTTCCCCATCAGCTGTGAACGTTTCCTTGAGCTGTGTTGCACGTGCACGGGGGCCCTCCAACAAGTCCTTGTAGTCCCTTTCCTCTCTGGCGTAAATCAAGCAGAGAAACGAACAACAACCCACCCCAGTTTGATTAACGGGTGGCGTCGCACCCCAGCGGGACTGGGCGACCGGGTGGAACATTAATTACGTATAACGTGTCAGGGTGGGAGAAAAGGGGACTAGGATGATTTTTTTTCCCCCTGGGAGTGGGCGGGGGTGGGGTGGAGTGGGTATCGATATTAAAGTCACCAAGAACAGGTTGGTGTTCGGTTAGTGGCTTCTTTGGCGGGTTTGCTTGCTCGCTTAACTTCTGTCGGTGTTGGCCTAGGCGTAGGCGCTGCTGCTGTTCAGCGCGGTTTGCCATTATGTTTGTTTCAATGTCTTCCCCTTCCTCCCTACTGTTTTGTCGTTCTTGTGTTTTTATTTTTCATCCTGTCTTTTTTTCCCATTCTGTCCATTTTTTCCTTCATTTTTTTGGTGTACTTCTTTCTTAATATGAAATCGGATATCTTATAGATTAATCCGGATATATCCCTGCGCACGTCCGCGCGTGCGCGCGCTGTGTGTGTGTGTGTGTGTGTGTGTGTGTGTGTGTGTGTGTGTGTGTGTGTGTGAGAGAGAGAGAAGAGAGAGGTAGATAGATAGATAGAGAAAGAGAGAGAGAGAGAGAGGGGAGGGGAGTTTCAAACTATTCATACGAGGAAGACATTGACTGTTCCAACAATCATACATCATTTAAAATGACTTTCAGCTGAAATCCAACGGTAAGTAGAGGTATCTGGTTTGGTTGCAAGAACAAAGCGGTATTCGCGAGACAACTGCACATCTTTAGGAGCCCCCTGTATTGTAATCATTGGCTGTTAATCACTATGGCCGTCCATGGTATGCATTACGACCTCTTTTTTTCCAAAGAAATTGATTTTTTTTGGGGTACTAAAAGCTTTTTTTTTAATCGTAAATATGATTGTGAGGTGAATGAATTAATCTATTATTCTCTTTCTTCGTGGTTATTGTAGTATGCATTTTCACTGTTATTTGATTCCATCATGATAACTCGGAATGAAAATATTTGTGACTGTAATTCAGGCATAGCAATGACATGCAGAGGAAAAGCACTGAAAAATCACTACCATAGTTGTTACCTTGACAGTCAAAAGAGATTCCAGACATGTCGATATGAAACAAGCATACAAACAAACGAAGAAAAAGGAAAGGAACACACACACACACACACACACACACACACACACACACACACACACACACACACACATACACGCGCGCGCGCGCACGCACATCAACAGATCAGTTTGTTTCAAATATTCTCAGCACTTATTAAAACTTGTTCTATTTTGCTCAAATTCTCAAATTAAGTGACAAACATTCCTTTCTTTCTCAGAAACTAAAAAATCACATTCAGTGGAACATCCCTGAACGGCCTTCGCAGAATCTGCTGTAAAGTTGTTAAGTCGAATGCCATGTAAATCCCAACACCCTGTGAACGCGTGTTTCAGAGTGCACCGTTCGACAGATTCGACATGACATGATATGTCGAATCTTGTCTAAGGGTGTTCAAGTAGACAAAGTTGTAATTTTGACATCATTGTAATCAAGGAAGAGAGTTACTGACAACACATTGAAATTAAAGTTATGGAGTGTGGTTTTTCTATTCGTGTCACAATTCCTGCTCTCTTGATAAAGAAATGGTGAGGCAGATTTTTGACTCCCTCAGTGTGCCATCTTTCATTCGCTCCGCTCACCTGTACGGGGACATGGCGTTCATCATTCCCTATTAATTGCCATGAGCGTCCCCCAGTGAATCCCTCCTCTACTGCAGAAACGGTCTATTAGCTTCAACTGTCTGCGGTGATTGTCACCCTTTACCATGCAGTGAGTGGAGTGGAAGCAGACGCGTGATTCAAGTGTGTGTGTGTGTGTGTGTGTGTGTGTGTGCGTGTGCGTGCGTGCGTGCGTGTGTGTGTGTATGTTTGTGCGTGCGTGCGCGCGCGCGCGCGCGCGCGTGTGTGTGTGTGTGTGTGTACGCGCGCGCGCGCGCGTATGTGTTTTCTCTCCCCCCCCCCCCCCCCCCCCCTTATCTCCATTCATTTTGTTCTCCGATGTCAACCTGGAACCCGACGCATCAGCCGCCGGTAGCGTTACTGGATTCTATCGGTGCCTCTGCCTTAAGAACCTTGTACATATGTACCTTGGAGGTCAACTGCCATGACACGCCCAAACCGCCGGCTGCCACATAGTCTGTGTGCATGAATCTCTCAGCGAGTTAATGTCTTTATTTTCCGGAACAGACCAATCAGAATAGATAGTATATTCGTCTTCTCAGCCCATAGTTGACGTTTGTTTTCGATTTATTTATTTATTTATTTTATTCATAGTTTATCGTCCTACAACAGGTTTGAGTAAGTGTATGAAAGTTAAAACATCAAAACGATGGTCTACGTTCACTGATGGAGTATTACTAAAGCGTGCAGATTCACACACACACACACACACACACACACACACACACACACACACACACACACACGCGCGCGCGCGCGCGCGCGGCGCGCGCGACGCGCGCGGAAAGAGAGAGAGAGAGAGATAGATTCACATACATTATGAGAACTAAAAGCAGATTTTTTTCTCTAAGTTGACTACTTTTTGTGGCTAAATTGGAGAACGGTGTCAGATCTTTAGATAAGGTTTTTCTCCTTTATTTTCCCAGTCCAATTATTCCATATTTTCGTAATGTCTGTAGGATGAAAAGTGTAGAAAGGAACTTCCCGACACTTCGTATCCACTTCGCTAACTTGTTATGACTTGGGACTTTATGAGCATCCTGTATGGGTAAGTTAGAAGTCCTGACGAGGAAGGTAATGTATATTCACACACACACACACACACACACACACACACACACACACACACACACACACACACACACACCATACACAGAGGGAATAACCATCACGTGAGATCCGGATCCGGGAGATGAGTGAACTCCATCAGAACGAAAAACATTATATTTTAGAGCAAAAATGTCTGTGTTTTATGTTGCACACAGGGAGGATTGACTCATAACCCATCGAGATACGAGGCACTTCTTTAACTGACTACCTGAGTTAACCAGGCACCCAGGTGACACCCTTCAAACCACCATAGAGTCTCATGAACTGAATTGTGGAAGTGCACAAGAAAATGACTGGCACATTCAACGGGCTAGCATTGTCACATATGAACTTACGTATTGCAGCACATCATATTTGCGGTCATCATGTACCATAATGCACATCTGGTTACATGTGTGTGTGTGTGTGTGTGTGTGTGTGTGTGTGTGTGTGGTGTGTGTGCGCGCGCGCGCGCACGACTTGTTCAATGACTATAATATTATTGAAATGCATGGCCATATGTATATTGTTATGTGCTGATTAGAAAATGATTGAAAACAAAATCAAAAGCGATCAGATTAAAAAGAAAAAAGGAAAATGATAGGGAACTTCATACCTACAAATCGCTATACACCCACCCTACCCCACCCTCATCCCCGTTCTCCTTCCTGCCAATACAGTGCTCCAGAATGATGTCTTTGGGTGGATTGTCACTATTTCGGGAAGGTAAGCGATTAAAATGGCACGTGCAAAAATGGCAAAGACTAAAATGGCAGACACGAAAAGGCACAGACAAAAATGGCACGGACGAAACGGCACAACAAACAGGCAAAACGCACAACAGACAGGCAAAACGGCACAACAGACAGGCAAAATCGGCACAACAACAGGCAAAAACGGCACAAAAGACAGGCAAAAACGGCACAACAGACAGGCAAAACGGCACAACAAACAGGCAAAACGGCACAAAAGACAGGCAAAAACGGCACAACAGACAGCAAAACGGCACAAAAGACAGGCAAAAACGGCACAACAGACAGGCAAAACGCGGCACACTCTGATCGAGGCACCAAACAGGTACAATGAAAAGAAAAAAGGAAACATGTTAAGGTATGTGTTCGTAATTTCAAGGGAAATCCTTTTTATAACTTGCTCCTCTAAAATCCTAAAACAGTTTGTGAAACGCTGTCTGTCTCTGTCTGTCTGTCTCTCTCTCTCTCTCTTGTGTGTGTGTGTGTGTGTGTGTGTGTGTGTGTGTGTGTGTGTGTAAATAAATTGCTCCACTTGTTTGCGTGGCTAATTCATGTCGATTAAACATTCTTAAAGGGACGTCAGTTCCCCCAGACGGCAGTTTATAGTGTTTTATCACTGTAGCCCAACCAACCACACAGAGACTTTTCAGTGATGTCGAACTCATGTGAGGTAAAGGGAGAGGGGGGGGGGGGGGGTAGGGGGCGAGGGGAAAAACCAGTTACAGATCAATAAAAGAGATTATGCACTGAAAATAAACAAAGAACAGAATCAGTTCATGACATGGTAGCTGAACAACTGGCATCCTGATGACAGAGAAAACAAGGCTGTGCTGAAAGCGCCAGGTAGTCTCCTTGATTTCTCACTCCAAGAGCTTTTTTCTAATCGTAAACAGCTAATGAAAAAACACCCAAGCATTTAAATGCCACAGAAACGCATGAAAAAGCCACACTGGTAAATAGGCACCACAGAAAGGACAGTTAGTGTCGACTCTAGGCAGTGTGCACAAATTTCAATACTTTGTCGCCAGGATACATCAGAAAGGTGATAGCCAATGTCATAATCTGTGATTAGAAAAAAAAGCGTATAGGAGTTTCCAGAACAAAGGAGAATGCCCAGAATGGCAGAAAAATAAACAATAGACGACAGTAAAGAACGACAAAAATAAATAAACGAATAAAAACAAAGTTAAAGAGATTAAGAGAAAAGAGGAAGTTGTTGGTACATAATTTCTAGAAGGCGAGAGAGTTATGTACACTGAGAGATACCGCAGCATCACCGCAGAGATGACTCCGAGGTCACACTTAGGCTACATCATTATGAACAAATCATAAACTAGTACAAAATTAACGACGATAAAACCGAACAAAAAACTCCGAGAATCGAACAGTGCTATTCTAGAATAAACAGAACCGTCCAGTTCCGACCTGCACCGCCGCCCATCCAGGATAATAAAAATAAAATGAAAGGCATTGGCCAACGAATTGAGATCGTGGGGGAAAGACGCCATTCTCTGGAACATAACACAACATGTGAAACTCTGAAAATCAATGACGGTGCTCTGGTTTAAAAAAAAAAAAAAAAGCGGTTGGCTACATTATTAGGGGAAAAAATACTGTTTGATGTGTACTCTTCACGAAAACACTTGTTTTGAAAGAAGACCAAGTGGACTGAGTTGATTATGAAAAAAAAAAGAAGAAAAAACTGGATCAGCGACTGGGCTGTTCAAGCTTTATTCGTTTTTACCTCTGTCTCTTTCAATATTCATTTATCTAGCTATCTATCTAGTTTCACCCTAACATTTTTTTTAGAAGCTACATGACTACCAATATGTTTCACAGACCCCGAGGAAGCTACCTGACGAAACGATGGTCATTAAAAGAAAGTGTTGAAGAATTCGTAGAGTTCAGAGTTCAGAGAGAGAGAGAGAGAGAGAGAGAGAGAGAGAGAGAGAGAGAGATTATGTGTGTGCGTGCGTGCGCGCGTGTAAACTTTCTGCCGTTTGACAGCCTCTTTGTGTGACGCTCAGTTGATGGGAGTTCAGTTTGGGAGCATTTCGCAAAGATCGCATTACATGACCGACCGATGTAAGCTTCTTTCCATTAAATACCAAGTTATTGAACATTTTCCAAATGGTGTTTTCCGAATGGAGGTAGGAGCGAGAGGTGGGAGATGGTGGCGGAGGGTAGTTTGGTCAAACCTCATACTTTTCTTCAAATACTCCTTTTTTGGTCTCTAACTTGTAGACTACCATGTACTAATTAAGTAAACCGCCGTTAAAGCCCTTCTTCTAACTATGAATTGGAACTTGCAGATTATAACCTCGTATATGATCAAGCAAATCGACCGTACTAACATTACAGCGGTATATGATCAAGCAAATCGACCGTACTAACATTACAGCGGTATATGATCAAGCAAATCGACCGTACTGACATTACAGCGGTATATGATCAAGCAAATCGACCGTACTAACATTACAGCGGTATATGATCAAGCAAATCGACCGTACTAACATTACAGCGGTATATGATCAAGCAAATCGACCGTACTGACATTACAGCGGTATATGATCAAGCAAATCGACCGTACTGACATTACAGCGGTATATGATCAAGCAAATCGACCGTACTGACATTACAGCGGTACGTTAGGCATCCGTATATGATCAAGCAAATCGACCGTACTAACATTACAGCGGTATTTGATCAAGCAAATCGACCGTA
>CM065714.1:56382557-56387557 GCA_033310375.1 Conus canariensis
CACAACACACACACACACCACCACACAACCCACACCACACACGCGCGCGCGCGCGCGCGCGGCGCGCGCGCGCGCCGCCGGGGGAAAGAAGAGAGAGAAGATAGTTTCACATACATTATGGAACTAAAAAGCAGATTTTTTTTCTCTAAGTTGACTACTTTTTGTGGCTAAATTGGAGACGGTGTCAGATCTTTAGATAAGGTTTTTCTCCTTTATTTTCCCAGTCCAATTATTTCCATATTTTCGTAATGTCTGTAGGATGAAAAGTGTAGAAAGGAACTTCCCGACACTTCTATCCACTTCGCTAACTTGTTATGACTTGGGACTTTATGAGCATCCTGTATGGGTAAGTTTAGAAGTCCTGACGAGGAAGGTAAATGTATATTCACACACACACACACACACACACACACACACACACACACACCACACCACCACACACACCATACACAGAGGGAATAACCATCACGTGAGATCCGGATCCGGGAGATGAGTGAACTCCATCAGAACGAAAAACATTATATTTAGAGCAAAAAAGTCTGTGTTTTATGTTGCACACAGGGAGGATGACTCATAACCCTCGAGATACAGGCACTTCTTTAACTGACTACCTGAGTTAACCGGGCACCCAGGTGACACCCTTCAAACCACCATAGAGTCTCATGAACTGAATTTGGGAAGTGCACAAGAAAATGACTGGCACATTCAACGGGCTAGCATTGTCACATATGAACTTACGTATTGCAGCACATCATATTTGCGGTCATCATGTACCATAATGCACATCTGGTTACATGTGTGGTGTGTGTGTGTGTGTGTGTGTGTGTGTGTGTGTGGTGTGTGTGTGCGCGCGCGCGCGCACGACTTGTTCAATGACTATAATTTATTGAAATGCATGGCCATATGTATTTGTTATGTGCTGATTAGAAAATGATTGAAAACAAAATCAAAAGCGATCAGATTAAAAAGAAAAAAGGAAAATGATAGGGAACTTCATACCTACAAATCGCTATACACCCACCCTACCCCACCCTCATCCCCGTTCTCCTTCCTGCCAATACAGTGCTCCAGAATGATGTCTTTGGGTGGATTGTCACTATTTCGGGAAGGTAAGCGATTAAAATGGCACGTGCAAAAATGGCAAAGACTAAAATGGCAGACACAAAAGGCACAGACAAAAATGGCACGGACGAAACGGCACAACAAACAGGCAAAACGGCACAACAGACAGGCAAAAGGCACAACAGACAGGCAAAATCGGCACAACAGACAGGCAAAAACGGCACAAAAGACAGGCAAAAAACGGCACAACAGACAGGCAAAACGGCACAACAAACAGGCAAAACGGCACAAAAGACAGGCAAAAACGGCACAACAGACAGGCAAAACGGCACAAAAGACAGGCAAAAACGGCACAACAGACAGGCAAAACGCGGCACACTCTGATCGAGGCACCAAACAGGTACAATGAAAAGAAAAAAGGAAACATGTTAAGGTATGTGTTCGTAATTTCAAGGGAAAATCCTTTTTATAACTTGCTCCTCTAAAATCCTAAAAACAGTTTGTGAAACGCTGTCTGTCTGTCTGTCTGTCCTGTCTCTCTCTCTCTCTCTGTGTGTGTGTGTGTGTGTGTGTGGTGTGTGTGTGTGTGTGTGTGTGTAAATAAATTGCTCCACTTGTTTGCGTGGCTAATTCATGTCGATTAAACATTTCTTAAAGGGACGTCAGTTCCCCCAGACGGCAGTTTTAAGTGTTTTATCACTGTAGCCCAACCAACCACACAGAGACTTTTCAGTGATGTCGAACTCATGTGAGGTAAAGGGAGAGGGGGGGGGGGGGGGGGGGGGGGGGTGTAGGGGCGAGGGGAAAAACCCAGTTACAGATCAATAAAAGAGATTATGCACTGAAAAATAAACAAAGAACAGAATCAGTTCATGACATGGTAGCTGAACAACTGGCATCCTGATGACAGAGGAAAACAAGGCTGTGCTGAAAGCGCCAGGTAGTCTCCTTGATTTCTCCACTCCAAGAGCTTTTTTCTAATCGTAAACAGCTAATGAAAAAACACCCAAGCATTTTTAAATGCCACAGAAACGCATGAAAAAGCCACACTGGTAAATAGGCACCACAGAAAGGACAGTTAGTGTCGACTCTAGGCAGTGTGCACAAAATTTCAATACTTTGTCGCCAGGATACATCAGAAAGGTGATAGCCAATGTCATAATCTGTGATTAGAAAAAAAAGCGATAGGAGTTTCCAGAACAAAGGAGAATGCCCAGAATGGCAGAAAAATAAACAATAGACGACAGTAAAGAACGACAAAAATAAATAAACGAATAAAAAAAAGTTAAAGAGATTAAGAGAAAAGAGGAAGTTGTTGGTACTATAATTTCTAGAAGGCGAGAGAGTTTGTACACTGAGAGATACCGCAGCATCACCGCAGAGATGACTCCGGAGGTCACACTTAGGCTACATCATTATGAACAAATCATAAACTAGTACAAAATTAACGACGATAAAACCGAACAAAAAACTCCGAGAATCGAACAGTGCTATTCTAGAATAAACAGAACCGTCCAGTTCCGACCTGCAACCGCCGCCCATCCAGGATAATAAAATAAATGAAAGGCATTGGCCAACGAATTGAGATCGTGGGGGGAAAGACGCCATTCTCTGGAACATAACACAACATGTGAAACTCTGAAAATCAATGACGGTGCTCTGGTTTAAAAAAAAAAAAAAGCGGTTGGCTACATTATTAGGGGAAAAAATACTGTTTGATGTGTACTCTTCACGAAAACACTTGTTTTGAAAGAAGACCAAGTGGACTGAGTTGATTATGAAAAAAAAAAAGAAGAAAAAACTGATCAGCGACTGGGCTGTTCAAGCTTTATTCGTTTTTACCTCTGTCTCTTTCAATATTCATTTATCTAGCTATCTATCTAGTTTCACCCTAACATTTTTTTTAGAAGCTACATGACTACCAATATGTTTCACAGACCCCGAGGAAGCTACCTGACGAAACGATGGTCATTAAAAGAAAGTGTTGAAGAATTCGTAGAGTTCAGAGTTCAAGAGAGAGAGAGAGAGAGAGAGAGAGAGAGAAGAGAGAGAGAAGAGATTATGTGTGTGCGTGCGTGCGCGCGTGTAAACTTTCTGCCGTTTGACAGCCTCTTTGTGTGACGCTCAGTTGATGGGAGTTCAGTTTGGGAGCATTTCGCAAAGATCGCATTACATGACCGACCGATGTAAGCTTCTTTCCATTAAATACCAAGTTATTGAACATTTTCCAAATGGTGTTTTCCGAATGGAGGTAGGAGCGAGAGGTGGGAGATGGTGGCGGAGGGTAGTTTGGTCAAACCTCATACTTTTCTTCAAATACTCCTTTTTTGGTCTCTAACTTGTAGACTACCATGTACTAATTAAGTAAACCGCCGTTAAAGCCCTTCTTCTAACTATGAATTGGAACTTGCAGATTATAACCTCGTATATGATCAAGCAAATCGACCGTACTAACATTACAGCGGTATATGATCAAGCAAATCGACCGTACTAACATTACAGCGGTATATGATCAAGCAAATCGACCGTACTGACATTACAGCGGTATATGATCAAGCAAATCGACCGTACTAACATTACAGCGGTATATGATCAAGCAAATCGACCGTACTAACATTACAGCGGTATATGATCAAGCAAATCGACCGTACTGACATTACAGCGGTATATGATCAAGCAAATCGACCGTACTGACATTACAGCGGTATATGATCAAGCAAATCGACCGTACTGACATTACAGCGGTACCGTTAGGCAGTCCGTATATGATCAAGCAAATCGACCGTACTAACATTACAGCGGTATTTGATCAAGCAAATCGACCGTACTGACATTACAGCGGTATATGATCAAGCAAATCGACCGTACTGACATTACAGCGGTATATGATCAAGCAAATCGACCGTACTGACATTACAGCGGTATATGATCAAGCAAATCGACCGTACTGACATTACAGCGGTATATGATCAAGCAAATCGACCGTACTGACATTACAGCGGTATATGATCAAGCAAATCGACCGTACTGACATTACAGCGGTATATGATCAAGCAAATCGACCGTACTGACATTACAGCGGTATATGATCAAGCAAATCGACCGTACTGACATTACAGCGGTATATGATCAAGCAAATCGACCGTACTGACATTACAGCGGTATATGATCAAGCAAATCGACCGTACTAACATTACAGCGGTACCGTTAGGCAGTCCGTATATGATCAAGCAAATCGACCGTACTGACATTACAGCGGTATATGATCAAGCAAATCGACCGTACTGACATTACAGCGGTACCGTTAGGCAGTCCATGCTAGCGTTGCCAATTGTTTTATTTTCCCCACGAAAATAGTTCCGAGTCGAAATTTTCGCCAAATGAAGGCGGATTTTACACACACACACACACACACACACACACACACACACACACACACACACACACACACACACGATAAATAAAGTCAATTACTTAAAAAAAAAAAAAAAAAAAAAGGGGGGGGGGGGGGGGGGGGGAATAAAGGGATGGGTGGGGGAAAGGGGAAACGTCTGCGTCAAACCAATGATTACATCACCCCACAGCACAATCATTTCAAGGGAGATAACAAATCACACGTCTCTCTGGCGCTCCTCTCCCTCTGTAAACTGAGACAAGAAGGTTTTCGATCGAAAATGGCCAGAGAGGCCCTTAGGAGATTTATGACCGAGCGAGCGAGCCGCCGCCATTGTAAGGTCTCACTGCGACATGCCTGACAGTATGACCTATGGCGGCGCGAGCGAGCACGAGGTCCCTCGTGACTGGGAACCTCGTTTTGGCTTGCTGCACGTGCGCTGCTCGCGCCAGTCACACCTCCGACCCTTGTTCTTGTGGCTAATGACTCAGAGAGGAGACCCTCTTTAACGAGAGAGAAAGTGAAGCATTTCCAATCTTTTTTG
>CM065714.1:56402557-56412557 GCA_033310375.1 Conus canariensis
CTGCAGACAGATGGCGTTCTCTGCCGGTGCCATTCCTGTGGTCAGCCCCATCCAATGTCCAGCTGTCCCTGAAGAAGCCGGCAGATGCACGCTTTGGACACAAAAGGTGTCTCAGAGCGCTTGGTGCCAGAAATAGACTGAAGAGGGCAGGAGTCGGTCACATGTCTCCACATTTTAAAGACAGTGCCTGGGTTCGGGGGAATCCAAGGTGGCATAAAAGGAGAGGGCGGGTAGGATGGGAGGGAAGGAGAAGGAGTGGGGCTAAGAGATGGGGGGGGGGGGGGGGGAGGATGAAAGAGGGAGTATGGGGTGGGGTGGGGGCGTGGGGAAAGATGGGGGTGGGGAGAGTGCTTCACACGTAAAAGTAATGGCTTCCGTTCCTTCTTTGTGTATAGTCGCCAGCCCTGGATCTCTCTTTCATTCAACATTAGGCGTCTATTTCTGTTACATCTTTCAAATCCAACCTGAAAACTCTTTCTTTCAAACAGCGCTTCCGAAATCCACAAGCTTCCAGATGTTTTTCTCCCCCCTTTTTTTTCTTTTTTTTCTTCTTCTCCTCTTTCTTCTTTTCTTTTTGTTTACATAGGTGCAGGGGGTGTGTGTGTGTGTGTGTGGTGTGTGTGGTGTGTGTGTGTGTGTGTGTGTGTGTGTGTGTGTGTGTGTGTGGTGTGTGTGTGCGCGTGCGTGCGTGCGTGCGTGCGCGTGCGTGCGTGGTGTGTGTGTGTGTGTGTGTGTGTGTGTGTGTGTGTGTGTGTGTGTGTGTGTGTTTGGGTGTATCTCTGGTGGAAAGAAAGAGGTTTTTTTTTTGTTCTGTTTTACCTCCATTTACTTTAACTTCCCGCCCTCTGATACATGCTCAGGCAAGTCTGAGTGTTCGTTACGTCTTGGTCTGTCCTGTACAATGAAGTGTTTGAAAACGTCTTTAGGGTGAAAAGCCGCCTAATATTTTGTCCTATCATTGCTCTTGTCTTCTCAATGGGCTTCAGGTCCGATGTTTTAACAATTATTTTCACCTACGTCAGTGTATTGGCTCTACGTTTTTCCTACTTCAGTTTGGGACCAAATGCACTTGTATACAAGCTACATGTGAAGTAACTTGGTTTCACACCTCATTCTTGTTCTTTCTTTCTTTTTTTCTTTTCTTTTTCCTATTTTTCCCTTCTTTCCGTTCTTTTTGCCATTCTGTGTAACAGAAAGTATATTTTGTTAAGAGGAAGCAGTTTGTCAGGCGCAAAGCTAGTAGTCAATTGACAATTGTCTACGATGTTCAATGCCCCCCCCCCCCCATCTCCTCTCTCTCTCTCTCTCTCTCTCTCCTCTCTCTCTCTCTCTCTCTCCTCTCTCTCTCTCCTCTCTCTCTCTCTCTCTCTCTCTCTCCTTCCAGGACACATTGAGCAGTTTTTCCCAAATGTGAGAAAAACTTTGCCAGGAAATCTCATTCCTTCGGCTTGGATCGCTTCCATTGATCATATCTGATACACAACCATCCGCATGACGAGACTTTATAAATGACTTTCCGTCAAGTCTTAATCCTTCTTTACGAGGGAGTGTATGGGAGTATTTTGGCCAGACAGTGGCGGAGTAACGGTGATTTAATCGTGGCAACCGTTTCTCTCCAAATCCTCTGTAATCCACCAGTCAACAGTTCTTCCCAAGGTCTCCCCTGGGTGAAAAATGGAAGTGGCTGGAAGCTGACAGTCGGATACCAAATTTGCCGTTTAAAAAAAAAAGGAGGGGTGGGAGGGAGAATGCTGAAAGAGGAGGAGGAGGAGGGAGAAGGCATAGCGGGAGGAAGAGAAGGGGAACGAGCTTAGGAGGAGAGCGGAAAAAAGATGGATTAGTCACCCCGTACAACATGTGTGTGCGTGTGCGTGGTGGTGTGTGTGTGTGTGTGTGTGTGTGTGTGTGTGTGTGTGTGTGTGTGTGGTGTGTGTGTGTGTGGTGACGTGATGTGATGTGTGTGGTGTGTGTGTGTGTGTGTGTGTGTGTGTGTGTGGTGCGTGCGTGCGTGCGTGCGTGCTCGTGTGGTGGTGAGTGTGCGTGCGTGCGTGCGTGCGTGCGTGCGTGCGTGTGCTGTGGTGTGTGTGTGTGTGTGTGTGTGTGTGTGTGTGTGTGTGTGTGTGTGTGTGTGTGCGTGCGTGTCCACCACCACCACCACCACCACCACTGCACGGCAAAGAAATACCCAGACTTTTTCAGCCCTCGAAAATGCAAGCAAATCACAGTCGTCAATAGAAGAAGATCTGTATGGTTAGACCACCACGTTGATGACGATGACGTGGCCAGTTCGGTCCTCCTAATCCCTCCATTGACGACCGTTTCCAGGCTAGCCGTCTGTGATCCTGAAGAGGCAGGATTAACTGGTGGAGGAAAAGATGGTGTTTTACGGTTTACGGGAGGTCATGACCTCTGGGATTGTTTGAGAAAGTTCCGTATCCATCTTTGTGGTCAGGTTATTAAAAGTCCTGACTGATGATTTCTGGGGTCACCTGGGCTATTTGCGACGTAATTTGATTGGACGAAAGGTCGGCGTTCAAGGTCAGACCAGCATGCCAGAATGAGACGAAAGTCTGGCATCGGGAAAGCCTGAAACGGGAGTCTTGCGTCCAATTTTTATCTTTATTTTCATTTTAGCTTATCTGTTTATTCATTTATTTAATTTTTCATTCATTCATTTAGTCATTTTTTTTTCATGTGGTTATTTATTTATTTGTGTATTTATTCATTAAATGACATATATTTCTATGATTCTGAGTATTTCATTCGTTTTAAGAGGGGCCCATGGTCATATTGTTGAAGCGATTGCCTGCAGAGGTGACGGTCATGAGTTCGAACCATACGTGGGGTAGGACTTTTTTACGGCATGAAAACCCTCTCTGTTCTCTCAAAAGTAAATGGATACGTGATTCAGTTCAGGGAAGGTTAAAGACAGCGGAAGCAGAGGGATGGATACCGCTTTTCATCTTCTGTCATTCACTGTCCCTATGGCCAATAGGCTATGGGAACTTTGACCTGTATCGTTGATAGTTCATTGCCCGTGTGGCCGACAGCCTATGGGAACTATAGCCTTTAACCGCTTTTTTTTCATTTTATCATGTTTTATCAATTTATCAGGACGTTTCTGTCGCGTGGTTTGACATATGTCATGTAGCAAACGTGGACAAGTCCGACAGCAGACTCCCCACTGTCATGAAACTAAAACTCATTGATTATCCTTTGACACCCAGTCTCTCCCCTCCCATTCCCTCCCCCTTCTCTCTCTCTCTCTCTCTCCTCTCTCTCTCTCTCTCTCTCTCTAGTGGTGCTGCCAGGGCTTATAATATTCGTTGAAGATTTTTTGTTTGTTTGTTTGATCAGCGGGAGACGATTTGAACTATGAATCATAACAATCTGACCACAAGGATGGACAGACTAGATACTGACCTCAATCGAACGAACTATAAGATTGCGTAATTAGCTCCCGAACTTAGACGATCCCAAGTTTGAACGGTCTTGTTTTCATAGACCGTTGCGTTGCCATTATCAACAGGTGATGTCCTTCAATGGACGGTTGAGTCCCAAGGGAGAGGACTCAAGCGTTATCATAGCAGGGTAAAATACCGCTAACTGGTGAACGACTGAAAGAAACTATTATCAGGCTCAAGACCAGGCTGGCGACAAAGCGGTTTAAAATCTTGATCATGCAAAGAACAATCCTGACGTTTGATTTTTTTCCATTTCATAATTTAAGGCCGTAGAAAGAACACACAGCGCAGAACAGATTTAGAATGCAACGTGACAAACAAATCAAAATACGAGCCAACTTTAGGCCGACGTGATCATTTTGTTGTATCGCTCTCAAAACTGAATGGCAAAGACAACATCAAAACAGAACTGTCATATCAATTACAAATAGTGCTTATCATCCAGCAGGTATTGACCAGTAGTCGACAAAACATGGTACCTAGATAGACCAACTGCAAAACCTGTCCCATGTGGTGTGTGTGTGTGTGTGTGTGTGTGTGTGTGTGTGTGTGTGTGTGTGTGTGTGTGTGTGCGCGCGCGCGCGTGTGTGTGCGTGCGTGTATAGGCCTATTTAGAGACAAAGAGAGACAGACAGACAGACAGAGACAGAGACAGGGGTATTCAATTCTGGCGATGATGTGGATGAGTTGGAGGAGACGACGTATCCAAAAAAAAAAAAAAAGAAAAGAAAAAAAAAGGCAGCCGAGGATAGAGATAGAGTTGGGTGGTGATGGAGAAGATGGGTGGATTAGAACCCAGAACCCCTTGAGGTAAAATCGGATAAGGCAGGAGCCTGAAGAGACAGAGTGACACGATGAATCGCCACGTGACAATGTCCGTCCACACCGCAACAGGGAGCCAGCAATTTGCCTCGACACCGCCATTCATCACTCGCATAGATATCGCTGCCCCCATCAAACTATCCCCCCCCCCTCTCTCTCTCTTCTCTCCCCCCCCCCCCCCCCCCACCAGTCACCTGTCCTGTCCCCTACCCTAACTCCTCTTTTCTCCCACTCACAACACAATCTCTCTCTCCCTTCTACTCTCTCTCTCTCTCTCTCTCTCTCTCTCTCTCTGTCTCGTCCTCTCTCTCTTTCTCTGTCTGTCTGTCTGTCTGTCTCTGTCTCTCTCTCCCCTTTCCTTTCCGCCCTCCCACAGAACTCAGGACGCCACTAACTAATATTCAAAATATGTCTGGCAACTGAGGAGGGGGGGGGGGGGGGGGGGGGGGGGCGTGAGGGGGGAGGGAGGAGAAGGTGGACAGGATACGCTCTACGACTGACAGTATGCCTATGGAGGACGGAGGGAGGGCCATATGTTGGAACGATATATCTGAATTCAGCATCCCCCCTCCTGCCTCCATCCCTCCTGCCTCCTCCTAATCCTCCTCCATCCCCTACCCCCTCCCAAAGGCAAAGAGCAGTTGAGCGGGAGGAGGGGGGGGGGGGGGAGGACGGGGACAGGGAGCGAAACAAAGATAAGCAAGGAAGGGGAAGGACACCCACCACAACCCCCCCCCCCCCCCCTTGCTTTCAAAACCCCACCCGACGACACACACCCGACGTTTTCACCGGGTGCAGCCTGCCACCCCGATGACCACCCCGGATGATCGCCTGCACTGACAGGAGGGAGGGAGGAAGGATGAGGAGGTGGAGGGTGGGGGTGGGTGGGTGAGATTGGAGGAGAATGGACAGGGACCGGGTGCCTTTGTCTCCTTGTTTATCTCCCCTGTGGCTCTCTGCCCATGGATCTGTTTGTGTAGCGGCTTTGGATCGTGGGATCTGTGGGGACAGCTTGTGACGTCCTCACTCAGGCGCGGACCCTTGATCAAGGGCTCGTCCTCATCCACAAAGGATGAGGGAGGATGAGGGTGCTTTTTTCTGCCGGACCATGGCAGAGGCTTTTGTTTTTCCTTCTTTTTTTTTTACCCCCCTCCTCTGAGCTATTGCTTGGCGTGTACCGCCATGGCTTTCCCGCTGGAATTGAGTAGAGTTGTGTACAGCTAGCACTGCATTTCATTATATTTTCCTGCTTTTCCTCCTTCATTCTCCAGCTATTTTTTTTCTGAACATACACTTTTTCCCACCTTTCTCTTCAACATCTTTTTATTTCCCTCCCTACTTGCTTCCACCAGCCTCCCCATTCCTCTGCTTTTCAATATATACCCCTATCCCCCCCCCTCCCCCCCCCCCCCCCCCCCCCCCCCCCGCCTCTTTACATTCTCCTTTTCCTCGTCCTCTGTTCTCTCCCCACCTCATCTAATCCCTCCGTTATACCCCCCATTCTCTTCCTTCTCTTCTATTTTATACACTCTATCCTACCCCCCCCCCCCCCTCTCCTTGCCTCGGCCGCGCACATTCTCCGATCTTTCTCGGCATTCTCCAAATTTTTAGCGCTATATTCACATACCATTTCTTTGTTTTCTCCAATCCATTTCTCTTTATGGTCTCCGACTCCTCCCCCCCCCCTACTATTTCTCTTTCTTTTACACGCTTTCTCCATCTTGTTGTCTCCCCCGTCATCTCTTTCTTTCTCCCCCCCCCCTTCCCCCATCCCTGCATTCTCTTGCTTTTACTGCATATTTTCTTTCCTTCATCATAGTCTTAGACTTTAGCCATTTACTTTTATCTTTTATCACACACTCTCCTTGCTCTCTCTTCTCTAATACGTTTTCGTACATTCACCAAAATTTCCCCCAAGTATTCCCATTTTTATCCTATTCACTCATCGCCATCATCCACCCCCTCCTCGGCCCTCAGTCTCCTACCTGTTCTATACACTGTTCTTTTTATCCTAAATTCTCGAACTTGTTTTCTGTAGCATCCCACTTTTACGCTTTACGACATTCTCCCACTTTTTCAAAAGTCTACGTTTTCATACGTTTGTGTCCACACTTCTTCTTATCTATCCTACTGTTTCCTCTCTCATTATATTGTACAAACCCTGTCTACATGAACGGATGACGCACGTGCAACATGAAATAGTTAGATGCAAACTCTGCAGAAGACGGACTTTACTTCAAGACGGCACAGTCATCAGAAAAAAATGGTTAGCCTGCCTTTAATTCAAACAAAGCAGTGACGTGTAATCTATGCTTAAGACCTACCTCTGCACAATGCCTTCTTCAGTACGTCACGCGGAATACAAACTAAACTGATTAAAAACAAACAAACAAACAAACAACAAAAAACAAAACAAAAACCCCCAAAAAAAAACAAACACGAACCAAAGTATGCGATCAGTGTTTTCTGTTTAGTTTGTACTATCCACCATTTTGTATTGAAACATACTACATGTCATAGACCTCGATTTGCCCACTGAAGAGAGACTAGTGCCTGTCGTCTTGAGCTAACAAAAAGATTAACACACTCCAACCTACACAATCATTCCCCTTTCAAAGGCATCTCCCGGCCTCTCACATTAAAAAAAAACCCACCAGCCAATACAGTATACAAATTCGATGGATTATCTGTTATCTTGTAGTAATCAGGCATGATTTTTTTTTTGGTTCAAGCTCAGATTAGAAGGATAAAGCTTTGTTTCCCCGGATGGGCAGATGTGGACTGGAACACTTTCCGGCGCGCTTTGTAGTACGCGGGCGCTTCTCTGGAAGCTGGGGCTTATTAATTAGTACGATCGTCGGGGTGAGCAGACCATGGACGAACTGAAGCGGTGAAGTGAAAGAGGTGATGAATGACTGTTACGCCAGGACACGGGGGATGCCTCTGTTGGTGGAGGATGGGGGCTTGTATCAAAGTTGTCTCCGGTGAGTCTGCGTTCTCTATGGCACCGACCCACCTGACAAAACAGGACGGGGGATAGGAAGCGAACGCGGGCCGTGTTGTCGGTGGTGGTTTTGGTGGGTAATGTTCGGCCGGCGACCCGGCTCCAGAGGTTGTCAGCCAGGCCTCTCACTTTCACGGCGAAAGGGCCCCGATGTTTGCTTACTAAATAGAAAGGAAAGAAAGAACATACACGTTAAAGAAAAAGAGACTTAACACACACACAAAGGGTGCGTGACATGTCATCGTTATCACACAATTTGTGGGTGAATGAAGGTGAATGAGGGTGGGATATATGGTTGTTGTAACAGGGAAGAGACATGGTGGGGAGGAAGCGGTGGGATGGGGGTACGGCGCTTTAGGGGCAATTATTCTTTCTGGGGCATTAATTCAGAGAGAGAGAGAGAGAGAGAGAGAGAGAGAGAGAGAGAGAGATATGGGGTGATGGTGGTAGTGGAGGAAGGAAGGTAGGAGGAGAGAGCAGAACATGGTCACAAAAAAAGTGTTTTAAAGGAATGGGCACTTAGGATTATCACTAAAATACGTTCCAGCATGATCAGTATGTTTGAATAGATGTAAGCTGCGTGCGAAATGAACGCTGTATACGAGGTCATTGTCATCTAGCAAGAAGAACAGGACGCATGCTTACTACACAACGTTGCTGTATTTTGAACAAAGCTGGCCGGTGTCTTTTTAGCCATTTTGTTTATCAGCTCTGCTGTATTTAGCGCGTCCAACAGTGTGTGTGTGTGTGTGTGTGTGTGTGTGTGTGTGTGTGTGTGTGTGTGTGTGGTGTGTGTGTGTGTGTGTGTGTGTGTGTGTGTGTGTGTGTGTGTGTGTGTGTGTGTGTGTGTGTTCGTTTGTTGGTTTGAATTACCTCTTGTTCTATTTTGCACATTTGATGATGTTATCTGTCAGCGTTTCTATAATCTAGATATTCGAGCACAGATTTCTGCTCGTCAACATCACTTATTTTCATAAATGTGAAAACTATTTCGCCCCCCCCCCCCCCACCAGTAAACAAACAAACAACAACAACAACAACAACAAAAACCCAAAAAGATAAAAACAGCATCTTGTTCTTTGTCTGCCATCGGATGCTGATGGTAAAAACTGTAAACTTTGGACGGATTGGACAGAATTTATAATACGCTTTGTCTACTCCAGTCTTCTTGTCAGAGTCTATGTCGTAACCATGAGCTTTGGGTTTCAGATCGGTGTAAAGGGATTCTTCGTTTGTGGCAGTCAAACATATTTGTAGTCAACCCGATAACACAGACCACGAGATAAATTCATCCTTATATTCATGTATGGTTCAATTTTATCACGTCTACTTCTATGCGAATTATTCTAGTTTACAGTCATACCATTTTGACAACTTTGCAATAAAGATTTCAGTAGCTACATACATAGTACGAGCATGTTGTTGTCCTCTCAAAGTAAATACCATCCCTGCCATCGGGAAGCCGTGATATCTTCAAAATAGTAACCCTCGTAGTCAGACCACTATCGACATAAGGACTCAATGGTCAGATTCTATGCCCACCCGTGGATCTGAATATGATTATTTTCAAGGTCAGATCAACCCTTGCTTCGCTCTTCTCAAACCTGTACTTAGCACAAGCAAGGTATTGTGGGCTTTCAATGTTGCGGTTTAACCAACGGGTAGCAGAATATGGCGGGGGGAGGGGGGAGGAGGCGGGAAGGGGGGAGGAGAGGAAGAAGAAAACCGCAAGCTTATTCGCACATTCTTTCTGGAAGACTGAATTCTTTCAAAATTCTCCCGAGTGTTTGAAAACATCGGAGACGATCATTGCATCTGTTCGACGGAAGGACGGTCCCCAACCCCAAAGCCCAGAAAAGGTTCAAGGAGCGGGAAAGAAGGGAGCGCAGCCAGACAAAGCCGTCTATTCAAAAAAACGGGATATTCTCATAATGTAACCTTGGCCAAGTTCACGTTTAAGAAAGATGGAGGGTGTCGGAGAGCTCTTTCATTTCTGACAGGTCTATTCCATCTTTGCTCCAGATTTCTTGTCGGCACTGCGACCTTTCGGCTGGAGTTGCGATGTATTTACTTTTGATTACCTCACCCCGGGACCCGGGACAAAACCACGCGCCATTCACACCCCCTTAACCGCAGACTCATTTGCATGAGACAAAAAATATTATTTTTCTGCGTACAGACAGCTTGTTCTAACAAGTCTGCGGTAGAAAGTCGCACGTGCTCTCCGAAAAGGCACGTGCAGCACTGGACACCAGAAGGAGACTTGCGCATGCGCGAACTAAAGCTGAAGTGGCCACCAGAAGTGCTTTTGTGCCGGAAGTGGGGCTTTCTTTGAAGGAAACCACAAACGCCGCAACAGAAAATTGACTGAGAAGCCGCCCATTGTTGTCCGACACAAATTTGGGGTGCTAAGCTCCGGGAGCCTTCCCCCTCACCCTCCATATTCCCCTTTTTTCCCTTCGTCAGCTCTAGCCCCTGGTGCTGTATTATCGTTGTGGGTCTCGGAGACGGAAGCTTAAAGGACATCTGCCTTTCCGCTCATTTGTCGGCCTTCTGTATTCAAGGGCAAGGGCGGGGAGGGAGGGGGGGGGGGGATGATGTGGTCGCTTTTCGGTATCTGGGAGATTGAGGAGGTGGGGTGGGGGTGGGGGTGGGGACAGAAGGAGGGTGGCGGTTTTTTTTGGGAGGGATTCGGCTCTGAGTTTTTTCC
>CM065714.1:56417557-56435057 GCA_033310375.1 Conus canariensis
TAGGGTTGGAAAGGTCTACGTTGACTGATGACATAACGGGCAATTTTGGTGTCAGCTTCAAATCTTAATTTGGAAACAGTTTCCCATTCAAACTGATCACAGATGTTTTCCACCTCTCTCTCTCTCCTCTCTCTCTCTCTCTCTCTCTCTTCTCTGTCTGTCTGTCTGTCTGTCTGTCTGTCTGTCTGTCTGTCTGTGTCTGTGTGATTCTTAATTAAGGAATATCATTTTCGCTGCTTTTTTCATCTCTCTCTCTCTCTCTCTCCTCTCTCTCTCTTCTCTTGTGCGTGCGTGCTGTGTGTGTGTGTGTGTGTGTGTGTGTGTGTGTGTGTGTGTGTGTGTGTGTGTGTGTGTGTACGCGCGCGCGCGCGTGTGTGTATGTGTGTATGTGTGAAGATAGTGTATTATTTTCACGGCCATGTTCATAATGACAAACAAAGAGCATTCCGGTCAACCTCTTTTAAAGTTCCAAAGAATGTACTTGAATGACAACTGTCAATGAGGGCTGCTAAATCCACGAATGGAACGTCATCGACCAGTTCACATATTGTGTCCGTAGGAAGGGGAGGAGGGGACGAGGAGTTGAATTAATCTATCAACCCAGTCTCACTCCATGGGGCTGCTAAATCCAACGAATATAAACAACACAAGTCCAACACCACACGAACACGACCACAGAAGAACACACACTGAGTGTCAAAGGTTAGCATGGCAGCTATTGTTATACAGATCCAAGATTCGGGGTTTATCCATGCACGGTAGAGGGCGATATGCTAATTTGGCGCATGCGTAAACGAAGTAAATAAAAGATGCTTAAAATAATACGGCTTTCCCGAGAATTATACGACGCAGGCGTAGAAAGGTCTTCACTGTATATGTATACGAAAATACGATGAGGGAAATAACATAGAAAACATGTTTTGCATGCTAGTATCAACAGCATTCATATCACGAGTTTTAAAATAATAATATTTATACTTACATTATGTTCATAAGGAAGAACGTACTAAGAAGCATTAATGTATAATTAAGATAGAATTCTGCGTGTACATACTGTCATGGAAGAATGTTTTGTTGCAGTCATGGTAAATTTTAGTCTAACTATATAAAATTGATTTATTTCTTGTTGCGTACTCATGTGAATGGGCTGATGGCCTCACATTAAAGTCACGAGTCACGAGTCTCTCTCTCTCTCTCTGCGCGCGCGCGTGTGTGTGTGTGTGTGTGTGTGTGTGTGTGTGTGTGTGTGTGTGCGCGCGCGTGTGTGTATGTGTGTATGTGTGAAGATAGTATATTATTTTCACGGCCATGTCCATAGTGACAAACAAAAAGCATTCCGGTCAACCTCTTTTAAAGTTCCAAAGAATGTACTTGAATGACAACTGTCAATGACCCAGGCATTACACAGCGGATGGAGTAGTTAACACAAGACTACTCGTCCACAGTTCCCTTGAAGTACGTCCTTGAGTCAACACAAGACCATTACATCTGATGTTAAACAGATCCCTGATCATTAATCCGTATGGTCAGCAGATGATCGATCGGATCCTGTGGTTGATAGATCAAAGTCGTTGTGTCTTGAATCAGGCTGCAATAGAATGGCCACCCAAATTGGGATGTGGAGCCAAGTGTGAGGTGAAGATCCCAGCGATCAAAACTGGCTAATAATGTACATGAAATCATCAGCACCATTGCTGTCATTTAGATAAAGTTGAATGGACGTCTGTCACCCACGGGATCCGTCGACTATGGATCTGTCAATCATAACATCTATTGAAAATGAAATCTTTGGACATTAAGGTTTATCGACCATATGGGATCTATCAATTATGGAAAATCTCAACCCCGGGTATTTATGGACCATTGAATTCATCCAACCTGAGGTCTGTCATTCTTAGCTTCAATTGAAAATGAATTCTTACCAGTCACGTGGCGAAGTGGTTAGCGTCGTGGACTCCTGGCTGAGAGGTCGAGTGATCGATTCCCATCAGAGCATGTATTTGTGGAATGTTTCTGCCCCGACCGACTACTGCCCAGATCTCAGTTTGCCATGAGCTCAACTGGGAAAAGTGGGACACAGTCGAGTTTCATCCACTTAATGGATGCGGTCTCTGAAGGTGTCGCTCAAATTTCCCGTCCAACACTGTAGATGTCTGTACCTCTCAAGCCTGGCTGACGCCGGGATGTATTACGAAATTAAAGGTAGAGTATAGCCCTATCATGTATTCTTGGACCAGAATGGAAATCCGTAACATCGTTTTCATCATCCCCACCCTCATCGATCAGCATAAAAAAATGCCTCAGACGCTGCGGCCTTTCATGCCCTGCTCTCATGCTGACCTGAGTTCAGATTTCCTCTGCACCCTTTGTGAGGTTCTGTCGGGGTCACCTGTATTGGCAAGTTCATGGGGACTGTCATTGGACGGACGTGATGGCACCCTCCGGAGAGACTCACTCTGTTTCCGCGACAAAGCAATTTTCGTCGTCATTAGGTTTACTGAATTATTTCCCCGTCCACAACCACAGGCTGGTCGCGCCTCACTCCAGGCACCGGCAATCCACAGGGAGAAGAGGTCAATTCCAGGTCATCGTGATGCGACACACCAGAGGAGACACGGCACTGCTGCCGAGTCACATCGGTAGTGTTCAGTGGTGTCTGTTCCGATCTAATGTATGCAGGACAGCACCTACTATGTCCCATTGACGACAACAATTGCTTAATCGCTGAGCCAACCTGAGTGAGCGTCCCCCCACCCCCACCCCCCTCCTTTTAGGGAGAGTGCAGCCACGTTCAGTGAGCATGAGATTTATCTATCACGGATCTTCGACCTTAGGATCAATCTGCCGTGGGATATACTGACCACCGATAATTATGTCGTCCTTTGTATCTGTACTGAAATGGATCTATGCACCATGGGATCTAGAAACACCAGGGTATATTGGGCGGATCTCATGGTGAAAACATGGTACGTTCTCCAATAGAAAGATTTTAGAGTTTTTCTTCTTCTTCAACGTCTTCTCGCAAAACACTGACTTCAGTCCGGTCGTTTCCTAACATTTTATGACTAATAGTCCACTTTGTTCAGTCTTCAACCTCAGCCTGAATATGACCCTAATGTCCGACCAGGTAGCGCTGCACACAGCACTGGTCCATTTCCCGAAGAGATTGTCTCCTTTGCAAAACGATTCGATCTCCTTAAAAGGACTACAGCTGATGGCGTCTCTTTTCTGTTACGACAAATCACGGCAATTAATGAGCAGAAAAAAACCCCAACAACAACAACCCCTCCCCCCAAAAAAAAAAACAACAACAAAAAACAAAAAACAAAAAAAAACAGACCGGCTCTCGTTGGTAAGTGTTCTGTTCCTAAGACCTAAAACTCCCCTCCTTGGCCAAACTAAACCTAACGAACTCTCTTGTTTGCCTCAGACAAACTGGGTGCACGTGCCCCGTTTGTCCCGGCTGTCAGTGGCGCCCTCTGTCGTTCTGCTCGCAGCGCCTTGGTCGGCCATGGTTGGCTAGGACAAGAAACGTTTCGAAATATTACACCATCTGTCAGGGTTTTGCCGGCCAACAGTTCGGTTTTTTTTTTTCTTTTAAGTTTTTTTTTTTTTTTTTTTTTTTTTAAGATTTCAAGATGCGGGAAGTGCAGGGGGTGGGAGTGGGTGGAGGAGAGAGAGAGAGGGGAGGAAGAGGGGAGAGGGAGAGAGGAGAAGGAGAGAGGGAGGGAGGGAGGAAGGCGGGGGGGGGGGGGGGGGGGGGGGGTTGGAGGTTTCATGCTTTTTTAAGCCGAGAACGTCATCGATCAGTTCACATATTGTGTCCGTTGGAAGGGGAGGAGGGGACGAAGAGTTGAATTAATTTATCAACCCAGTCTCACTCCTCCTCCACCAACCCACCGCCCTTCTCCCTCCTCCATCACTCTCACTGTAAAGTTTTCCAGCCATCAAATCGTTGAACATGATTGTTGCTGTCTCGGAGTGCACGAGCAAGCGGCAAGCAGTCGAGGAGTGGCCTCCCTTACCAGGCCAGCCACGTGACACGCACGCGCCAGCCCGGTGCCCGTTCGTGTGTTCTTGTTGCAGCCACGCTCGCGACACGCCGACGTCCCAACTGTTCACCTTCGCATTCCACTTCACCTTCAAATTACTTGCTTAGGGGCTGAAAGAAAACTTTCTTCAAACTCTGGATTTCAAAACAACATAATCGTAAATGTAAAAAACGATCGAAAAACTGCAGGTGATTAAATAGAATGTGTTGAATGCCGTCGCCAGGTATTGCCATTTCGTCCGTCCTACTGTGTCTTTCTCCTGCACTGCTGCCAAGAGTTGCCCCACTCATTACGGAACAAAACTGTGTGCCAGAGCCGTAAATGTAATCAGTAAAGCTATTAGCGACAAACCAACTCGAAAAACAAACAAAAAAAAAAACAAAGGTATTCTTGCCTTTGAACGGTGTCTTTGTGCGTACAGGGGCGGATCGATTTGCCCAGAAAGGTGGAGGGGGTGGGGTAGAGCTAGAAGGGAGAAATGGGTCCAGTTTCTTTTAAAACGTCTACAGTGCATTCAAATCAATTTTGTAAAAAGGGGGTAGTGTGTGTGTGTGTGTGTGTGTGTGTGTGTGTGTGTGTGTGTGTGTAGGGGGCGGTTACTCATAACGTTTTTTTTTTTTACTTTCTCTTTTTGGTTTCGCTCCCCCCCCCCCCCCCCCCCCCTTGAATGTATATTTAGGGACCTTTTTCTCTGTTGTTCACTGATCGTGGTAATTTTTCTGTATCCGTTTTGCTTTATTACAGCCATGCCTACCACATGGAACGATTTCAGGGCTTAAACAACTGAACAGTTATCGAGAGTGTTTTGCAAACGTCGAAAGACCATGCTGGTCAATATGTTTTAGCAAAATCGATCTCAAAATCTGACGTACAGAAATTTGGGGGGGGGGTGGGGGTGGATCATCATTCTGTATTGACATTTTATTACTTTACAATGAACAAAAATTTAAAATTATTCCTAATAAAAGACAAAAGTAAAATGTGCGGAAATTTATTTAGCAAATTCCTCAGAAAGTCTCATGTCTTAATGATTGAAAAAGGAAGATAACAAAACAACAACAAAACAAAATAACGACGACACGAACTCACAAACTTTCAAACATACAGATACTTTGTTCAAAGAGACACGGAATCGATTAATGTAGAAAATATATGTTTTTGATATAATATTGAACAGGGACACAGACACTGTCATACAGTTACACACACACAACATCGCCTTTAAATTTGTCGTGTTTTTTTTTTTTTTTTTTTTTTTTTTTTTCGGTCAAGATGACCGTTCAGGGTCAATTTTGAACGACTTTCTATCCAAGAACAGACAGCGCCAAAACTCACCTCTATAGAAACACGCAATGAGAGAAACACGCAGATCTACAGAATCAGGACTCGGAATACCGGGTATCACCGGTCCGATTGTCCGGGACAAATACATCTTCTAGTGGACTTCTTCTTCTTCTTCTTCTGCGTGCGCAGGCTGATACTCCTGCGGACACTCCCTATATGGACAGGCAAGTATTAATGCCATCTATCCTACAAAGGGAGTGGAGTTTTGTGTGCATGACCGTTTTTTATCCAGCCATTAAGGCAGCCATAGTACATCTTTGGGGAAGGTGCATGCTACGTGTAACGTGTCATCCATACCAACGGCCAAACTGGCCTTCTCTTCCGAAAGCTGGTGATGGGATTTTACGTGTGTGTAAGATGTTATGCGTGCGTTCACGCACGGAACCTCGGTTTATAGTCTCATTCGAAGGACTGTATGGGAAATGGAGTCAGAACTAACGTTAACTCCGAGGGAAAAATCCCCCTGTACCGAAACGGCCCGGCGGAGATTCGAACCCGCAAACCCTTGGATTACGAGTGCGGCGCTCTACCAACTGAGCTATTCCGGCCTCCTGCAAGTGCTTTCTCCACTGGTCCGTTGGGCAACCATTTTTTGACTGTGCCAGTGAGAGGGCAACTGCACGGTCAGTTTCAGGCCCATTAATGATCTCTTTACTCGGGGAGAGCGAGTAGAAATTTGAGGGGACAAATAAATTGTTTTGTCTATTTGTCCCCAGGACAACTGAAAATCAGCTGGGAATTTCTAGCCCTCCCTGTTACATGACAACTACAATAAATTCACAAATGAACAAGTTGTCCAAATATCTCGAAAATGCAATCTAGTTCATCACCCAAACACATCTTAATGCCTTAATTAACACATGTAGCGTATATAAACTGCACGCTAAGGGCTGCATCAATATAAACAGCAATGGCTTCAAACCAACTCGCGTGGTCACTTCGATGCCAATGCACATATATCAGAGGAAATATGCCTATATATACCACGATTTGAGAGAGAGAGGAGAGAGAGAGAGAGAGAGAGGATGGGCGGTAGATGGCTTATTGTAAGAAAAAAAAAAAGGTGAATAGGCCTTGAGAAGGTAAGAAAAGAAAAACATAGAGAGAGAGAGAGAGAGGAGAGAGAGAGAGAGAGAGAGAGAGAGAGAGAGAGAGAGAGAGAGAAGCAACGACCTAATTTGCACGGTGAAAAAGTGGCAGTATTCCTCCTTTTATTATTATTCAAACATTTTCATCATCATCACTATCATCACTACTATTGCTATTGTTATCATTATCATCATTATTGTCATCATTATTATCTTAATCCCATGGTCCCCTTCCCAACGGCCTCGTTTTTATTCAACACCCATTTTGCGCCGAATATAGTGGTCGCTCGTTCTTCGTTTTCATTGTCCTAAATGTTGTTTGCTTTGCCTGAAGAAGACCCAAGAGGTCGAAATACATCGTGTTTTGTCCTGTAATCTGTTTGTTTGGATTGTCTTGCGGAAGTAATAACTTTTCTTTTGGAAATTATAAAGAAAACCAGTTGTTATTTTATATAAACCGTTTCACATCTCCCTTTTTCATTCTACGTGGCATGAGTCAGATTTCATTTTGTGATTTACTTTGATAATAACTTGTAAAAAAAATTGCATGGCATACTTTCTTGATCGCTATGGAATTTTAGAATAAATGCTGCATGTGTGTGTGTGTGGTGTGTGTGTGTGTGTGTGTGTGTGTGTGTGTGTGTGTGTGTGTGTGTGGTCACATGAGTGCGTGCGTGTGTGTGCACGTGTGAATGTGTGCGTGCGTATGTGTGTGTGCGTGTGTGTATGTGTGTGTGCGCGCGTGTATATGCGTGCGTGCGCGCGCACGCGCACGCGCTTGCTTACATGATTGTGAATGTGTATGTTTCCGTAAGTGTGTGTACGTGTATACGTGCATGGGTGTTTACGTGTAGAAATATGTATACGTTTTTCATGCGTCTTCCACGACAAGACAAACAAATTTCCTTCACAAAGCGGCAATCTAAAAAAAAATGCGTTACTTAACTGGGATGTCTGATTCAGGTTGAAATAACATCCACAACGTAGACGGGGCAAAATGACACGGGGCTAAAGGACACCGAAACGAAATGCGATAGAGCAAAATTAAAAAGGGCGAATCGGATGTCCCCCATCCCACAGGCCTTGGGCCTTTACGAACATTTTCACTGAAGTCTTAGGGCCCAAGCAAGGCGAAAATAGTTTCAGACTCAAGTCTATGGGTGTCATCTTAAATCGAGTCGCTTTGCGGATGGGGGTCAGATTAAATCGTGGCTACACCCACACATGGAAATTCAGGTCCAGTTCTGCGAGATGGGAGGCGGCGAAGAAAGCGAGTTTAGAGTCAGGAGGGCCAGGGGAGGGGGTGGGATAGGGGGATGGGAGAGGAAAAGGGTGGAGAGAGGTGAGGTCTTCCTATCGTCTTCCTGCCGGGGACGTGCATTCTTTGAGGAATCGTGCACGGGGACTTACAGGCTGAAGCGATACAGGTATTATATGGCGTACACAAAGGTGCATCGTCTGGACCATCTCTTCGGCTGGCATGATAAGATCATCAGGCAGTCAGGGAACCATGCTCGATTTGGTTGTTTTGAGAGTAAGTACTAAGAAACGGATTTTAAAACTGATTTATTCAGTTAGTTAGTTATATATCTTTATATTTGTTTGTTTATTTATTCATTCATTCCTTAAGGAAAGGTGGGTAGGTAACCTTTTGATTTGCTTTATCTTATATACCAGGAATCTCAATATATACTCGGAACACTGATCGGAAACAGCCCACCTTCACACGAACGGTGAACTGATCCCCACCGTCACTCGCCTCGTGGTGTGGCCATCTCTTCCGTAAAGCTGCAATTTATTAATCATCTGCGCCCTGGCTGCGCGGCGGTGTAGGGTTACGGAGACCCCATCTGTTAAAACCCAGCCAAGCGTGCCTAGATCGCGGGCGACACCACCTGTTCGCTGTGGAAACCTAACGAGACAAATCAGCAGAACTCATCAGCAAAACAGCCTCGGCTCCCAGCATCTCTGTCACCGGAGGTCCCATCAAGTATCTACCCACGTGCGCTAACACGGCGCGTGCAGTGGGCATGCACGTGCAGCACGCGAGCTCTGTGTCACAAGGTCAGCTAGTAGCAGATGAGCAAGCACCCGACTCCCTCCCGAGCGGCGCGGACCCCCCTGTGGGAAGAGACAATCCGCTAAACGGTCTCGGCCAACGCCTTAACGGGCCATTCAACACCGGCCTCCGCTGCATGACTCCGGGCACCGCACGTGCGTCGCGTTGCTTGGGCACGGACGGTAGTAAGGAGCAAAAGACGTGTGCGTTGAGCCAACGTTCATCGGAGAAGATGTTGTAGGTCACCCTACACCTCACCCTTCTCCCTAGCTCCCCGCCACGTGGAACACCCCCGTTACCAGCTACAGGGGGGCGGGGGGAGGGGGCTTCGCTCCAGGAGACGTTACCTCCGTCAGGTAAGCCCCAGAACACCTCCCGGCACCAGAGGCAGTTTCCTGAGCACCGTCGGCGCTCCATTGTTGGGCGCACTGTGGTTGCGGACTCTGTTTCCCGGCAGTGCAGGGATTGGATGTTTGCAGGGTCGTCTGGCCGGAAAATTGGAATTGGAGGTTAAACGTCATGAAACGTGCACCCGCCGTACTGCAGTCTTCCGCTGCTCCTTTGGCCGTGTGCGGCATCCTGGGAGTCTTTAGAGATCACTGGGCGCCCATCTCGGTCTCTGTGGCGTGGACCGGGGCTTTCTTTCTGTCCTTTTGTTGTTGTTGTTGCTTTTTTAACGATCATAGTCAGGACTGCATCCCAGTCGTTTTTCCGGTGCCACGCTCCGTCTATTCACTGCTAATTCTACCGTTGATTGCTTTTTCTGTCTTGGACCAGGGTGGAGAAGGCGTAAACCGGGTATGCTGTGTGTGAACAGCGTGGGCGCACAAGCTTGCTCTTGCGCGTGCGCGCGCGCGCGCGCGCGCGCACACACACACACACACACACACAACACATACAGAGAGAGAGAGAGAGAGAGAGAGAGAGAGAGAGAGAGAGAGAGAGAGAGAGAGAGAGTTTATTTGGATCAATGTCACAGACCCACTATGAAGAGGCAGACGAAATAAGGAAGAAAACAACTCTCTCTCTCTCTCTCTCTCTCTCTCTCTCTCTCTCTCTCTCTCTCTCTCTCCTCTCTCTGAAAGAGGGGAGATATTTATATATATATCAAAAAGCTGGTATCAAATGCACGTATTCAAAGTATAGCAGTAACAGTTCTCAAGAGAGAGAGAGAGAGAGAGAGAGAGAGAGAGAGAGAGAGAGAGAGAGAGAGAGAGAGAGAGAGGAGAAGAACTGAAACGGAAAATTACAGATTAGGAAACTTTTGCCGCTTGACTGGTTTGTGCTTCCTCATGCGGACCATTTCGTTAATGTGCATTGCGCCGTAGTACAATAAATACAATTAAGAAAACGCTGCTTCTACAGAGCCGAGTGGAAAATGCTCACTAGTTATCACCTGCTACTTTGCAACCGACTCAAATCAGGAGAGAAAAAAAGAAATGAAAGAAAGTTATGAGAGAGAAAGAATAATAAAGAAAAGGGGAGAAAAGTGTGACTTTGGTCGTGAGCTGAAAATTTAAAGTCAATCATCTCATCGATAACAGCTTCAAATAGCACTCCTTTTCACTAATAGCCTGCACCCCCCCCCCCCCCCCCCCTCCCAAAGCGAGGTACACTGCGTGACTGTACCGAAGAGAGACATGGTGGTAGTCACTATCCTGCGCGGCGTATGTCTCGCGAAACGGCTGACCTGTGTGTGTGTGTGTGTGTGTGTGTGTGTGTGTGTGTGTGTGTGTGTGTGTGTGTGTGTGTGTGTGTGTGTGCGTGCGTGCGTGCTTACGTATGTGTGTATGTTGTGTGTGTGTGTGGTGTGTGTGTGTGTGTGTGTGTGTGTGTGTGGTGTGTGCGTGGGTGCTTACGTGTGTGTGTGTGTGTGTGTGTGTGTGTGTGTGCGTGCGTGCGTGCGTGCGTGCGTGCGTGCGTGCGTGCGTGCGTGCGTGCGTGCGTGCGTGGTCGTGTGTGTGTGTGTGTGTGTGTGTGTGTGTGTGTTGCATCTCAACAACGCCTGGAATTCTTTTTCTCTTCGTAAACGGTTATTTGCATGCCTTCTACAGTCAATATCTTCAAGTCATTTTACGGTGTCTTCACACCTGTGTTAGATGATAATGCTTCCCGATGAAACAGGCACTCCGAAGTGATGGAAACGAATTTGAACTGACCAATCTCCCTAAACCAAGTGAAATGTCAAACAAACATGTCAGCCATCTGGTGAGCATTGTTTTGTGCTGACTGCTGTATGTGGAGTATTATTTTGTGCTGACTGCTCTATGTGGAGTATTGTTTTGTGTTGACTGCTACATGGGTAATATTGTTTTGTGATGACTGCTGTATGTGGAGTATTGTTTTGTGCTGACTGCTGTATGGTCAGCATTGTTTTGTGCTGACTGCTATATGGGGAGTATTGTTTTGTGCTGACTGCTGTATGTGGAGTATTGTTTTGTACAGACGGCTATATGGGGAGTATTGTTTTGTGCTGCTGCTATATGTGGAGCATTGTTTTGTGCTGACGGCTATATGGAGAGTATTGTTTTGTGCTGGCTGCTCTATTTGGAGTACTGTTGTGTGCTGACTGCTGTATGTGGAGTATTGTTTTGTGCTGATTGCTGTATATGGAGTATATTTTTGTGTTGACTGCTGTATGGTGAGCATTGTTTTGTGTTGTCTGCTGTATGGTGAGCATTGTTTTGTGCTGACTGCTGTATGGTGAGCATTGTTTTGTGTTGACTGCTGTATGTGGAGTATTGTTTTGTGCTGATTGCTGTATATGGAGTATATTGTTGTATTGACTGCTGTATGGTGAGCATTGTTGTGTGTTGACTGCTGTATGGTGAGCATTGTTTTGTGCTGACTGCTGTATGGTGAGCATTGTTTTGTGCTGACTGCTGTATGGGGAGCATTGTTTTGTGCTGACTGCTGTATTGTGAGCATTGTTTTGTGCTGACTTCTGTATGGTGAGCATTGTTTTGTGCTGACTGCTGTATGGGTAATATTGTTTTGTGCTGACTGCTGTATGTGGAGTATTGTTTCGTGCTGACTGCTATATGATGAGTATTGTTTTGTGCTGACTGCTATATGGGGAGTGTTGTTTTTTGCTGACTGCTGTGTGTGGAGTATTGTTGTGTGCTGACTGCTGTATGTGGAGTATTGTTTTGTGCAGACGGCTATATGGGGAGTATTGTTTTGTGCTGACTGCTATATGTGGAGCATTGTTTTGTGCTGACGGCTATACGGAGAGTTTTGTGTGTGTGTGTGTGTGTGTGTGTGTGTGTGTGTGTGTGTGTGTGTGTGTGTGTGTGTGTGTGTGTGTGTGTTTCCCCCCCCCACCACACATTTTATTCAATTAATAAGAGCTTACATGTGCGCAAAAAGAAGACAGTGCGCGGAGATGTTCACACATTCATAATAGGCATATCCATGCATGGCAAACATAAATCGTAATATAAAGCCTATATATATTCAGTTCACATTCTTACAATGCTAAGAAAAAAAAAATGCAAACACTGCTTTATGTTTTTTCCCTTCAAATCAGCATAGTAGTTTACTGCCTGGTGTCATGCGCGTGTTGGATCGACACAGGCACCAGGCGCTTCGAGAGCGTTCGGGCAGCAGCGGAGCATCTCCATTACCGGGTTGCCTCATGACAACGTAACATTTTTTCTCTCTCTCTCTTCTCTCTCTCTCTCTCTCTCTCTTTTCGTGAGAATTAAATCTCATTCCATCTCAAAAATATTTTCCAATGCATATGTAAGCCTCATTAAAACACACACACACACACACACACACACACACACACACACACACACACACACACACATTTAGTTAATCATGCAACGTTTTTGTCATCAATGTTCATTTTCTTGATAAACATTAAATATTGCTTAAACAATTAACACTGTGAGTGCTGACCGTAGTAGGGAGACATGAGGTACCTACACTGAGAAACAAAACAGATACACAGATACGAGAGAGAGAGAGAGAGAGAGAGAGAGAGAGAAAGAGAGAGAGAGAAAGAGAGAGAAAGAGAGAGAGAGAGAGAGAGAGAGAGAGAGAGAGAGTACCACCATTTAACGAAAGAAGTTATAGTAAAATGGCTCTATACGGAAGCCAGTATTTGTCGAATAGACTTAGGTTTGAATTGACACTAGCAATATACTTTTCCAAAGAGTATCGGTTAAGTAGACTTCTTCTGAAGTTACAAAAAACTGGATTAATATTTTGTAGTTTGGATTTATAAATGAAGAATTTGGCATACAGTATTAAAAAGTCCATCACACAGTCAGTCTGTATATCGTCTGTTACTCCAAATAATACTAGGTTCTTATCAATATTAACATTATGGCAGTGCTCAAGTTTATCAATGATATTTTGCTGAAACTCCAACCAAAATGCCCGTACAATGTCACAATCGAAAATCATATGTTCTATGTCCTGTGGTCTTTGGTCACAGAAATTACAGTTTGGTGTGTTAACAATTTTACACTGATATAGGTACTTCTGTGATGGCAGAATTCTGTGCAACAGTCGGAATTGAAACCAGCGTAGTTGCGCATCATTAGTAGTTTTAAAACAGTGTAAAAATATAGCATTCCAGTTTAAATTTTCGAACGAGTTGCTCCATTTCAAAACCGCAGCTGGAACAGCTCCGCTGCCAACAAGTACCGTTTGAATAAATTTACTGCCTTTCCTGATAGAAAACCATGATTTGGTTTCAAGAATTTTAAAGGTATTTGTAAGTTCTACTTGTAATTTATTTTGGTATCCTTTGATTGCGTTTAGGATTCCAATGTAGGACAAAAAATTTGTTTTTCTTATGGTAGGGTATTTTGTTTTAAATTCATGATATGACATGTACTGCCCTGCTTCACTAACGAGCTGTCTGATGAAGTAGATGTTATTTTCACACCATTCTTTTACAAATATAGTTTTTTCACCCCTCTGAATGTCTTTATTGAAGTGAATGCATTCAGCCATAAATTCGTCAATGTTTCTAGGACGACATACTCTACAAACTCTCCCATAGTGCCTAAACACGTCATTCCAGAAAGGATTCTTAACAGACTTGGTTAAAGTTTTGATATAATCTGCCCCTAAGAATTTAATATTTTCCATTTCAGGGTACATATCAAAGAAAAAGTCTTTAAGCTTGGAGTTTTGTTTTGTGCTGGCTGCTCTATTTGGAGTACTGTTGTGTGCTGACTGCTGTATGTGGAGTATTGTTTTGTGCTGATTGCTGTATATGGAGTATATCTTTTTGTTGACTGCTGTATGGTGAGCATTGTTTTGTGCTGACAGCTGTATGGTGAGCATTGTTTTGTGTTGACTGCTGTATGTGGAGTATTGTTTTGTGCTGATTGTTGTATATGGAGTATATTTTTGTGCTGACTGCTGTATGGTGAGCATTGTTTTGTGCTGACTGCTGTATGGTGTGCATTGCTTTGTGCTGACTGCTGTATGGTGAGCATTGCTTTGTGCTGACTGCTGTATGGTGAGCATTGTTTTGTGCTGACTGTTGTATGGTGAGCATTGTTTTGTGCTGACTGCTGTATGGTGAGCATTGTTTTGTGCTGACTGCTGTATGGTCAGCATTGTTTTGTGCTGACTGCTGCATGGTGAGCATTGGTTTGTGTTTACTGCTGTGTGGGGAGTATTGTTTTGTGTTGACTGCTCTATTTGGAGTATTGTTTTGTGTTGAATGCTGTATGGTGAGCATTGTTTTGTGTTGACTGCTTATGGTGAGCATTGTTTTGTGCTGACTGCTGTATGGTGAGCATTTTGTGCTGACTGCTGTATGGTGAGCATTTTGTGTTGACTGCTGTATGGTGAGCATTTTGTGCTGACTGCTGTGTGGGGAGCATTGTTTTGTGCTGACTGCAATATGGGGAGCATTGTTTTGTGTTGACTGCTGTATGGGTAATATTGTTTTGTGCTGACTGCTATATGGGGAGTATTGTTTTGTGCTGACTGCTGTATGGGGAGTATTGTTTTGTGCTGACTGCCGTATGGGGAGCATTGTTTTGTGTTGACTGCTGTATGGGGAGTATTATTTTGTGCTGACTGCTATATGGGGAGTATTGTTTTGTGCTGACTGCCGTTTTGGGAGCATTGTTTTGTGCTGACTGCTGTATGGGGAGTATTTTTTTGTGCTGACTGCTGTATGGGGAATATTGTTTTGTGTTGACTGCTGTACGGGGAGTATTGTTTTGTGCTGACTGCTGTATGGAGAGTATTGTTTTGTGTTGACTACTGTATGGGGAGTATTGTTTTGTGCTGACTGCCGTTTTGGGAGTATTGTTTTGTGCTGACTGCTATCTGGGGTATATTGTTTTGTGTATTTTTCATGTTTATCGTTTGTAACGTCGGAAACGGGCAATTTTGTCAATAAATTCACTGACCCGTTTGGTTTTGTACTCTGCTTTGTTTGCTCCTGTGTATTTTGCCTTTTTTTTTTAATGTAACGCTGCAGTGTTTCAATCCCCCGAAACCGTGTTGTTAAGGACACGTCCGACCATAAAATAATCACAGCATAGTGTCAGGTTCAAGCAGCTCATGTGCACCACTGACTGCCAGACTGACGCTCTAATTTCAGTGATATCAAATCGCCTGGGTTTGGTCCCGCTTGGTCCTTGTTTCTTTGAGCCTTCTAACGAAGATATCGCCATATGAAAAAGTTGGAGGGCCTGTGATGCTTTGGCTGCTATTGATTTCACAAGGGAAACATAGTCACGTGTCTACCAGCGGCGCCGTTCTTTGGTTCATGATGCCAAATTCATGAAACGTGTTTTTTCAGAATGAACCGTGAAATGCAACTACACACAAAATAGCTTTTAGTCTTGTTTTCACCAAAACATATCAGTCGGAAAACACAGAAAACAACATGATGTACGCATATTAGAAACACTAATAGCGTGACTTCCGTATGAGATATGATTTCAACTGCATTACACAACTAACGAAACATCAGAGGAAAAAAATTTTCAGACGAATCAGACAGTTGTACTTTAAAACCCATGTTATCAGACAAAATTTTCGGGTGAAACAGATATTTTAAACAGGCGTAAACCATTTTGAGCAACGAGTATTTCGAAGGTGTTTCGCTGAGACACGACACACGATAAAAACTTCCGACGCAAAATGCCACAGGTTTGAATAGTGTGACTGCACCCCTGACTGTCCGGCTGGTGCACACAGTTAGTTCAGATTCAACTGGCCGGGGTTTTGATGTCATTTTGTTCGGCCTTTGATAAGGCGCCTTACGCGTCAAATGTACTTGCTTGATTGCAGCATACGCAAGTGAACATTATCATTTTGTCGTGATGGTTACTGTTCCTTCTCCCTTCCCTCATTTTACGTGCGAACAGTACTTACTGCTGTTTTCATGTAGAAACGGATCGGAGCACAGACCTCGCCAAGATCTAAGTCCCCCTGCCCCGCTCTTTACCCCCGTCCTCCTCCACCAACCCTTTGCCTGGTTCCTTTTTCATTGAGATTTAAGCGTTGTCTCTTAGAGAAATGCTCAAAAACGTAGAAAATGAAAACAAAACTAAAATAAAACAAATAGAATGAAGTAGAATAAAATTAAATATAATTTTTTTTAATGGAAAAAATAGAAAGCAAAAAAAAAAAAAAAAATCAATGTTTCAATGTTAAAAACATATCTTGGATCCAGCTCAATTTCATAGGTGCATCTCGGGGCCATTTTACACGGTTCATTTGTTTCTCTACAATAAGTGACAGACAAATCATTGGACGCGGGTGAATAATGACTTCTTTATTGGAAGTGATTGTCACGTTTTATAGCCCAGCCGATCACGGAGGCCACATGAAGGCTGCAGGCCAGTTCCCAACGGAACGACGTGTAGATTGACAATGAAGACTGAGATGTCATTGACGGAGGGACTGCACTCAGTCTTATCCCTCCACCTTAAGCCGTCCGATATGGAAAACCCTCCCGGGGGCATGAGTTCCATCCAAGTCAGTAAGACCTGATAGGCAGGCGACTGCAGGCGAAGATCTGAACTAATCTTCAAAGAAATTTTGATTATTGTATCCGCTTAACATGAACAAACAAATCACAAGACAAAACACGACGCGTTTCGACCTCTAAGGTCTTCTCCAGGCAAGATAACGACATCTTGCGCCGAATTCAATGAGACAAGTGATTGTTTGTTCTCCATTTTCGTTGTCCCGAGTGTTGTTTATCTTGTCTGATGAAGACCTAGAGGTCAAAACGCGTCGTGTTTTGTATCATGATTCGTTTGTTCATGTTTGGCGGATACAGTAATCAAAACTTCTTTAAAGATTTAACTGAGAGGTTAGGTCAGCACTGGGACAGAGTTACAAAGTCCTAATTGAACCAGCGGGCCCTTCCGGCGTCATAGCTCAACTGATCATGGGACCTCCAAGCTTCCGACCCACCAGCGATCTCCTCTGATATGAAAGAAATCAACCTTTTTCTTCTGATCTAAGATTTTACGGAAGAAAGATTTTTAACAAAATTCCGGTGTGTTTTTAGAAGATAAGTTTTCATGAGTTGTATGTACTTCTTTTCTTTTCTTTCCTTTTCCTTCTTTTAAAAACAGATTTGAGTTGACTCAACGGAGTGACGGCCCTGATGTTGCCCTTTGCGGTCGGCTGAGCTATAAGCAGCATTAACTCACTCTCCCTACCCACCCCCTCCCCTTTTCCTTCCTACAAGGAAACACTGACAGAATTATGGTCTAGATAAGAATAAAATCTTTTAATTAGATAAGGAGCATCAATTCCCCCAATCAATAATGACCTAGGGAATGCTCAGTTTAGTGCAGTGGGTATAAACTGAATAAAATGGGCGATTCCATACTGAATCACCTCGATGTGCGTCTGTACGCGCGCGCGCGTGTGTGTATTTTTCAAGATCCCGCAAGCGTGTGGAGAAGCACGTTTTCTTGTCAACACGTGCAAATTAACGTGACATCGTT
>CM065714.1:56440057-56447557 GCA_033310375.1 Conus canariensis
AACAGGAGCAATGCGCTACCTGGGAAAGCGTATTCCAAAGAGGTCTCAGCTTGAATGAAATGTGATATCTGGCCCCTCTTAGTATCAGGTTCATTTTCAGATCAGAATATGGCCTGTTTGCCTCAAACGCAAACCTATTGAAATGGGGGGAATCAGGTGAGCCAGTGTGTCCATTCTGCATAGGCAAGCAAACAAACAGTGGAACATCTTCGTCCCCGTAAAGCAGCGATAAGCAAAGGAAAGCACAAATGAAGGCACAACAAAGCGATCAGAGAGATGGCACATGTGATCGGTACTGCCAGAGGAAAAAAAAAACCCACATGTTCAGAGGCGACAGTAACAACAGTCTACATGACAGGAGACAATAAAGAAAGCCTGGAACAGTTGTAACGTGCAGCATGTAAGCAGGCTCTGCTGAATGGAGTGGATGATTGGAAGTACATAGTTGACTCCCGACTGGAAAAAAAACACACTCATATTTTGTCAGCGAGAAAAGCACGAGACTGGATTTGATACTCTACTTACATTCATCCAAAAAAATCACACTGATTGAATTCAGGTCTTCTATTATGTATGGAATAGAGGCGACCACTGAAAGACAAAGGGAAACGGCAGAGGACATCAAAAGATTGTCACGTGCTGTTTTCTGTACTCTGTGGTACCGAGGCAACCACAGCAAAACGGCGGTGATGCGGCAGGCGACATCAAAAGATTGTCCCGTGATGTCCACTGTGTGGTACACAGGCGTCCTGTGGAAAACGGTGGTGAAGCAGTATGCGACATCAAAAGATCGTCACATGGTGTTCAAAGCGATGCAGGGACACTGTCCATCCTGTGTCTCCCCCAGTGCTGCTGACATGATGGCCCGGGCAGACAGTGAGGGGGTCGTCCTTTGAGGGGAGGCGTCGATGAGCGCGCGCCATTGATGTGGTCCACAGTCCAGACCCTGCCCCTGACAGCCTTCACTGTGGGACAGAACATCACCACCTTCCCTGTCTTGATCCATCATTTTCCCACAGCGAAGAGGGGTAAGGAAAGGAACAGCAAGCATAGACGGAGGGGAGGGGAGGGGGGTATTTGTGATCGATGGACGTGGGCATTTGGTCGACTGCTTAGAGCGTTTGTCTGCCGCTGATAGTCGTGAGTTGGAACCACTCGTGAGATCCGTTTTTTTTTCAGCTTGAAAACCCATTTTATCCATCCAGACATATGCAGGTAACTCATTCATTTAAGGAAAAGTTGAGATAGCGGAAGGACAAGGATGGGCTCATCGTTTTTCCATAATGCTGTGACCAGAACACGGTGAAACTCTGGCAGGGTTTTTTTTGTTTGTTTGTTTTGTTTTGTTGCTCATGAGTTTTTAACTTTTTTCCTTAGGTTCCTATGTTATGTATCTTCGCATTTTTTTTGTTTAGCTGATTGACACTATTCCTTTGATCCCCAAAATGTGTACGAACTAATGTGCGCATGAAGGCACAACTTAGTGTTTAGAGAACAGCAAGAAATAGAAGATCTTGGTAACTTCAGTCACAGCAATAACAGCGGCTATAAGAAGTCGCGCAGTTGTATTTAAAAGAAGAGAGAGAGAGAGAGAGAGAGAGAGAGAGAGAGAGAGAGAGAGAGAGAGAGAGAGAGAGACTGATTGAAAAGATGCAACACTGCCCACAATTAATCTCAACACCAACCCTTCCTCACAATCACAACTTAACCGATTATTTAACAACTGTCGAATGATTTATGTTTTCATCTGGTAACCTTTTACGTAGGTGAACCTTAACCGTTGCTATCGATAGTGTTCATTCTCTCAAACTGCGTCGTGTTTTCATTGTGTCTTCGTCAAGGGGATAAATCAAGAGAGGAGAGAGAGAGAGAGAGAGAGAGAGAGAGATGAGAGAGTGTTTTTATTCTCTTGGTAATGTTTTGATTGATATGCTTTTGTCCTGTTGATGTTGAACCTGATGGAGGTGGATATTTCTGCTTACGATCGATGTTATTGTTTGGTTTCGTTCGGTAACCCGACTGAAAAACGAATATGTGTATTGCACTCCACGGCAAAATTTCTTAGAATTGTTAAGCAATACACACTTAAGGAATCGTGTATTGACAATGGACAGATGTCTAGAAAATTCTTCTAGGTTTCTTGTGAAATGACACCAGCTGAGTCAGTTAGATCGAGACAATGAGGAAGCGAAAATTATAGCATGGCGCTGATACATGAAGTAATAGTAAGCAATGACTCTTTTGGCTTTTATGCAAGACTAATAGAGATATTTAAACTGTTATTGTACCAGATTCCGTAGATCAGGTTTTTACGAACAAGGTGTTTTTTTTTTTTTTTTTTTTTTTTTTTTTAAAGACCGTCTGTCGCACAAACAGCAGTTAAAAAATGTCAATGACTCATCCTACATACTACCTTCATTATCACCATCATGATGTTACAAAAGCTTAAAAGCATGAAAAAATATTTTCGTAGAAAGCTGGACATTGGTAATGCCTCTTTCTACACATGATTAATAATGAACTGTTTCTAAGTCAGTTTCTCTTCCCACTACTCCTCCGCCCCTCCCCTTTCTCTCCCATTTTCACTCAGTTTTGCCGTCTTCAGATTCAATCACGCAATAAATAATATAAAACTATGATTGCTTACGGACAATGTGATCACACTGCAAACTTGCTAAAGGCGACAAAGCATTTCTTGTCAAGCAGGTGCGTCTGTCTGAAAGAAAGTGGGTGGGGGTATGAACAGAAAGCTTCGCAATGGGCCATGTCTGTCCGAGATGGTCTATTCCATTTTCCCCTTCTCCGCTCCAAGTGTGCGTGTCTTTCCTCGCTTGTTCCCTGTCAATCCGCCCTTCAACGTGTGTGAATGCAATTGAACGATCTGGGTGGAGATCCATTAAAAATGCATGCCCAGTATGATTAAATTTGGCAGACGACACGCCACGAGATCGGCACGCGCGACTGTCCCGGTAGTCAATGGCTGGTGCTGCCATCTATTATTGAACACTCCACAGGCCCAAAGGGCGACTACCTTTTCGCTGTAAACAAAGATGGTGCTTTAATGGAAGGTTACATCAGTGTTTGATTGTTGGCGGCTTTGATTACTGCATCTTTGATGGTTGTCAGGACGACAGAAGGAGGCGATGGCACTTTAAGCCAAAGGATCATCAGAAGATTGAATGACGCGACGGAAAGAAGAATCCGCGATGTTGATAATATGCGGCCTGAAATAAAGGATAACTCTACCATGCGCCGTGCTCTCCACGTAGCACGTCTGTTGCTCTTCTCGGCCATGTCTCTCACTTTTGCCTTGTTCTCGAAAGCATCTTCACCGACCATTGGAGAAAAGCAGTTCCCAGAACTAAGTGATTGTTAGTGACGAGATGTCAGAGGAACAGGAACCCATTCACAGGAGGGTGAACTGAGGTGCTGTATTCCGGGTGGGCACAAATCTGGCTTTTCAAACCTACCGTTTAGATATTGAAGCGAGTGCTATGATCATTGCAATGACGCATCCCTCATAAACGAAAGATTTGGGAGTTGTGTAATAAGTTCTCCAAAGAACGTCACTGTTTTTAATAAAGGGGACGTGCCTGTATATGCAAGCGACGTGAACGGTTTGTGTTTTAGGCATGTATCTCACCAAGACTATCAGTCTGAGACCATCTTACAGAATACATAGGGAAGCTGTGTGTTGCGGAGGTAAGCAAAGTCCTGGTTTCACAAGTGTTAGAATTTGGCTGTAATGTATCTATCCTGTTACTTATGGCTGAAGACAGAACACTGTAGACATCTCTGACCACCCATTTGTCTGGCGCGGCATCTCCATGACAAATGGTCACAGGATGATGAAAGGATGATGATGGTAATGGTGATGGTCATAATGATTAAGGCTGAGAGTAAGCCTGAGCTTCAATGAGCGCTCAGGTAGTCTTGCTTTCAGTTTCCACTGAAATTCAGAATCTTTCCGTAGAGTCTGCATACCCCCAAAGTGCGGTAAAAGAAAATAGGCGTTGCTGATTTTTGTTATTGCGTTGTTGGTGATTACTTTATCGTAAAGTCATCTCATGTGGTCTGTAAAATGTTCACGAAAAGTACATTGAACGTACATGAGAAATGGTGCCATATGATATTGATGATGCTGATGATAATGATAATAACAATAATAATAATAATGATGTTGATGACGACGATGATGGTGTTCATCTAGTCCGCCCTCTTCGGTTCCATTGAGGTTCAGAAACAGACTCGGGAGTGTAAAGCGAATGGGAGCAGTGTATCAATTCAACGCTATTCACATACCACCAAAATGACAGCTTGATCAAACGGTTACAACAAAAAGAACAATTTTTATGTCGAGCGCTCCGGGACCGAACTTGCAACCTTGTAAACGCCATCTTAGTGCTCCAACCACATGAGCTGACCAGGTGTCTCAACATAGCCTAGGAGTTTGCCGGAGTGGTCTTGTGTTTTGTTTCAAGCCTTTTAGTCATGGGGGAAAGGGCACAATACAAGAGGCACTCGTGGCCTAACATTTTTTTGTGGGTTAATATATGTGTGAAACTTTCTGCTTCTTTTTCTTATTCCTCAGAAATCGTAACTTTTAACTGAACTTGTTATTTGTTGTTGTGGATGTTGTTTACAGTAACAGAGAGGTCGTCATATTTGGCTTTCACAATTCGCACGGCGTATAATGTACGGGTGGCTTGCAGTTAATTCGACGTTTTCATACATACACACACGCACACGCGCACGCGTGCGCGCTTGAACGCACGCACGCACACTCAATTTCTCTTGAGATTAGTGACGCAAAATTCATTCTTTTCATAAACATAATCAGTAATCGATTTACCAGTATATCGGTCATTTACCAAGACATTAAACGTCGGGTTTTGTACGTGTACCAGCATCATCATGTCAGTGGGTTTACCGATTGGTGTTCGGGTTTGGCAGTCCATGTTTATCTGCCGGTTGATACCAGGTATCATTGTTTTATGTACACAGTTCCTTAACTTTGTATTAAGATAATGTAGGCGATAACATTTCAAAACATACCTAATTAAGTCTATTCGAAAGACAAGGTCTCGCCTTCAGTCCTGAATTTCTTGTGGTCTGAAGATGTTGCTTTTTCAGGGGGGAGAACATGGCAGTAAAGGCATCAATTATTTATCCGTGTGTCTCGAGTTTCCTGACCTTGAGCTATTACCATCCTAAAACTTGACGGCCACTTGACAGCGAACTGTCTCCGTTCATCCGTCAGGGGAGGAGAAGCCAGTCATCCCACATGAGTTGTCTTCCTTCTTGTATTGCCCTCCCCCTCCTCCTTCATCAATGTTACATGCTGGCTTCCGGGACCTCACTGCTTTTTTTCTCACGTGGATGAAGGCCAGCAGCACGCAAGCTCGGGAGACCGCTTCGACGCTCGCTACAGTAGACCTGTTCGCGTTTCACGTGCAGAACAGAAGTGTTAAGCCCAGGGAGCAAGATTGTTGTCAAGGGGGAACGGAAGAAAAAGAAGCCAGGATTAATTTAAGGTCAGCCTGCACTGCCGTCACTAGCCGAGGGCCAGTCATTGTTTGTGAGTCAAGGAGGTTGTCAATTATGTAGGCTGGGAAGAGGTACGCGGCCGAATTAGTAATGAGGAGGCCTGTCTTCCGCGCCCACAACAAAAAGGAACGATGAGACACGATCGGGTTACTGAAATGAGGAAGTGCCGTCAAAACAATTTCCATGCTATTCATATCAATGAAAACAATTACCAGCCACTCGTTCCCTCGAAAACGATTTCTAGAATGTTGATTCCCATGGAAATGATTCCCAGTCCCATGAAACACAAATTCTTCTTCATGGTGTTCAACATATTGATATCATGTAATTTCTTTCATCAGTTGTGAAACAAAACACGTATATTGAAGCCAACGTCCATTTGAAGCATCAGTAGATGGTGACGTGGAAAAAAAGTGTAACAGTAAACATATCCGTCTAATACTTGACCCCTTTCGTATTTGTCTCGCCTTTTAACTTTGAACTCGAACTTCGGTAGTGTCTGCCCCCCCCCCCCCCTCGCCAAGAGTCGTTCATATCTTTTCTAATACATTTATGCCAGAGCGAAACAACTGTTCTGTGCTTCGATACCCATGCATCAGCTCACTATAAATCCCTTGTAGAGGAAGATCTTTTCAAATGCTCAGGAGATGATAAATGTCAGTGTTATTTTGCTTCATTTTTCTTTAACATTTGTTTTTACTCTCTCAGAAGGGTTGCTTCAGTGATACTTACACAGACCAAAAAGCTTACTTCTTTTGAGTTTTTTTCCCCGCACAGTTGGCTTACATCTGTTTATCTTAATACATTTTAACCACTCTATTTCCCGGTCTTTTGTGCTTTGCCCGTATTGTTTGTGGACGACAGAGCAAGACGCCAAAGGCTGAATCTGCTGGTAACAAGTCGAATGCATTTCCAGACCCATGGGGATATTAAAATTTAAAAATAGCAAAACAATAACAACAAGAAATCACAAGCACACGAGAATTCATAACCAAGTATATTACAAATTAAGTAAATAAACTGCGCTACTTCATGCCTTTCAATAAAACATAGCGCACCAAGTAGAGAGGAAACAATGTTTAGAACAGGAAAGTTAAAAAAACCCAGTTTGGAACAATACAGCAAATACATCATAGCACAATGAATGACACCAGACTACATTACACTCCGCTACACCACACCACAGTACAGAATGCACACCGTCTTACATGAACATATTAAATATTGGATGGCTCCACACCACACCATACTACGCTTGCTCTGAGCTTACAGGCTGTACTACACCGGCACCACATCACACCCATTCCTCACGCACCCCCGCACCCAGTCATACACCCTCACCACTCCCCCTCTTCGTCCTTCCACTTCTCCGCCCATAACCTTTCACCCAGCTCCCACCCCGCCCCCTTCACACACACACACACAAACACACACACACACACACACACACACACACACACACACACCACACACACACACACCCCCCCACACCAGGCTTCTTCACTGTCACCTCGCACCCACCCCCACATTCAGTCATAACAAATGGAGACAAAGCATCACCGGCTACGATCAGTAGTAAATGGACAGGAACATTTTGTGAGTGTTTTATGTGACACAAGACAGGTAGCCCGGCGGACAGGTAAAAAGCCTGAAACCCCTTCAGACGAATTGAATAGAAAAAAACGAACACGGACCAAAGCACTCTTGGCCCGCACATTGTTATGAACTGCTGTATGAGGGCCTGCTTGTAGCTCTAGCGGCGAATTTGTGTGCTTGAACTATTTTTGAGAAGAAAAGGAGGTATTCTCCACGACTGAGTTGAACCAGACACCACTGACTTTTCCACTGAATCCCTGCAGTTACACTCAGCCAGAGAGGACATTTTGTATTGCATGCTGGCGGGAACAGGCAGCCAGTGAAGCGGGCTTTAAATTGCAATTCTAAAGGAACTGT
>CM065714.1:56470057-56472557 GCA_033310375.1 Conus canariensis
TGGGGTAAGCAACTGGTGCGAATGTAGGGGAGACAACAAAGGAAACGAAAGAGAAACCCAGGAACATCAGAGATGCTTCTGCAGGTGAGCAGGTAAGGGAAAGCAATCTCTCTCTCTCTCTCTCTCCCTCTTTCTCTCTGTGTGCGTGTGTGTGTGTGTGTGTGTGTGTGTGTGTGTGTGTGTGTGTGTGTGTGTGTGTGTGTGTGTGTGTGCATGTATGTGTGTGTGTATGTGTGTGTGCGTGTGCGTGGGTGTGTGCGCGTGGGTGCGTGTGTGCGTGCGCGCGCGCGCGCGTGCGTGTATGTGTGTATGTATGTGTGTGTGTGTGGTGTGTGTGTGTATTTGTGTGTGTGTGTGTGTCTTTGTGCATGTGTGTGTGTGTGTGTGTGTGTGTGTGTGTGTGTGTGTGTGTGTGTGTGTGTGGTGTTTTGCCAGCTTTCACTTCATTGTGTTTGTCAATGGTGTCAACTTCCAGCAGAGTTGTTCTGGATTTCTCCTATAGTTTCGATATCAATCACTGAAACTTCTCAGAATACCTACAATACCATGAAAAATAGACTACTGTATGCTCAGACGCACTCTGTATTTTGCATTCTTGTTTTTGTTGCTGTTTTATTTTCATGTAGCCATTCATAAAGGGCCAAGGACCGTATATGAATAAAACATCTGAATCTGAATCTCTCTCTCTCTCTCTCTCTCTCTCTCTCTCTCTCTCTCTCTCTCTCTCTCTCTCTCTGTTCTTGGACAAGGCAAGGGGGTTCTGTGTGCATCTCCAGCGAAGCACAGTTAATTTCAATTACGATGAGGAAAGACAGGGAGGGAGGGGAATGGGGGGGGGGGGGAGAGAGGGGGGGGGGTAAGCCTTGTCAAGGCTGGGCATATGGTAGTGATGAAAGTCAGCCACTGGAGGCAGCCTCATGGGCAAGCCTGATATTGCTACTTTGTGCAATATCCCCCCCTCCCCCCACCCCCATCCTCCTTCCCTCCCCCTCCTCTTCCTCCTCCTTCTTCCCCTTTGCATCTCTCACTTTGTCTGCAGCCCCTCCTCCTTCCCCTCCTTTCTCCCCCCCCCCCCCCACAATCCCCGAGACACACTTTTCTCATACAGGATCACAGGCACACCCCCTTCCTCCACTCCCACCCCACCCTCACCCTCCACCCCTTGCTTCGCTTCTGACGGTTCCACCACCACCACCACCACCACCACCACCACATCCTGTGCAGGTTTTTCTCAGTTTCCTTTCATCCCCTTCTTTGTTGTTGCCCAGCACGAGTCGGGGGGGGGGGGGGTGGAAAGAGGGAGGGAGGGAGGGGGTGGGGGAGAGGGTACGTGTGGAAAAGGAGATGCAAGAGGTGCCATTTGAGAAACCACCAGGGCAGATGCAAGGACCTCCAATTCTAGAAAACAAACAGCTCACAACAGCAGGGGGAGAGAGAGAGTGAGGGGGAGGGGAGGGGAGGAGGGTGGGCACTTCAAAATCACCTCCTGGAAGGTGGTAGGGGGTGTGGATGTGGGTGGGGGTGGGACGTGGCAAGAGAAAAAAAAAAGGGGGGAGAAAGAGAGAGAGAGAGAGAGCGCGAGACCAAGCGGCTCTTTGAGAGACAGAGGTGGGGATGGGGTGGGGATGGGGTGGTGGTGGTGGTGGTAGTGGTGGTTGAGGTGTTGTGCATGTGCTGGTTGGTGGAAGGCAAAGAGCAAGGGGGGGTTGGGGGGGGGGGGAGGGAGCCTGGCGTGGCAGGTCGAGCACGTGGTGCCGTTACCAGTCCCCCCGGCTCTAACGGGGCTGATTGGGATCACACCCTTCCCGCCATGAATTGTAAATAAGCTTCTATGGGCGGCTGCCCGGAAAACGTGGGCCAAATTAGCCTGCTGTGGTAATTTTGAAGGTCGGCACGCGACTGCTGGCACAATAAGGCACAATATCTCCAGACAGGTGAAGCCTGCCTTGCACCCCGTCTGCTTTCCCCCCACCCCCTCGTGCTCGCTGACTGAATAGAAAGTGGCGGCAATTAGCTATAGAACTCGATAGACATGAAAAACGAGCGTGTATTAGTAGCCACGTCAATGGCTCAACACCAGCTGGAAGCTCCTTTCGGGGCCTGCTGCTCAAACCCTCGATGCAAGGAATATTGAGGGGGAGAGGAGGAGGGGAGGAGGGGCACTCTCCTCCCACCCCACCCCTACCCTCCTTCAGACCTTGAAAAGCGGCTTTCTTTGAGTCACAGAGCCGCAGAAAGGGCCCAGTGTGTCGCAGACCTGACCTAAGCCCCGATGGCTGATGCAGTTCCAGGCCCACCCAGCAGACCAGTTGACGCGGAAGCGGGGAAGAAACAGAGGCAGCGAGCACGTGGGGAAGGGGGCGTTGGCCGGCTCCTGTCTGGGTTTGAACTTGCCGCTCCGGCCCGCTTCTGTCACGCATGCGCGGGGCGTGGGTGAGGACAGAGAGAGAGAGAGAGAGACAGAGTGAGAGAGAGAGCCAGCTAAGCAGGCAGCTCGAGT
>CM065714.1:56480057-56482557 GCA_033310375.1 Conus canariensis
GCATTGCATGTTACGTTTAATCTCTCTCTCTCTCTCTCTCTCTCTCTCTCTCTCTCTCTCTCTCGTCTCTCTCTCTCTCTCTCTCTCTCTCTCTCTCTGTCTCTCTCTTAACATCTTTGTAATTGCTCACTGAATTGCCTTTTTGTTATTTAAAAGAGAGCGTGATAAAAAAAACAAAACAACAAAAACAAAACTGGATCGTGCTCTTTCCTCTCATAAAAGGATTGTTCTCCTCTCTCTCTCTCTCTCTCTCTCTCTCTCTCTCTCTCTCTCTCTCTCTCTCTCTCTCTGTTTCTCACGTGCCCTAAATTCTGGTCAAAACTGGTTCACATTAAAGACAACAGACTTCCTGAACAGACTTACAGAATATTGGGTGATCTGGATACCGGACGGAAAGTAATTGTGATTTGAATACAAGGAAACTCAGAGAAAAAGGGAGCGAAAAGGGCACAGACTGCGAGTTTATAATTATATTGAGCGATGAGAACGAGGCTAATGAAGATAATGCTGTGGACTTCCATTCTGGTTGAAGAGTACATGACCCAGTTGTATCCTACACTTCCTTTCACAGGATGTCTCGGAGTCCTTCAGGTCTGAGACATACAGACACCTGCAGCGCTGGTCAGGGAATTTGAGCTGCATGTGACTGTGTGATACCAGTGTTCCCATTTGATCCAGTAGCACAGCTTGCAGTCAGCAACTCTAGGTGGGAGCTGGCGTAATCACTCCACGCCGGAAGAACCACCACAGTCAATTTGGCGTTCAGCAGCTCATGTTTTGAAAACTACCGAACTGCCCTTAGCGTACGCCGTATACGTGACTGTCTCTATATGATACGCATACATTGCTATTCCAGCCCATGAAGATCACGCCCATATGGAGCTACAGACACTACTCATTCATGCTGAAAAACAGTACCACGGAAAACCATGGTGGGGTGAGGAAAGAGGTGTGAATTGAGCCAACCTTTTGCAAGTTGGAGAGATGATTTTAGAGTAGTGCTGTTGTTGTTTTGTTTTGTAGTTGATTTTTTGTCTCCGGAAAACAAACGGAATTCCTTGAAAATAAATAAATAAATAAATGAATAAAAGTTCTTTCAGAATTTCTAGAGATATGGACGTTACTGAGGTAAAAATCAATTTATCCAGATCACGCGGTAAAGCCAAAATAAAATCTTTAAAAGTGTTACTTTCAAAACGAGTAATAGTATATGTTGCTTGGGTAGCTCATTAAGAATGTTGGCTGGAGTTCTGACCAACACAATGCCTTCCATACCTTTTCTTCCTCATTACATGTTTAAGCAATTTTTTTTTTTAAATTTAAGTATAACTCGACTACACCATAGGTGTACAGATACGTTAACTACATTACCTTTTTTTCTTTTCTGATTATTCAGCTTGCTCGTTTTTCGGTTAGGTTTGTTTGTTTAGTTGGTTGGCTGGTTGTTCTTTATTGTTGTTGTTGTCGTTTTGTGGGGGTGGGGGTATTCGTGCAATGTCACAAATGTTTAAATGCACTTGAAAAAAAGGGAAACTCTAAGCGGAGTGGTCAGAACACGTGGTTGTGGAGCTGATGGTCGGGGTGCGAACCACTCGTGTGGACGGATTTTAACAGCGTTTAAAAAATCCTCTTCGTCAGCCCAGCAGTACATGGGTACCTGATTCAGTTCGGTGAAGCTAGAGGCAGTGGAAAAAGAGGAATGGGCTCCATCTTCTCTAAATCCGTGCCCTGGATACGGCAGATCTCTAGCGGTTCGCTGCCCCTACAACCATTAGGCTCTGGGACCTTAAGATGTAGCATTTTTAAACCAAAAGATCTGTCTTTTCTTCTCATTTCTTCCATCAATTTTCATCCCATTCTTTTTTTTCACCTTTTTCTTCTCATTATTCGATCATCCTCTAAGTGATACGGAGACCTTCGAGTCTAGGAGAGTCCGGTGTTAGGGTGGGTGTGGTATTGGAAGGATTTGGGGATGGGATTTTTTTTTTTTTTTTTAGGACGCTGTCACTTTTTTACCCCTCACCCTCCACACGCATACACCACCCGCCACCCCTTCTCTGTCTTCACCACCCGCCACCCTTCTCTGTCTGTCTCTCACCACCCGCCACCCCTTCTCTGTCTGTCTCTCACCACCCGCCACCCCTTCTCTGTCTGTCTCTCACCATCCGCCACCCCTTCTCTGTCTGTCTCTCACCACCCGCCACCCCTTCTCTGTCTGTCTCTCACCACCCGCCACCCCTTCTCTGTCTGTCTCTCACCACCGCACCCTCTCTCTCTGTCTCTCACACCGCACCCTTCTCTGTCTGTCTCTCACCACCGCCACCCCTTCTCTGTCTGTCTCTCACCACCGCCACCCCTTCTCTGTCTGTCTCTACACATCCGCCACCCTCTCAGTCTATCTGTCTGTCTCTGCCTCTCTCTCTCTCTCTCTCTCTCACACGTTCGCGCGCGCGCGCGCACACACACACACACCACACACAACACACACACACACAAACGC
>CM065714.1:56487557-56490057 GCA_033310375.1 Conus canariensis
TAGCCCTGGCTCAAGGAAGGTACACATGGAGGCACAACCAAGTGCTCAAAGAGATTGCACAAGCAGTCTGGGCCAGTACCAACACCACAAAAGGGAAAATCAGGACTCCAAAAGCACCTGCAACATTCTTCACGGCAGGAGGCAGCAAATCATGGCCAAGAACAACAGTGCCACTCGGAACATGCAGGCAGAGTCTGCTGGACGGGGCAGATGACTGGGAGTGCACTGCAGACCTCCCAGAATGGAAGAGTCACCCAGAGATCATCAGCAAGAGTGGCATGAGACCAGACATAGTAGTCCACTCTCAGTCAACCAAGCAGCTGATCATGATCGAGCTCACGGTGCCATATGAGAACAGAATGGAGGCAGCTCAAATCTACAAGACTGAAAAGTATGCTGATCTGGCAAACAGCCCGAGGAGAGAAGGTCATCAGGTCAAAGTCCTCACTGCAGAAATTGGAGCTAGGGGGTTTGTAGGAACGTCTGCATACAGCCTCATGAAACAGCTCGCAGTTGCAGGAAGGGAAAAAACAGAACCCTGAAAGCAATGGCAGAAGCGGCAGAGAGATGTTCAAGCTGGATCTGGTCAAGGATGAACAAAAGTGAACTTCATAAGGCTTAACTTTCCCTACAAATATCAGGTGCCCCATTGGCTCAGTGGTTAGAGTGCGAGTCATTAAGTGGACAATCCATGTCCAGAGGGTCATTGGTTCGAATCCCAGACAAGACTCGTCCCAAGATGGAAAAAAAAGGGGCAGCAGAGGGACATCCGGAATCATGAACCGGGTGTGGCCCAACCCCCCTAGAGTGTCATGAGATAAGGGCCGAAACACTTGCTTGAAGGGGGCTTCTCTTCTGAGGACTCTCTGCTGCCACGCTCTCCACGAGTTTCTTTCTACTGTCCATTGTTCGTTTTTTTCTTCCTGCCCATTGTTCGTTTCTTCTTTCTGTCCATGCTTTGATTTTTTTTTTACCTGTCTATTATTTATTCCTTCTTCCTGTCCCTTGTTTCTTCTTCCTGTCCATTGTTCGTGTCTACTGTCTGTCTATTGTTCGTTTTTTCTTCCTGTCCATTGTTCGTTTTTCCCCCTGTCCATTGTTCGTTTCTTCTTCCTGTCCATTGTTTCTTCTTCCTGTCCATTGTTCGTTTCTTCTTCCTGTCCATTGTTCGTTTCTACTGTCTGTCTATTGTTCGTTTCTTCTACCTGTTCATTGTTCAAGGAAGAAACAAAAGTTGACTGCAGGATTCGTTGTAAAATGAAAAAATAATAAAGTTTATAAAAACCTTTTGGTGGTAGTAGAATCCATTAGTGAGAACACTGACGTTTCGAGCCAGGCCCGTTGTCAAAGTGAAAGGAGAGGACAGTGTAGACAGGAAAGCCTCTGTGAGAATTGGGTGAGAACATTTTATTTAATGATCAAGTTGGACCAAAATAAAGTCACTGATCACTGTTCAGGTGTATTGAGTTCACACAGACACACACCACAGTTCACACAAAGACACCAACACACACACGCGCGCATACCCCCCCCCCTCTCCCCACCACAACCCCCACAAAACACACAACACCACACACACACACACACACACACAACACCCACCCCCACCCCACACCCACACCACACACACACACAAAAGGAGGGGAATAAATGGAAATATTCACTATTTTGCCTACTGAAAGAGAAAGAAAGAGGGGCTAAAGAGGGACAGGACAGAGAGATTAAGGCAGAAGGGCCCTGGCTCAGCTAGACGTCAGTGACTCTGATGTTCATCCCAGCTGGCTGTGTGGTGCCCAAGCGGCTGATGACAAGGCTCTCCATGTGCTTTCTGTATACACGATCTCTGGGGTTCTGCCACACTGCTGATATCTTCGCATGACTGAAGCTGTGATACGGACCAACAAAATGTTGGCCGACTGGGTTGTTGTGGCCCAGCTTCATCGACCTCAGGTGCTCTGAAAAGCGGTCGGCCAATGAGCGGTAGGTCTCCCCAATATACAGCTTGGAGCAGAGGGTGCAGGTCAAGACGTACACTAAGTCCCTAGACTGGCAGTTTAAACTGGACCTCACAGTGAATGTGCCAGTGGGTCCCACGACTGTAGTTGCAGTGTCTATAAATGGGCACGTCTTGCATTTTTCTTTCTCTTTCAGTAGGCAAAATAGTGAATATTTCCATTTATTCCCCTCCTTTTGTGTGTGTGTGTGTGGTGTGGGTGTGGGGTGTGGGGTGGGTGTTGTGTGTGTGTGTGTGTGGTGTTGTGTGTTTTGTGGGGGTTGTGGTGGGGAGAGGGGGGGGGTGCGCGCGTGTGTGTGTTGGTGTCTTTGTGTGAACTGTGGTGTGTGTCTGTGTGAACTCAATACACCTGAACAGTGATCAGTGACTTTATTTTGGTCCAACTTGATCATTAAATGAAATGTTCTCACCCAATTCTCACAGAGGCTTTCCTGTCTACACTGTCCTCTCCTTCCACTTTGACAACGGGCCTATGGCTTGAAACGT
>CM065714.1:56497557-56505057 GCA_033310375.1 Conus canariensis
TCAAGCGTATGATGCAGGCAGTGTGTGTGTGTGTGTGTGTGTGTGTGTGTGTGTGTGTGTGTGTGTGTGTGTGTGTGTGTGCGCGCGCGCGCGTGCATGCATATGTATGTATGTATGTATGTCTGCTTGCGCCTATGTGCGCTTGTGTGGTCTGAGGTGGGAAAAAAGAGTTCTGTGAGTGTGAGAAAGGATGTAAGGGGAGGAGGGAAGGGGGGGGGGGAACGGGAGATGAAAGGGAATGCAGGGTTTAGGGGTGGAGCTCAGTAACTGGAGAAAGGACTTCGGCTTCAAGAGAACAAAAACATGTAACGAAAACATCCTGAAGAGACAGAGAGAATCCAAAAAGTGACGAACTCAATGACTCACAAACTTCAAAACCGCAGTCCCCAAGTTTATGTTACATTATGGAAATCAGCGTCAGTGAGGTGACGGTCGTTGGGGCCTGCGTCACGCGCCAGTGACTAACTGCCATCGCCGGGAGAAGAAAAAGAAAACACCGCAAATTAGATACATCCCCGACTGCCAGTCATCCAGAACGATTCTTTGATGCTCTTTGTGGTTTAGCTGGCAGGACCGAACCTGCTGTGGCCTGAATGGAACCGTTTGTCGTAACCACAGTGGACTGGTGACAACGATGACACCCCCCAGACAACAGGGGCGGGAGAAACGTCCACCCTGGTGTTGTCGCTGGCCTCAATATGCTGGAAGTCACTGGCAGTCGCCCTTGTCCCTGCAACCAGCACTCTCCTTCCCCCACCCTACCCACGACTAGATCGGCGGGAAGGCACCGAGTGTTCAAACCCCGGTGTAGACAAAGAAGAGGGCGGGGGGATACCACTTGGCTACAACTCTCGTGGCGCCAGAGTTTAGCACAGGTGCAGGTCTCGGCTTTCCCTCTGCGGAAAGTGGAAGACTGGCTGGCTGATTCTCCAGATAAACCTCTTCCAGGCGGGCAGCGAAAGGGGGGAGGGAGTCCAGGAGTGACGAGGACGGATGATGCCTTCTCTCGTGTTTCCTTGGGCTTGACAGGATCGCCAATTGACAGTGACGGTGATTATAGCGGAGGCGTTTGTCGGCAATTTTCTGGTACCGTTACACACGCTTTGCAGCGCTCTCCCCTCTTTCCCCTCCCCCCTCCCCTCCCCACCCCTTCCCCCGCCCCCTCGTCATCCCTGTCACCCTCACTATGTTCCAAACAGCAACTTTCAGAGCTCACTGCACTCCTACTATCCTTATTTCTCTCTTCATATATCTCATCCACAGTTAGTGTCGATTGACGACCGTCCGCTGTTATCCCGAAGACGAATCGTGGCGCCCTGCTGATGACGTCTAGGAAATGTGAGCACTTCTTGGCGAACTTATTCAGTCATAGTCAGTTGTGTTGGCCGACAGAAAGTGGAGACAGAGTTTGCTTGTTTAGGGCCAGCGTAATAGTCCGTAATTAACTCATTTTTCATTGCGTCTTTGTCCACTCTCCACTCTGTTTTTTTTTTCTTTTTTTTTTTTCTGGTACGTAGTCTAAAGCGAAGAAAACAGGACAACTGGTGTTCTGTGACTTTAGCGGAAGGGGGTGGGAAAGAAGGCAACTAAAGTTCCTTGTCTTTGTGACTTTAAAGACAGGAAATCGAGCATATCGTTTTTTCCATGTCTTGAGTTACACAAGCGCACGTGACTTCGTTCAGGACGGGGAGGTGGAAGGGGAAGAGGGTGTGAGTAGGTTGGGTGGGTGAGGGCAGTTTCCTTCTTTCCTGTTAGAAGTCTACAATGCATAAAAACGAGTTGAAATGGCATGGGGGAGGAGTGTGTGTGTGTGTGTGTGTGTGGGGGGGGGGGGGGAGGGGGAGGGGGGTTAGAAAGGAGGGTGGGGGTGGGAACGGGGAGCACGACTTCTCGTTTAGTGAAATAACTACACACGCCAAAAATTTAACAGAGCGAAAGGGCAGAGTGCGGGTGGGGGCTAGATGTGAGTGTCTGTGTGTGTGTGTGTGTGTGTGTGTGTGTGTGTGTGTGTGTGTGTGTGTGTGTGTGTGTAAGGGGGAGGGGGGGGGGGGAGGGGGATTTAGAACTTGTTTAGAAAATAAAGTACATTCGCCAAACAAATTGTTGAGACAGAGGGAAAGAGGGACGTAAAGACAGGGAAGAAAAGGGGAGGGGGACGGGAAAAAGGGGAAAGTGGCGGGTGGGCAGGAGGAATTTAAATCTCAAAGGCTGACGGCTAAGACGGTAAACTGTTAGTGCTTTGTCGTGTCTGGGGCACGGCATGATGGAAGGCGGAGCCTATCCCTCTCCCTCCACCGCCTGAACCTTCCTTGACCTGAGTCACGAAAACTTTTACTTTGGGTGGACAGGGATGTTTTCAAAAATACGCAAAAATCCGATGTTACGGGTGGTTAAAACTCCCGACTGTCAGCTCCATAGGCAAACGCTATGACCGTTTAACAATGCGGCCCCTCCCAATAAAATCCCCAAAAAGCTGCCGTGCGGAATGGCGGATGTGGAGGAAGAAGGCTGGGGGTGGGGGTGGGGGCTATTCTCGTTTATCAGATCAAGTTTACTCGCCTTCTCCCCTCTCCCCCACCCCCCACCCCTCCACCACCCCCACACCCCCCCAAAAAAAAAGAAAAAAAAAAAGAAGAAATGAAACAAATCGAGCAAGAGTGGTGGTACACGGTGGGCGACAAAGACAGGTAGATGGGTGGGGCGGACGGGAGGGGGGTTGGGGAGCATGGTAAGGGATGGCAGTGTACTACGTAATGCGAAATCCACGCACAGTGTCTGCATTCGCTGGTGGCGTTTTTCTATAACGATGTTTTAAGATTAACCCGATATGTAATTCTTAAGGTGCTTTCTGTTTTCTTTTTTTCAAAGACAGGTTCCTTTCCGTAACTGTGACAGGAAGTGGTGTTAGTTCCAGAACTCCTGGAGCCACTTCCCCTTGGCGATCCTAGTCTGTGACTGCCCGGAAATGTCAGATGGCTTGTATGGCCTCAGATGAGTAAGATGTTGCCTGTGAAACGAATGTCTTCAGCTCATAAGTGCTTGTTCTGAAAAAGATTTTACGACAAACTGTTTGGATTGGAAATGAAAATATGATGCTAAACATGTTTGTTTACTTCGCATTAAGATGAGGTCGGATGACGACAGTAGGGTGGTAGTTTAGTTCTTCTCAATAAATAACACAGAATGATCGTAATGACCAGACTACACATTCATGATAATGTCCGTTCAGCGTTAGTTAATGATGAGCGTCAAGAACCTTATACCAATTTTCCATCGCATTATGGTGAATTTGAGTCCATTGAAACAGTTCGTTTAATTTGCATTGATATAAACTGCGCTGACAAAAAATTCATAATTCCATAGACGCTTTGTAAATTTATTTACCACTTTCTATTTCATTGCCAAAATTTGTCACAAATTGTATTATACTGTCTCTTTGTGATCAAAATGTTGGATCTCGTTGGCTGTGGACCCCTATAGTCATGGCAGTGGACGTGCGAGGTGGATAGCTGAGCAGAAGGAAGGGTGTTGCAGAAGATCACAACACATTGCTCGTTATTTTTGAACAATTGTTTCATTAAGCACGCTTCACATTATGTAGCCAAAGTTGAATGTTTCAAGCAAACAAAGCAAACTCCTACAGATACGTTCGTCTGAAGACTGACAGTCGATGTCTGTCAGTGTTTCTCAACACAGTCAACAGATAGTTCAGGACTTGCACACCAAGGGTTGGTGTCGCCGACATCGTAATTCCCCCAACTGAGTCTGATACCCCCTTATGACCTAAGCAAACCTTGTAAGCAACCGAATCATTAAAGTTGATACTTGACAGAAATAAATCACCAGCACAGCCGCTGTCAGGCAGGTCACCTGATGACACTGACCACCCGGCAGGTCAACGATCAGGACGTCCTGAACCTTTCAGCACGTTCAGAAAGGGCCAGAGGAGACATCAACCATCGGCCACAAGTGTGGACAAATTATGGGTAACATATTTGCCTAGTTCGGGCGACGATTGGCCCTGTCTGTCTAGCTTACCACGTCGGGGGTAGCACTCGACATCCCCGGCCCCCCCAGACAAGCACCAATTTTCCCCCGGACCAGTTGACAGGCTTTGTGTCCCCGCGGACTGCCAACTGACTTCCACTCGGAGCCCCCGGACGCGTGTCGGCGGCCATGCGGTCGGAAGTTCCTGCTGCGCGCGCACCTCCACATGGCACGCGCGGAGCACGAGCAAGCCGTGCGATCGTGGTGTCGTCCGCCGAGGTTCCCAGCGGTGGGGAGAGGGAGGAAAAGTGACAGAGACTGACGTGGCAGTCTCCCAGGCAGCGAATTTACTTGTCGCAGGTGGGAAACCCGAGAGGGCCGGGCTGTCAGTGCACCTTGGGAGATGGCCACTCTCCACCGGGCACCCCGGCCCCAGTGCGCATGCCAGGCCGATCAGTTTCCGGGGGGCTTCCCAGAACAGAGTTATTGCAGCTGTGGGCTTGTCCTTTCAACTTGAGATCAATGCACGGAGTGGTGTGTGTGTGTGTGGTAATTCAGCTCCTCTCCTTCTCTTACCAAGCGGAACTGAAGTCACGAGCAGTTCAGAATTTATTAGAATTTATTACGTCTGTGTAGAGTTTGATTGAATCTATTAAATTTCATCGGGTTGTATTAGCAACTATTACTTCGTGAATAATTAGACTGGTCAAATGTGCTGCATGCATCATTAGCGGTGAAAGCGAAAAGACTGCCATTTGAGAGCAAATACTTCGTAATGAAAATTTAATTGATCAATGCATCAAGTTCCTGTCTTAGGCTCTGTTTGTTCGAGTCATTACTCATTAATGGACAGCTGTATGAATCAGATGAAGCGATAGTAGCACAACAGGAGAATTTGTTTGGAATAGATCGATCGAATATCTGAGTGATACTTAAAGGGACGGCATTCATCCAGTTGTTTACATTTACTCTAAGTGCTTCAGAGAGACGACTTCTGAAACAGATGTTGGACGACCAGCTACCAATTATTGTATGAGACCTGCCTACCATTGTATAAAGTCTACCCAGTATTGTACGACTGACACTGTCCGTTATTGTATGTCGTCTAGCCACTATTGTGTGGCTCACATACACTGCTGTATGGTACATATCCACTGTTGTTTGACACTCGATCCTTTACTGTATGACACCTATCAACTATGGTTTGACATTGATCCACTGTTGCGTGACACCCATCCACTGTTACACGAGACCTGTCTACCATAGTAGGACACCTTGTCTAGTGTTACATGACACCTGTCTACTCTTGTATGACACTTGTGACACCTCCCACTTTTGTATGACACCTGTCCATTATTGTGACACATAGCCACTGTTTCATGACACTTGCCTACAATTGTATGACACCTGTTCACTAATGTATTACATCTATCCACTGTTATATGACACCTGTCCACTAATGTATTACATCTATCCACTGTTATATGACACCTGTCCACTATTGTATTACATCTATCCACTGTTATATGACACCTGTCCACTATTGTATTACATCTATCCACTGTTATATGACACCTGTCCACTATTGTATTACATCTATCCACTGTTATGTGACACCTGTCCACTATTGTATTACATCTATCCACTGTTATATGACACCTGTCCACTATTGTATTACATCTATCCACTGTTATATGACACCTGTCCACTATTGTATTACATCTATCCACTGTTATATGACACCTGTCCACTATTGTATTGCATCTATCCACTGTTATATGACACCTGTCCACTATTGTATTGCATCTATCCACTGTTATATGACACCTGTCCACTATTGTATTACATCTATCCACTGTTATATGACACCTGTCCACTATTGTATTACATCTATCCACTGTTATAAGACACCTGTCCACTATTGTATTACATCTATCCACTGTTATATGACACCTGTCCACTATTGTATTACATCTATCCACTGTTATATGACACCTGTCCACCATTATAAAACACCTACCCACTACTGCATGAAACCTACCCACCATCGTGTGACATTTTCCCACGATTGTATGACATCTATCCACTATTGTATGACACCTATCTACTACTGTATGAAATTTATTCACTACTGTATAACACTCACCCACTATTATAACTATATGACACCTGCCCATTGTTGTATGACACCTATCCACTATTGTGTGACACCTATCTACTACTGTATGAAATTTATTCACTACTGTATGACACTCACCCACTATTATAACTATATGACACCTGCCCATTGTTGTATGACACCCATCCACTATTATATAACACTTCTACCCTCTGTTATATGACATTTATTCAAACCGATCTACTGTTGTATGACAACTATCCATTATTGCATGTTGCTACAATTTGTATGATTCCGACTGTAACGATTTGTATACCACCTGTTCTTACAAATGACACCCATCCATTTCTGCTTGACGCATATCTACTATTGTTTTATACCTCTCTACTATCCTAGGGCATTTATCCACTATTGTATGACACCTATCCGCGATTATATGATACCTATCTACTATCTGCTATCGTCTGTCTACTATTCAATGATACACAAAACACTATCAACCACTGTTTGACATCTATCCATCACTGTATCACTCCTACAACTACTGTTTAACACCTATCCGCTGCTGTGTCACTCCTATCGACAACTGTTTAACACCTGTCGACTAATGTATCACACCTGCGTACAATTGTATGAAATCTATCGACTACTGTTTGACACCTGTCCACAATTGTACGACACCTATCAACTACTTTTTGACATCTGTCCGCTGATGCATCAGACCTATCCACAATTGTATAAGACACCTATCAACTACTGTTCGACACCTGTCCACTATATAATGTATTAAACTTATTCAACTACTGTTCGACACCTGTCCACCGCTGTATCACACCTATCCACTGCCGTTTGACACATATCCACTACTGTTTGACAGCTACCTACGATTGTATGACACCTATACACTGTTATACGACACCTATCCACTTCTGTATGACATGTATCTACTGTTGCAAGACAGCTGTTGACTACTGTTCGACATCCAAGCGCTTTTGTATTACGTCTATCAACTACTGTTTGACAACTATCCGTTATTGTATGACACTTATCCGCTACTGTCTGACTGTTCCCTACTATTGTATGGCTACTATCTATGACTGTATGACACTTATCCACTGTCGTATGGCATCTATTCGTTATTGTATGGCACCTCCTCATTGTTGTATGATGGCTTATCGTTATCGTGTGACACCCGTCTGTTATTGTATAGTACCTATTCGCTATTGTTTGACATCTATCTACTGTTGTATGACGTCTAATCGTTATCGCGTGACACCCATGTGTTATTATCTAGTACCTATTCGCTATTGTGTGACATCTATCTACTGTTGTATGACGTCTAATCGTTATTGTGTGACACCCATCTGTTATTATTCAATACCTATTCGCAATTG
>CM065714.1:56507557-56510057 GCA_033310375.1 Conus canariensis
TCGAAATTAAAAAAAGACACAATTGAACAGCACATTCAAACGTATACGTTTAATACTTCATACTCCATCGCATGTACGTTATACCTCACATTTCCACGTGTGTTTTATTTTCACATTTCTACATAGTTTAGACACTGCATTCCAGCTAGCTGGAACGTATTTTTTTATGCCCCATACGATTTTTTTTTACCTAATAATCCAACTATATATTTCATATGATGCTTTTCAAAATCTGTTTCATACCACTAATTCGTTTTGAAAAGTTCTTTTGTGCGTGATTGTGTTACCTGGCTCAATCTGCCTGGCAACAGAACGCAGCCACATCAAACAGACAGAGCCATTTTGGTTTCGCTCATTAAACAGCCGCGAGAGCAGCTAGCTCATTGTGGAGCTAAATTATGGAATCCCTGAAAGCATGCGCTCATTTTTTTCCCTTCCGTATCTGAGGATGGCCATAAATAAGCATGAAACGTGACCGACCGATTATCATCATCACAAAAGAGGAAACATCTCCCAGCGCCCGACGAACCGTGGAAAGAATCCTTCCAGTTCCGCTGAGTCACAGGGAGGAGCAGCGGTCCTAACACCATCCCATTACCCCGTTCTCCTCGAAACGAGAAAGACAATCAAGACCTTGGGGGACACATGTCTGGAGGTTTGCCTCCCTTTGAAGAGGATACGACAGAGGTGATTTCCCCTTCATCAGACGCCAACCGTGACGGAAGTGAGAGCGGCCAGGGCAGATAACTCTGAGAGCACACTCAGGGGCGGTCGCGTTTGACGGAGGCCGTTTAGTACCTGTGCCTCCCGACCTCCCCCTCCTGCCAGGCGCCGGACACTCGTTTCTGTCGCTGAAGGGTACAGTGGCGGTTCCGACAGGCGCTGAGGACGTAAGCAAGCACTTTGTGATCTCTTCCTGCTTGTAAATTTATGCTCAGAGCTCTCTCCACGGAACGGCGGCTTCGTCCCAAAACAAAACCCCCGCGTTGGGGCTACATGCGTCATGTAGCCTACAGAGTTATGTTTACCTGCGACCTCACTTTTCGCGTCGCACGTGCGGGTGTAACAAGGGGGACCAGCTCCGTGAAGTACGGGTGGCGCGGGACGCCAGTCGTCGCGCGCGTGTCGGCACGTGCGGTCCACGAGCGGGGCTCCGCCATTAATCTGAAGATAAGCCAAACGAAGAGAAAAGGGAGTGGGAACCACAATAAAGACGATACTCAGCTCTTTTTTTCTTCTCTCTTTTCTTTTCTCTCTCTCTCTCCTCCCCACAGGGCTAATCTAAATCGATGCTATGATGTTTGTGAAACATTGCTGTCCATCTGGCAACGCTGTGAGGGTTTTGTTTTTTTTAGGGATTTTCCTTTTTTTCTTTATTATTTTTTGTGTTGGACAGCCTCAGGGTGTGGTAGAAATGAGGGAGCTTTCATACAGGCAGACACACTGGCAACCCTGCGCGCGCGCTCATTATCCACAAACGTCTGACCGGAAAACCGGGATACCGGAAATGGGACTCCTGCAAATTAGGGTGGGGGGTGGGATGGTGGGAAGAGGGCGGGATAGGACGGAGCAGGGGAGGGGGGTGGGGGAGAGGGAAGGAAATGCAGAGGGCGGGAGGGGGTCGATTTGTTCTTTAATCCGTGAAATTTCTAGTCTTCTCTCCCAATGGTCCACCCGCCCTCTGTTTGTTTTCTTTTCCTTCCCCCTCCTTCCCTTCCGCCCTAATCCCTGCACATGCCTGACCCGTGCTCTTGGAAGAAAGGTTTTAGGGTGGGAGGAGGAAGAGGAGGAGGGCAGAGCTGGGGGGGGGGGGAGGGAGTGGAGGACGAGAGGGGTGGGGTATGTGTCGGAGGCGGCTAAAAAACTTAGAGGATAAACACTGGCCACTGAGTTTAGTCCAAGGGGGTTAGGGGTGGAGTGGTCAGTCAATGATATATTTTCCTTCACAAACACTTCTCCGGCTGCCAGGCTGTGTGCACACAAAAGGCAGTGAGGAAAGAAAAACGCGCGGAGAAGGTTTTTCTCTTGACCACGGAGGCCAAGAATAGACCCCAAGTGTAGGCAGAGGGGGCAGCGGGGGTCAAGCGGACCGCCAGACTATATCATCCACGCGCTCTGTGTGTGGGGGGTGGGGGGTGGGGGGGTGGGGACTTGAACCTGTGCCGTGTTCATTTCGGAGCCCGTGCACTTGCCACAAGAGGCGGGATGGAAGAAAAAAAAAAAAGAAAAAAAAAAAGAAAGAAAGAAAAGAAGAGAAGTCGACTTTTACCCCCCCCCCCCCCCTTTTTTTTTTTTTTATTCTCCCCAACAATTAAAACTACAAGAAGGGGGCCGAGCCGAAGTGCGAGTTGTTTTGTGTGGAGGTAGAGCCCCAGCCTCTTGAGGCGAAGAGAAGGAGCTGGCAGGTATAATTAGATTCGGGAGACGAGGCGCCATCTGCCGGGAGTTGAGAGAAGGAGACGAAGAAGAGGGAAGGAACTCCGTCGTTTGGGGGTGAACA
>CM065714.1:56515057-56530057 GCA_033310375.1 Conus canariensis
CCCCCAACTGACACCCGCTCTTCAGAGACTGCCCCGGGTGTTCACCCACCTCACGCGCACTACGGGCACTACTCTCGAGACTGCCTCACCGCCCAAGTCAATACGAAAAAACGTGTCAGAAACTGACGCGGACCTGACGCGAAGACCTGAACGAGTTGAAAGCCGTTAAAATGCATGACAAAAAGAAAAAAAAACCCGGCGACTGTCAGTCGAGCGGTAATGGATGTGCTGGGCTTTGAACTCCGCTATTTAGCCCACTGGCGTGGCCATTGCTGATGATCGTCATTCTGTGGGCTTTGTGTCAGCCGGTGGTGATACGAACCATTCAGTCACTGCTTTTAAAGATCAGGTCTAACTGAACCTGTCAATTTCGACATGCTGGATTCGGGGATGTTCACTGGTTTACTACACTCTGCTTTTCTTTTTTTCCTTTTTTTTTTCCCGGGTGAATGTCACAAAGCGGGTTTTGTCCACACGCAGAAAAATGGGGTACGAGAGAGAGAGAGATAGAGAGAGAGAGAGAGAGAGAGAGAGAGAGAGAAATCGTAAAAATTTCAACTAATGGAAGAAAGACGGTCACGTGCAATGCATGCTGTTCTCGATTTTTTTCCCTCTGGACCTTGCCCGGTTTCAAACACAATGCCCCCCACCCCCACCTCCCCTCGCCCCCACTTAAAAAAAAAATCTTTAGAGTATACAACCTACAGCATCAATAAGATAGTCTGACTATAGAGTGCCGTCATTTCCTAGTCACTGACCACGTTCAGTTCAAGTTCTTTCTTTCTTCCCTTGTAATGATTCGAGTTTTATCTGATGTGTCCCACGTGAAACTAACCTCAATCAGTCACGCCAGAGCTGTGTGCCTGTAGCAAGCTCTCTTAATTAAGAAAATTTCGAATTTTAGGCAATAAAGGAGAAATTACCTCCCTTTTTCCTTCTGCCCCCTCCTCCCCTGCAACCCTCACTTGTCTATCCCCCCACTTTCCTCTAGCTGGCCTTCGCTTTACCCTTCTTCCCTTTCAACTAAATGCACATATGATTTTTATCCGTTGGAAATGAACCTTTAGCAAGCCAGGCGTTTAGCATTTCATATTACGTGCGCTTACAGATCAATTTCCACGAAAATTCATCGAGACATCTTCTGTGGTGTAACTGGGTGTTCGTAGTGTGTGTGTGTGTGTGTGTGTGTGTGTGTGTGTGTGTGTGTGTGTGTGTGTGTGTGTGTCTGTGTGTCTGTGTGTGCGTGTGTGTGTTGGGGGGGGGGGGTAGGGATCAATAGGGGGTGGGGATACGATTGTACATTGGAACAACGATTTAAAAAGAAGACCCTTGTGACAAACAAACAACAATGTAAATCGATGTCTACCGACAAACTGCTATTATATAAACCAGCAAACCCCTCCTCTTCCCGCCTCCCCCTCCGAACTTCCACACCACGTCACCCCTTTTCTCTCCCTCCCTCTACCATCACACACACACACACACACACACCACACACACACACACACACAAACAACACGCAGACATACACCTACATCCCCCTCCCCTCCCCATACACACACTCACGCACACGCATGAACACACACACACACACACACATGCACGCACGCACGCACGCACACACACACACAAAAGAGAGAGAGAGAGAGAGAGAGAGAGAGAGAGAGAGAGAGAGAGAGAGAGAGAGTAAATGACCATTACAAAAGAGAACTTCTCTTCGTTTTCCATCGTTGGATCACGACCGCTTTAAACAACAATGAAAAACTCGAGCTGATGTTATGCAGTGGACTGATTCATTCTAACTAGAAGTGTTGCTCCAGGCCTTCGATCTGTCCCTCGGAACTGATGATGCACAGTACGCATTATCATACGATTCAGTTTACTGCCGTCTGTGACAAGTTCCTCGTCAGTTCTTCAGACTAACGTGACGTGGTCTTCTTGGTCGTCTGCTCTTTAGGTTCGTCTTTTATTCGTTTGTTTGTGTGTTTCATAAAACTGCGTGTTCAAGATAAGAGAGAGAGAGAGAGAGAGAGAGAGAGAGGAGAGAGGGGGGGGAGGAGGAGGGAGGAGAGGAGAGTGAGTGAGTGAAGAACGAAGGAATATATGCAAATGTTTATCTATCTATCTATCTATCTATCTATATCTATATCTATCTTCTGTCTGTCTGACTATGCATGTATGTATGTATGTATGTATGTATGTATCCATCCATTGATCCATCCATCCGTCTGTCTGTCTGTCTATCCATCTGTCTGTCGTTGTCTGCCCTGATCTATCTGTCTATCTGTCTATCTATCTATCCGTCCGTCTATCTATCTACTGCAATTTACAGTATGCATGACTGGTAGACACTGATGTACCCGTCTTGAAGTATGGTATCCTACAGTGGTCCGTCCTGAGTCCAGCTCTTTTCCTGTTGTAAGCAGCTCCCATGACAGTCGTCTTCACGTGACATTGCAGGAGACTTGATGATGACATTCAACGCAACGTCTTCAGTTGACCTCCATAGCTGAAATTAATGTACTGATGTCTTGAACACAGGTGAGCATTGCTGACTTGATGATAATAAGACTGAACTTGGGTAGCCTGTCTTGTAAAAGATTCTTCAGTATCCTTTTCTACCCGATTCTATTTTGATTTACAATACACCTCTTTCTTTTTCTTCTTCTGCTCGCAGTCTCGGTGTAAATCTTGACCAGTATCTTTCGTTTTAAAAGCACACTCCAAACCTCTGTAATGTTACCCATCTTGAATTGCACAGAATCAGTTATATCCGTCACTGTCTTTCTACTGATACGATTAAAACACTCGTGTGCCCCTTTTGAACTTTACTAAATATCTATTAGACAGGATTTAAGAATCTAAAATAATTTGCCAGTCTTTCGCAGAACTGCTAAAACAGACCACATTTCTTTTCTTCATCACCCTTGCCACTGTTTGCCCGTTTCAGATTTCAGACTACACGCTAACTGCTCTGTTTCTGCTGTTAATGGCTCTGGTCCGAGGTATCTTTCTTAACTCCTCCAAATCTTTGCCTCGTCTTGCATGCTCCGCTCTTTTTCTTATATTCGACTTCTCAGGAAACCTCATATGAAATCTAGGACTTCTGCCAGAGATGTGTTTCTGTCCTAACAACAGCAAGTTGGAACAGACTACTAACAAGCTCCGACTCCCTGACTCCCTCGCCTCACTTCAGTGAACCCGTAAAACTCTCCTCTCGGCAGTAGGTTTGGTTATGACGTTTCCACCTGAACAGTAGGTACTTCTGCACGTATGGAACATATTTGGTTATGTACGTGTGCATTTATACATGCATGTATGCGCTATGGTATGGGGAATATGTGCATGAATATGTTTGTTTGTTTGCTTGCTTTTTAATGGTTTGTTGTACAGTTTGTTAGGAGCGTTTTGCTGTGTACGTGTGTAATATTGATTCGATGTGTTGTTTAGAATAGTATATGCATTGTATATTCGTATTGTTTTGGGACGTTTGTTTTCATAAAGGAAAGTATCCATCATTATCATTAAATAAGCGCAAAACAAAAATTTTGTTTGAATCTTAAAAAAAGAAGAAAAATTTTCACTGTGCATTCATACACTTAGATGAAAACAGCAATCGTTCGTCAGTCCAGACACTTCCCGCCACCCTCACCCCGCTCACAGCAACCGCGATATTACAACCGGTCAGTCGGTCATACCGTCACCCCTGCCCCATTCCTCCCTCCAACCCCACCCCCGGCCTCCTCCTCCTCCTTCCTCCCTCCCAAATCCCATTTCTGCTTCTTTTGTCCCATTTTTCCTCTCCCTTTTTCTTCCGCTCATCCCTCGTTACCTCCCTTTTGTCCCGGCCTCTCTCCCCTGGCTTTGTTGCAAGGGACGTAACTGGCGCGTGCGACGGGGCCCCCGGCGCGTGGGGACAAAGCAGGGGCTACAAAAGCGCGCGCGCGCCTCGCGAAGGATCTCAAGTTCTTCAGGTGATGGACAGTCCGGCGTCTTGGATGACAAGACGCGACCCCCGGAGATCCTCACCTTTAGTGACCACTCGGCCATCCCCCCGAGGCCTGCATGCAGTGGCTGAAGGGGTTTGAGGAGGTGACCTGACCTCCCCCCAACCCTTGGAAAACATCGTCACAGCCAGGGAGGCTGCCTGAGCTTCAGCTAGGCAGCGTCATAACTTACCGTCCACGTCACAGAGGCCAGCTGCCTGCGTGGATGGAGGCTGCTGACACCTGGACAGGAATGGCCTCGTCCATCTTGGAGGCGTTTGTTGGCTGGTTCCCTTGACCACTTCTGAGAGGTCGTTTTCATTTGCATGTGGTCTTTGGAAGAAGAGGTTTTTAGGATTGTTTCAATCTGGGGGGGGGGGGGGGGGGGGGGGGGGGGAGGAGGGGGGGAGGGAGGAGGGGGGGGGGGCGTATTTTGAACTCTAGCGTTTGCTTTGTCATGATACGGTCAAATACATGGATTTTTTTTGGAAGAGAGGGACAGAAAAAAAAGAGATTTGTTACATTCGTGTATTTGGAATCATGCAAACAAAATAGAAATCCTAACGTCTTGAGGAAAAAAACACCCATTGCTGGCAAGTTTGTAGCTTCAGAAGGTTTTATTCTTCGTTCATGTATCTGTCATAAAATACATTATTGCCTTCATGTCACTCTTTCCTTTGCTATTAGTTCGTTTACTTATAAAACAAGCTGTACAACTTAAACTTATTCGTTGTTGTAATCTATGCAATTGTTGAGTGAGTGTTTTCTGTTTTAAGTCAGCATGACCATTGTTGCCTCCTCAGCCACTCTTTAAATAGCCGTTTGTGTTTTCTTTGTATGTCTCTCTGTCTGTCTGTCTCTGTCATTGTTTTTTTTTCTCTCTGTCTCTCTGTCTCTGTCTTTGTCCCTGTCTGTCTGTCTGCCACTCTCTGTCACTCATCCTCACCCACACAAAGTATGTAGTTAAAATACGCTCCATGCATTTGCAGTATTAGCGTATAGTTTGCCCAAGGGGGGGGGGGAGGAGAGAGAGAGAGAGAGAAGAGGAGAGAGAGAGAGAGAGAGAGAGGAGAGAGAGAGAGAGAAAGGGGGGGGGGTGGGGGCATAAGTTTCTGACACATGCAAATGCATAGATCTTGTAATAAGAAAAACATGAAATTTGATGCCATGATCTGATCTTTGAGCTTCGACCTCTGTAAGTGGCAGAAATAAATCTTAGAAAAAAAGACGGAAAGAAAAAAAGAAAAGAAAAAGAAAGGAAAACCTTTCATTTCATCTCCTTCCTTTCTTTTCAGGACCCTCCCAAGAACCAATCCATGACAGCAATATCCCATTCATTTAGCACGGGTCTGACAAGAAAGGCGACAAGGCAGCAGCACCTTTCAACTCCCCCCCCCCCCCAACATCTCCTTCTCCTCCTCCTCTCCCCCCCCCCTTCTGCCTCATCCATCCATCCTCCACTCTTCCTCCCCTGTCTCAGCATTCGGACACATATCCATTTATGATGACTACCTCAGCTAAGCGGCTTCTTCCTCCTGCGATCCATCTTCATCGGTATTCAGTGACAGCGCATCGTGCACGTGAAACGAAGCAAACACGTAGTTTCCCTTCCCTCTCATTTATCACCACGTAGGGACCTCGCCGGAAAGGGTCCCGCCGCTGACTAAAACCCCTGGCCGAAACACTCCACAACATTTAACTGTGCAGCCTAGTGTTTTGCCATCTGTGCTTGTTGGGAGGGGGAAAAATCCGAGAAGCAGATCCAAGATGTGGGGAAAGAGGGGGGGGGGGGGGGGCGAGGAAAGAAGAAAGGGGAGGAGGGGAGGGGGGGGGGAGGAGGGCGAGGGGAAGCGAAATCAAGGGAGACTAATGGAATATTGTCCGTCAGCTTTATGTCTGGATTCTGCTGCTTCTGCTGCTGCTGCTGCTGCTGCTGCCCCTTCCTGACTGTTCATTCGCTGGTCCAGTTTACAGGTGCTGCATTCGTTGCGACGTGCTGAATGGCTGTGAACAGACAGGGGGAGGGAGGAGGGCGGTGACTGGGGAAGGAGTGGGTGAGAGGAGGGAGGGGGTAGAGCGAGGCTGAGGGAGCGGGAGGGGAGGGGGAGGGAAGGGTCAGGGGTTGTGGTACGGGAAAAGGAGGCGGTGTGGTAGGGGGCTATACCGCTGGGGTGTTGGTGATGATGGTGATGGTGGTGGTGGTGGAGGAGGAGGAGGAGGAGGACCGGGTTGGCAGATGGTCACCAGCACAGGCAGTATTTTTGCTGGTCCAAGTCACCGGAGAGCCAAGAGTGGACTTTGAGTAGAGGTGGACGGGGTGGATTTAAAATCAGGGAAAGGTGTTGAACTGAAGTTAAGAACTAGTGATCAGGACGGACGGGGGAGACTGGACAGATAGAGAGGAGGGGGTGGACCTTTGAAAAGGTGGGGTGGGCGAACTTTTGAAAAGGGGGTGGATGTGGGAAGTGGGGGTGGGGGTGAAAGTTCAATCTCGTAAAGGTCATGTGTTTCCAGGAGACTGAAGCCTTGCCTTGAGGAATTGTGACAGTCAGCGGGGAGAGGGACAATCATGCTAGCAGGGAAAACTCTGTGCAATTAAAGCCTGTTGTTTACAGTCGGCCCACCTCTGAGGCCAGACGCAGGGCTGACATTATGCCTGAAAACAAACCTATACATTTCATGAACGTTTAAAAACATTCACGTAAAATCATTTCTCAGACAAAAATGAATAAACATAAATAAAGACATTATGAATAGATAGATAAATAGATAAATACAAATGAAAATAAAGAATGCCTTCCTCGAATCAACGTGCCATAAAATCAGCTAGAACATAAAATCATTCAAAAACTTTATGTCTCAGATGTCTTGGAAAAGGGTCTTCAACGAATCGGCTAGAATGCTTAAACCTTTGTCATGTACAACTTAACACCTCTACAGAGCATTATAAATCTTTAAAAGGATTTTAACCCTTCCAAATACAAGATTACAACATTATCAGAACTAGAAAGCATCTTGTGCTTCTTCGTAATATTCATAAACCGGACACTTTTCGCTTGGTTTTAAACCTTCCCAATGAAGGCTAGAGATGTTCTCTTCAGGATAGGTAACTTTCCTTTCTTTTTGTGTACGTGTGCGTGTGTGCTTAATCTTGACAGTTTTGTTTTCATTAGTTCATGAAATCAAATCACGATAAGTAATTCTGCATTGAGGTAAAACAAACTCCGAGATGTTGATCTGAGTTTACAACAGCCAGTCTGTATCACCTCTTCATAACTTGATAACTAAGTAACCGTAATTTTGCCTAATCGATTACTTAACGCCATGGCCGGTATTAGGCTGTAGGGACACCTCTGATGACCGACAGACGAGCTTCCTCCATCCCACCCAGACCTTGGCTATCCTCAGTGTGCTTGGACAGTCATGTCTGTATATTCCCTCGTGACGTTCTACCATCTTTTCCTCTGTCCGCCACGTCTCCTTCCTCCTGCTACAGGGCATTGCGTGATGATCTTCCAGAGTTCAGTACATCTTGTCACATGCCCCTACCATTCCATCTTTCTGCTTTTTGACAATGGACAGGACGTCCCCCTACGTTGTCTGATTGCTGTTTTTACACGCTTTTTAACATCTTTCTTTGTGATGCTGTCTGAAAACAAAATGCCCACGATTTTCTGGAATCATTTCACCTCGAAGGCTTGGATTCTTAGCAAATTAGCTGTGAGAGTCCATGACTCGCATCTGTACGGAAGGGCAGAGATGACCAGGGTATGTATGAATCTTAGCTTGCGCAGCATAATCTGTCTGTCCATACTGGGAAATTGTGTATCCAGAACAACTGACGCTTTCTACAAACTATTTTGACAGAACAACTGACGCTTCCTACAAACTATTCTGACACACCCTGAAGACTTATAGCTGTATTACATAAAAATAGCAAAAGGGAAACAAAACAAACAAACAAAAACCGAAAACAGTCAGAAGGATATGGATACAAATGTACTAGTTCGTTCAGAGAATTTGGAGTAGGGCTACAGACATCGACTTCCATAAACACCTGAAGTTACTTATCACAGAGTTTAACGCTTCATTTAAGCTTAAGGATACGACTTTGTGTATGATCAGCTATGTAATCTTAGGGACACAACTTTATATGACGAGCTGTCTTATCTTATGTATAAGACTTTACCCATAATTAACAAACCGTGGGGTGTTTTTTTTTTTACGCAAAAATGATCTCTCCAAAGTATTTTCATGCCTTACTTTCAATTTGAACCCAGATTTTTCTCTTCTTTTGCAGGATGAAACTACACAATTACCAAAAAATACCCACCATCAGACTATTTAAGGCTGAAAATATATGCGGCGTTTACAAAAGTGTGAAAGACAATCAAATAGAAAGATTTTTTTATCATCTGTACGGGATAAATGTCACTTCAATAACGAAATTTGTTGTTCTTCTTTTCTGGAGAACAATAATATAACTCTAGTCACTCCTGTCGTCAACAACATCGTTATAGTTCTTGATTTTATTTGTTCGTCTTCGTCAAGCATCTTTTGAATAGATGTGATAACATACTAGTTGTTTTGTTCTTACTGCTGCTAAATCCTTCTTCCTTTTCCTTCTCCTTCCCCTCCTCTTTTTCTCACTCTCCCGTTTATTCTCTTTGACATCTGACGTTTGAATGCATTACGTGTAAATCTTCTAAATTCAAAATAGAATTCTTTCAAGTGTAGAAAAGAAAAAAAAGTTTCTTTACCTTTTTTCTTCTATCACTTCACAAAGGAATCCTGCACGTGGGATAGGGGAAGAAAGGGACGGGGTTGGGGAGGGAGGAGGTGAGAAGTGGATGGACAGACAGGTGTGGACGGGGAAGATGACCTGATCAGGGTGAGGTCACACGGGCCCGGAGAGCGTTGACCAACACCTCCCTCCCTCTTCTTCTCTCCCCTCACCCTCCTCCCTTAATGAGCACGCGCCAAGCACGAGACTGTGGACACAACTGGTTAAAGGACGATTACTCTTATTGGCACAACCAGGCGGCCAGAGTTGTTGAAACTTGCGATCCTGTCATGGAGCCGGGTGAGAGGTTTCCGCTGAGCATTTAGCAGTGTGATTATGGACAAACCTTGCCAACACTTCTCTTTTCTTGTACCCCAGAGCATGACACAACACAATGAAACGATAGATTTCCGCAGCACTGAGATTTGAGACGAAGCTCTCTCTCTCTCTCTCTCTCTGGGCAGATGATTTATCGAGAAGGGCGAGAAAGAAAATACCTTGATTACAAACCAGTAATAACAAGGATGTGTGTGTTGCGTGTGTGTTGTGTGTGTGTGTGTGTGTGTGAGAGAGAGAGAGAGAGAGAGAGAGAGAGGAGAGAGAGAGAGAGAGAGAGAGAGAGAGAGAGAAAGAAAGAAAGAAAGAAAGAGAGTGTGTGTGTTAGTTATTTTATTTACAGTCGTTTCATCGTGTCGATGATTTTAGTCTCTGGCATCAAAAAAAGCAAAACTTTATTTTTTTTAACATCATCAAAAAGTTTTTAAAAACGGGGAGAAAAAAAAGAAGTGTGTGTGTGTGTGTGTGTGTGTGTGTGTGTGTGTGTGTGTGTGTGTGTGTGTGTGTAAGAAATTGAGAAGGAAATGGAAGTTTAGAAAGATGAGGAGCAGGAAAGGAGACATCTATTGCCATGTAACGAAATACAGAAGCTTTATAAACTGAAAGAAGTGTGGGGGAAAAATCGAGTACTAAATCAAATCAACCGTGAACTTTTTTTTTATTCATTTATTGAAGAACTCAAGGAAAACTGCCCTAGTACCCCCCCCCCCCCTTTTTTTTTCTGTAATCCATACTTGGTTTTTGTTTCCTCCTTCCCCTACCGTTTCATCTTCCCCCATCCTCCCCTCCTCTGTCACCCCTCCTCCAAAACTATCAAAAACATACACTTTTCTTCTTCTTTTTTCCTTTTCTTTTTTTTTTCTTTCCCTATTCTTCCCCTCCCTTTTCTTGTTATAGCTATTCTTCGTCGTCTTCTTCCTGCTCCTGTTCCTCGTTTTCCTCCTCTTACTCTCTTGCCACAAAATTCTTCTTGTTTACTTCTTTTTCTTCTTGCTTTCTTTTTTCTTTCTTTCTATCTTTGTTTGTTTTGTTTGTTTCTTTCTTTCTTTTTTTTTTTATAAAATCTGACATCACAGTATGAATGAGACAGCTCATGAGAAGCATCCATGGAATCCAAAGTGTACTTCACTGTTGTTGTGTGCCTCACAAAGAATCCTGCGTCTTAGAGCGGGAGGAAAGCGGGGTGGTGGGGGGGGGGGGGGGGGAGGAAGGGGGGTGGACAGGTGTGTGGAGCAAGAGATGACCCGATCAGGAGTGAGGTCACTCTTCGTCTGGAGGGCGCTGACCAGCACCCACCTTCCCTCCCCGTCCTCCACAGACCCCTCCTTTCCAACCCCCACCTCCCACCCCCCGACCTTCTCGCCCCTCTTCCCCCTCGGCTCAGCCGTTTCATAATGAGCACGCGCCAAGCGCAAGACTGCGAACAAAACTGGTGGTCTAAAAGGCCGGTTACTCTTATTGACACAACCAGGCATACAGAGTTGTTGAAACTCGCGATCCTGTCATTGAGTGGAGGAAAAAGTTTCCCGTTCTGCATTTTACGATGTGATTATCGACAAAACTATGCAAATATTTCTTTTTTCTTTTTTCTCCCCCCCCCCCCCCCCCCCCCCCCCCCCCCCCCCCCCCTTACACCCCTCTTCTGATACTCTTCTGCAGTTGAATGGAGGAAGGGACTGGGCAGAAGGAGAGGTCTTTTTCTTTTTTATTCAAATGTTCTCTCTCTCTCTCTCTCTCTCTCTCCCAACACACACACACACACACACACACACACAACACACACACACACAACACACACGAACAAACAAACAAACAAACACAAAAACCCTTATGCAAGAAAAGGGACCAGCCCATAGACCTTGTGATCTGAACAGATCAGTGTTTCACATTCTCACCCTCAGAAGCACTGTTGAGAGCGGTATTTTAGTGCGTAGTTCTGAAGTCTGTTCTTGCAAACTTTGCATTATCTTTCAAGCTGATTTTTCCTTTTTTTTCCCCACCAGCTGCCCTAATGTTTCATTCTGCCCGCAAACTACGTTCCAAATACAGCTGTAAAAAATTACATAAATCTCAACACTACCGTTTCTTCCTGCGAATACACAGAAAGGCAATCGAGAGAGAGAGAGAGAGAGAGAGAGAGAGAGAGAGAGAGAGAGGATGAGAGAGAGAAGTCAAAGCTTTGTTATTTGCAGATGCATTCTTTTATCCTTAAAACATAGGTGGGCAAAATTAACGGTGTAGAGAACTTAGACGGAAGGATTCAATCATATGTAAACGGATGAGAGAGAGGGAGAGAGAGAGAGAGAGAGAGAGAGAGAGAGAGAGAGAGAGAGAGAGAGAGAGAGGGAATTCAATTTAAGTGTAAAGGGAAGTTAGAAAGGGGTCTAGGAGGGGACAAGGGGACACACACAAAAAAAAGGGAAAAGGAGAAAGAAACCTTGAGGGAGTACGAAGAAAATTGTGCATTCAAACCGAAGGTGACAGGGTGAGAACTGGGGGAGGGGGGGGGGGGGTAAGGTTAGAGACCAAAGGCCGAAGGCCAGGCCAGGTCAGTCTGGTGACCTTGGGTCGAAGGGGGAGAGCCATTTCCCTCCGCCCCCGCATCCCCTCATCCTCCCCACCCACCCCCACCCAACCCCTTTCTCCGACCCTTCTCCTCAACCCCGCCCTGTTTTATTTACACAAGTCCCGAAGGACGTGCAGAAAAGCAGCGGTCATCGGAGGCCACGAGTGTTGTATTATCAACAGCCTTGACCACTGGTCAGTCAGGGACAGCGAGACAAGTAACGGTTGACTGACTGACCTTAGACTGCGTGCGTGTAGCTTCTCGTTGGGAAATATGAGTTTAGTTTTCATTTTTCTTTTCACCATAGTCCAGTCTGTCACACACGACCTTTTCAAGGCTGTTAGGTCACTGGGAAAAAGCTCTGTTCTGAAAAAAAAAAAAAACCACAATGAGCACAATATCAACATTTCTGAATTATGTGCATTAAGTTTGTAACATGACAACAAATATTCTGCCAATGGTAAGATCAAATGATAAAACTCATAAAACTAGGGCCAAAGAGGATGACGGGACAGGAAATCATCCGTACTGTTCCTGGAAAAAAAGAGGGCGGGGGAAAACAACTCTGTCTTCCCATTGCAAATAGAATTATCTTTTCTTTTTTTACTTTATGAGTCAAGCAAATAGACAAATATCTGATTTGAAGCGCCCGCTAGGGTATCAATGGGGATACTAACTGTCTGCATTACAGGGACACCGTTTAGCATCCATCCTTTGGCATTTTCTCTCGTATTAAACTGTTAAGCTGACTGCGAGGCAAGACTGCTTTGGGCTTTACTCACTGGCGAAATGCGTCCCATGAAAGCGGCGAGGTCTCACTTGCTGAACGCGAGCTCTAACACAGATTATCTCCCTTGCAAATTTCCAAACATCGGGTATTATAAGACGGCAGGCGTACAATGAAAGAAAGCCCTGCTTCCCCTCTCATCAACAGAACTTGTGAGCAATGCATCGCAGAAACTAAAAAGACACTCTGGAGAGTGTAGATCTCCGAGTCCGCATTTTGCTTCAGATCCAGACCAGTCGTAAGGCAAATAAGAATTGCCCTTTTTTTCGTAACATGGGAGAAAAAATACAGGGTTGGTAGGCAGGCTTTTCTTTTTAACTTTCTATAAGCAAATCAGGTCATAAATGATCTTTTTTTCCCGCTAGGTTGAGTGACAGTAGATACGGACTGTACGAGTTACTTCCTAAGTAATTTTTTTTTCGAAATGGGATGTAGGCAACGTGAAATGTCAACGTTTATATCATTAGAATTTTTTTTTAGCCCATGAAAATGTATGACTTAATTGACATTTATCCATTCATAAGCAACAAGTTCACAATTTTCGTTTTCAGGAACGATTTTGTGATATACCTTTGCGGGGGAGATTCCGGTCCCGCCTTTTAACCCACATTTGCATCAAGGATTCATACTAAAACATAAAGGATTCGTCTTTGGGCCACATTCTGTCTTCCCACCAACTTTCAATAAAATCTGTATGAAATTTTTTTTTCATAATCTTGCTGACAGATAGACAATCAAATCAGCCGACAGACGACTGACAGATAGACAATCAAATCAACGGACAGACGACTGACAGACAGACAATCAAATCAGTCGACAGACGACTGACAATCAAATCAGCCGACAGACGACTGACAGACAGACAATCAAATCAGCCGACAGACGACTGACAGATAGACAATCAAATCAGCCGGCAGACACGCCTGGAAACAACAAAGCAAGACGATTAAAAGACACATCCCCTTTCAAATCTGTCCCTGTCCCCCTTTCCTGCTCAGCCGGTTTCTACCCTCTTTTCCTGTCCAACATGTCTCTATCCTCCTTTGCTGCTCAATCTCTCCCTATCATATTTTCCTGTCCAACACGTCTCTATCCTCCTTTGCTGCTCAATCTCTCCCTATCATATTTTCCTGTCCCACATGTCTCTATCCTCCTTTGCTGCTCAATCTCTCCCTATCATATTTCCTGTCCAATGTCTCTACTCCTTGCTCTCAATCTTCCCTATCATATTTTCCTGCCGATACCTGTCCCTACCTCCTTTCTCATTCAACCTGTCCCTACCCTCCTTTCTCATTCAACCTGTCCCTACCCTCCTTTCTCATTCAACCTGTCCCTACCCTCCTTTCTCATTCAACCTGTCCCTACCTCCTTTCTCATTCAACCTGTCCCTACCCTCCTTTCTCATTCAACCTGTCCCTCCCCTCCCTTTTTCCTACCCAACCTGTCCCTCCCCTCCTTTCCCCTACCCAACCTGTCCCTCCCCTCCTTTCCTACCCAACCTGTCCCTCCCCTCCTTTTTCCTACCCAACCTGTCCCTCCCCTCCTTTTTCCTACCCAACCTGTCCCTCCCCTCCTTTTCCTACCCAACCTGTCCCTCCCCTCCTATTTCCTACCCAACCTGTCCCTCCCCTCCTTTCCTACCCAACCTGTCCCTCCCCTCCTTTCCTACCCAACCTGTCCCTCCCCTCCTATTCCTACCCAACCTGTCCCTCCCCTCCTTTCCTACCCAACCTGTCCCTCCCCTCCTTTCCTACCCAACCTGTCCCTCCCCTCCTTTCCTACCCAACCTGTCCCTCCCCTCCTTTTCCTACCCAACCTGTCCCTCCCCTCCTTTTTCCTACCCAACCTGTCCCTCCCCTCCTTTCCTACCCAACCTGTCCCTCCCCTCCTTTCCTACCCAACCTGTCCCTCCCTCCTTTCCTACCCAACCTGTCCCTACCCTCCTTTTTCCTACCCAACCTGTCCCTACCCTCCTTTCCTACCCAACCTGTCCCTACCCTCCTTTCTCCTACCCAACCTGTCCCTCCCCTCCTATTTCCTACCCAACCTGTCCCTACCCTCCTATTTCCTACCCAACCTGTCCCTACCCTCCTTTCCTACCCAACCTGTCCCTACCCTCCTTTCCTACCCAACCTGTCCCTCCCCTCCTTTCCTACTCAACCTGTCCCTACCCTCCTTTCCTACCCAGCCTGTTCCAATCTCTCTCCTTCCTCCCCCTCCCCCATTCTCCCCTTTCTGTCTCAACCTGTCCTGACCTTCCCTTCCTATCCAATCTGTCCCTATCCCCCTTTCTCTGCGCAGTGTGTGCTCTGAAAGGGTGGCCACTTTCTCTGCAGAAAAAAAAAAAGAAGACAAGTCAAGAAGAGAAAGGGACGCTGATCTTTCGCGCTCAATCCACTCTGCCTACCTTACTTCTATCTCCCCCTCCTCTCACCCGACTCCTCTTGTTTACCTCCAAATGAAAAAGCAGTGCTATTTTGACACTGAAAACTTTTTGTTGTTGTCGTTTTTGAGCAATCTGTCCATCGCATGCACTCTGTCT
>CM065714.1:56537557-56570057 GCA_033310375.1 Conus canariensis
TGTGTATTAATGTTACCACCGCCGTTGCAGGTTTTGTTGTCCGCCATTTTGTAGCGAAGCATCCAATATTTTGCAAGGTGAAGTTAAAAAAAAAAGAGATGGTTCTTGGCCAGTGCAAGTTGGCCTGGCTGAACGGAACAGGTAGAGGAATAAAAGCGGTTAAAAAGGTAGCGCAGTGTGGACGGGCTCACGTCAGAACACTAGAGCAGGTGTCCCTTTACACCACAAAAAAAAAAGGTTCCTTTGAGGAGAGAACAACACTGACTGCGGGTCTTTTTGTGGGACTCCTTCACACTTGGGGTGTTCCACCTTCTTCCTCTTCTTCTTCGTCTTTGTTCGCATATTTTCTGTTTTCCTTTTTTTTTTTTTTTTTTTGCTTCCTCCTCTTCTTTCTTTCTTCTTTCCCGTCCTCATCGTTATCTTCTGCTATCCCTCTCTCCCCCCCCCTTCCTTCCACCTTCTCTTTCTCCTTTATCTTCGTATCTCTTTCTTCTTCTTTTTTTTTTTTTTAGATTATTCTTCCTCAATCGTCTTCCTCTTCCACATTTTAATGTTTTCCTTTAGCAATCCCCTCCCCTCCCCACTCCATCGTCATCATCGTCATCACCATCATCATCACCGTCGTCGTCGTTTCGTTATCGATTGTGATCGTCGTCGTCATCATCATCATCGTCAACTTCATCGTCGTCGTCGTCGTCAACAGCAACAACGTTTTCTTTTCATTTTTCTTTGTACCGTCATCTGTTCAAATGTTCATCTTTGATCCCTCCTTCCTTCTGCCTTTTTTTTTCTCCTACACACTAACTCTCTCTCTCTCTCTGTCCTTGTCCGCCCTCCCCTCCCCCTCCCCTTCCTTCCCCTCATTTTTTTGTGTAAATGATAGCATTTTGTTGCCAAAATTGATCACATGTCTACAAAAACAATAAAGTTCTAACGTGAAAATTAATTGCATGTCTACAATCACCTGTTTGTGTAACGGTACATTAAATAAATTTCATTCTTTCAGCCTAATCTCTCTTCTTCTTCTTCTTCTTCTTCTTTGTGTGTGTGTGTGTGTGTGTGTGTGTGTGTGTGTGTGTGTGTGTGTGTGTGTGTGTGTGTGTGTGTGCGTGCGTGCGCGTGCGTGTGTGCGTGTAGACACCTACAACATTGTCAGGAAATTTAAGCCAACACTCTCAGAGACGCAGGCATTACGTGAATAAGACTACACTGTGTGGTACTAGTCTTCATATTTTCGACACATCTCATCCTGCGGAGGAGCAGGCCGAAGATGAAAAATCCCACAAATAAAATGTTCATGATGGGACTCGAACCCTCTGCATCTCAGGCCCTAGCTTGCGACACTAACCTCCGCACCACGGCAACTGGTATACAATCATGTAGCTCCGGAAAGGAGGCCACGCGTTCATCTGAACCCGTTCGTTTGTCAGCGAAGTTATTACAAAAAAAAAAAAAAAAAAAAAAAAACAAACAAAAAAAACAGGACATGTGTCATCGTGGAAGAATGACCCAAAGATGAGAACCCATTAAGTTTTGGAGCGGACTCGACATTTGAATCCTTTTCAACCAGTGGGCCCAGAATCCGAAAAACAAGATTATTAGGTAGATAAAAGTCCAATGAAAACGAGCGTTATTGTCACGTCGAATTCATATTTACAAAGTGTATAATATACTTTTATTGAACATTAAAACTTTGTGTAGAAGCAAGTGTCATTTTGTATGCTCCATGTCTCATTAAAAAAAAATGTTGACGTTTAGTGTGTTGCATGCCCTGTTAAAAGAAAAAGCAAATCAAACTAAAACGCAAAAAGGAGGAGGGAGGTAAGTCTCGTAGTCCGTGCCAGCTATTACTTCCCTTGGTTGAAATATGATTTTGGTTTTTATTCGTGAACGGATTCAAAGGGCGGATCCGGGATTTGTTCGACCTTTGCATTGGTCAGCGCACTTCTGCGTGTCTTCGAAATTAGTGCTATACCTGTCATCTTTGTTGTGGTTATTGCTTTTATTGCTGTCATCATGATCATCATTACAATAAGGGTTGGGAAGGGGCGTGGAAGGTGTTCTTTACAATCACACTGCATGTTCGGTGCAGGAAGGGAAAAATGGACGAGGCAAGCTGAGGGAAGCCTAAGCCTAAGAGAGAAAAAGCGTGGCTGATCAGAGTCATGCAAACGATTCAATATTCCAATAACTAAATACTTCATCATTCACTTAGTTACTTTATACATTTATTCTTTTTATTCTTACAGTTTGGAGGATCACGATGCTGATTTTGTGCAAATGACTAAATGTTTCAGTGACTATGTATTTGATCGTTCAAAGGTTATTTTGTTGCTTTATATACCTATTCATTTAATCTGAATTCTTTTTAAAGTTACCTGGGTTACAATATTGATCTTGTTTCATAGTAATGAATGTTGATGTTAGACAGCGAATGATGTTTGATATATTGCTGAACATTTTTTTCAATATAGTGACTCTACGTAGTGGCAGAAATTAACGTGTCAAATTTCATTTTCTTTTCAATTGGCCATTATCATTGAAATGGTGGGTATTGGGGGTCTTTTTTATGTAAGAGGTGATGTTTATGATGTTTACTTAAAGACAACTGTGTGTGTGTGTGGGGGGGGGGGGGGGGGGGGCAACTAAGGATAAAAAAAAACGATAAAGTAAACTGTCCGGAATGGTTTTCATGTTGTTTGTTTTTGTTTTTGTTTTTGTTTTCCTAGAGACGAACGTAAAGAGACATGGACATAGGGACAGTCCCCTCCCCACCCTGCTTCTCTTCCTCTGTGTTTTTTTTTTTTTCAAGAAGGAAAGGCGAATCTGTGGATGACCAAAATGACAGGATTAGCAGACAAGAAGGGACAGAAGGACTGGGAGGCTGGCACAGATTAGGTGATTATCATCAGCTCAGTGTGGTGCCGTCTTGTGTTTCATCCTTTCAGCCAGATAGCTATCACAAACTTGGAACTCTCTCTTTCTCTCAGTCTTTTCAGGCCAGGGAAAGCTAGACCAACATTGAGAGACAGAGAGAGAGAGAGAGAGAGAGAGAGAGAGAGAGAGAGAGAGAGAGAGAGAGAGAGAGAAATGGGCGGGAGGGTCGGGGAAAGGAAGCAGGGAGCTTAGGGTAGGGGACGGAGGTTGTGGGGGGTAGAGGAGGATGTATGGACGGAGGAAGGGGGGGCGAGGGGGGAGGTAATAGTCGCACGCCAGATAAAAATCAAAAGTTTAGTGCTGTTTTTCAGCGTTTGTTTGAACGGGATGTGTGGTGAGACAGGAAACATGACTCCCTGTACTGTGTGTGTGTGGTGTGTGTGTGTGTGTGTGTGTGTGTGTGTGTGTGTGTGTGTGGTGTGCAGAGGAGGGTATAGGGAGGAGAGGGGTGAGGACAGCGGGAGAGGCGGAGGGAGAGGATCACACAGTTTATCAGGGTCATCTTTGAGACTGTGGCGTAGAATGACACGTTGTTGACGCCCAGAAAGACACCGGATCCACGTGGCGTGCACGTGACACTGCGGGTGTAATACGAGGTTTGTTGGGTTTTTTTTTTTCGTTCAAAAAAAAATTAACTTCCACCCACTCTCTACTCCACCCCCAGCCCCACCTACCCCTTCTCCCACGCCGTCCTCCTCCTCCTCTCTCCACTCCCGCAGTACCCTCATTAGCTGTTAGCGCTGTCAACGTTAATGTGTCTCTTCACGTCACACTTCACTGCCTGGTATCGGGAGTTACGGTGGTTTGGAACAATATTTAGCTACCTGAGTTTGCCTTTGGCGAGCAAGCTATGCTGGAGTTACTTATTGTGAGTGGCCGCATCTAACATCTTTAGGGAGTGTGTTGATTGCTCTCTCTCTCTCTCTCTCTCTCTCTCTCTCTCTCTCTCTCTCTCTCTCTCCCCCGAGATTTTCATGGAGTCTCTCTCTCTCCATTTTCATGGAGTTTGTTAATCTCTCTCTCTCTCTCTCTCTCTCTCTCTCTCTCTCTCCTACATTTTCATGGTCTCTCTCTCTCTCCTCTCTCTCTCTCTCTCTCTCTCTCCTTTTAAAGTTGTTTTACCGATCCTCTCGTTAACTTGTTCCATTCCCTTTCCCGTTATTTCTTACTCTGTTCACATTGTACACACACGTGGACACTATAGAGTTCCTACTCTGTTCACATTGTACACACAGGTGGACACTATAGAGTTCCTACTCTGTTCACACTGTACACACACGTGGACACTATAGTGTTCCTACTCTGCTCACATTGTACACACAGGTGGACACTATAGAATTCCTACTCTCTTCACATTGTAAACACACGTGGAGACTATAGAGTTCCTACTCTGTTCACACTGTACACACAGGTGGACACTATAGTGTTCCTACTCTGTTCACATTGCACACACAGTGGACACTATAGAGTTCCTACTCTGTTCACATTGTACACACAGGTGGACACTATAGAGTTCTACTCTGTTCACACTGTACACACACGTGGACACTATAGTGTTCCTACTCTGTTCACATTGTACACACACGTGGACACTATAGAGTTCCTACTCTGTTCACACTGTACACACACGTGGACACTATAGAGTTCCTACTCTGTTCACATTGTACACACAGGTGGACATTATAGTGTTCCTACTCTGTTCACATTGTACACACACGTGGACACCATAGAGTTCCTACTCTGTTCACACTGTACACACACGTGGACATTATAGTGTTCCTACTCTGTTCACACTGTACACACACGTGGACACTAAGAGTTCCTACTCTGTTCACACTGTACATACACGTGGACATTATAGTGTTCCTACTCTGTTCACATTGTACACACACGTGGACACTATAGAGTTCCTACTCTGTTCACATTGTACACACACGTGGACACTATAGAGTTCCTACTCTGTTCACACTGTACACACACGTGGACACTATAGAGTTCCTACTCTGTTCACATTGTACACACAGGTGGACACTAAGAGTTCTACTCTGTCCACACTGTACACACAGGTGGACACTATAGAGTTCCTACTCTGGTCACATTGTACACACATGTGGACACTATAGAGTTCTACTCTGTTCACACTGTACACACAGGTGGACACTATAGAGTTCTACTCTGTTCACATTGTACACACAGGTGGACACTATAGAGTTCCTACTCTGTTCACATTGTATACACACGTGGACACTATAGAGTTCCTACTCTGTTCACACTGTACACACACGTGGACACTATAGAGTTCCTACTCTGTTCACACTGTACACACACGTGAACACTACAGAGATGTCTCATAGCATCCATGGTACAAGACGGGGCTGGAAATGGACTCATAAAAGTTCACGATGCCTAATGAAAAATAATTATGGCCATTGATAAAAGATTCTGACCGATGTTTGCCGCATGACTAATCTTGATTAAACATTCGTACCTGGACTCTCATGATTAATTTTGTTCAGAAATGAATTCCTAGAAATATTTTTTCTGATCAACCAATCTAAAATTACATATAGAAAGATGTGTTGACTTTCTTCATTTGTCATTTTCTGAGCTTTTATTTCTGTCTGTTTGTTACTTATCCAGCAACGTTGACACTACACTGATTATTAAACGCTAGCCTGTCGTGCATTAACTCCCTTTTCGAGATTACCCTACAGCCAAAAGGCACAGAACAGGGTGGACGTTCTCAGGCAGACCGGTAAGGTAATTCTCTGGATGAACAACCAAAATGTCTGAACTTAATTTCACACCTCTACCTTTTTGCAATGACTGAGGTAAGAGCACTGTCAAAATCTAAACAGTACAGGTACTCAACCTGCCTGTCACGGTCGCTAAGCCGGATGGCCCTACCACCCCTACCCACGCCTATCACACACTAGGTCAGACAACACAGCACACTAACACAGCTTTACAATCATGCACACTTCTTTATTCCAACATACACACTATGGCGCCACCACTCACGTCCATCCACAACCGCACACCGGTATCCCACTTCCCCACTGGCCCACCCTACCCTGCTACAATGACCTGGGAGACCCTAACCTAACCTAAAGCACCAGTTGAGGTATATCACTGTGACCTGGGGACGCATCGATAGCCCGCACACGTGGTGGCTAACTACTAGGGACAAGGACTAACCCAAGGAACTCTAATCTCTAAGCTACTACCACCCACCCCTCTCCCCGGGACCCACCCTTCCTTTTTTGACCCGGGACCACTACCACACCGGTCACTGCATCCCTAAGGGAGGCAACAACAGGTACCATATGCCATGCTGGCCACTACATCCCTAAAGGAGGCAGCAGCTAACACCCCTACTGCTACACCCCCTTCCTACCACAAAATTGGACAACCCTTCCTCCACTGAAGACCCTGCTCCTCGACACCATCCATGGCCCCTCACAGGCTGACTCCTCCACGGAAGACCGTGCTCCTCGGCGCTGTCCATGGCCCCTTGCAGGCTGACTCCTCCATGGAAGACCCCGCTCTTTGGCACTGTCTGTGGCCTCATGCAAGACGACTCCTCCCCGCAATGAACACAACACCCGCACACACACACACACACACACACACACACACACACACACACACCAGGCCCCCTCTCAACGGGCCCGACTCTCAAAGGAACCCCTCCTCCACTGAAGCTCCACCAGAACTGAGGGTGAAGGAAGGCCTGGTGCAGCACCCCCTCATGTAGTGCCTGAACAGGGCGGTCCTTCCCTCCTGGGAAAGAGCAACAGGTGGCTGGAGAACTGCCTCAGATGGCAGACAGCCTGGGTGGTCTGCCCCTCCCAGGAGAACACAGGTAACAGGAAGCCACCATTCACCTGCCACCACGTGGCCGCCGACTGTGGTGATCCAGCCCCAGTCTCAGTACGGAAGCAGGATATCTGCTGAAACAACTGTAGGCCACTGTAACGAAATGCTTGACAAAACCCATCTGATCAGTCCCACTCAAACCCAAAACCAAAGAATAGATTTCAAATCTATGCCCACTCTCCCCCCTCAACCTCCCCCCCCTCCCTCCCCCCCCCCCCCCCCCCTCCCCCTTTTCACTTAGAAGACGCAAACCGCCCAACTGACACGATCTATGACAAAGGAAAAAATTGCGTCATGGTAAATGCGTGATGCCTTTCGTTCTTATCGGCCTACCTCCCTTCCCCTCTCAACCCTCTTTCACCCCCACACCGGTTATACCTACGATGCAGTAAAATTTACACTGCATTTTAACAATGGCCAGTCGCACCCCCCCCCCCTCTACCCCATGACACAAAGGCACGACGCCGCTCTCTCCACCCCTCCCCCACCGCCCTCGAGCCATGTGCGGCCGTGCGGCCGTAGTTCACACAAAGGGAACAGTCAAACCTCCCTCCTTCTCCAACCCCCCCCTCCCCCCTATCTACAGTCGGTGTGCTTGCGGACCTTTGGTAGATGATGTCACCGAGTTTCTCCACGAGAGTCTTTGTCTATATGGACGCATAAATTAACCAACCGCCGATTAAGAAAACAATTTCCGAGGGAATGGTGATAAGACTAGACCCCTCCCTCTCTCACTCCTGATGTGTTTGACCGACACTTGTCAGCCAGAACAGAAACCCGATTTGGCAGTTTAGACTTCATATACCAGACACATAGGGTCGCAACTTCACTGACCCCTCAAGACCGCCTGAAGATCAGAACAGTGAAAGACAAAGGGACGACTAGAGAAGGCCTGGTAAACTCCTGGTACTCCTTGACCTCCAGTCTCATTCACTGTTCATTCCCAGGAAAAGTGAGTTGGAACCATGTTTTACATTTTCGAATCTATGTATTGATTTTATCTATTCTGTGTGGATTAACATGGTAACTTTGTACAAATACTTGGTGACATTTAGCAAACTAAATGATTAGTCTGTGTGGTAGTTTGCTTGCCATCAGATGGCAAAGGCTCTCTCCCAGTGGTTATGATTCTTTGTTAACAATCTGACCACTGTTCTTTATGTTCACCCTGACTTTTGCCAGTATGCAATTCTCTCTGTTAAGATAATAATTCAATGATTAATTTCGATCAGGAAAACAGTATGCCTGTGCTAGGTTAAAAATGGCTAAGCTGATTCATAAATACTGGTGATTGTTGGAATGATCTGTAGTGTAGGACTAAGTCTACACCACATGTGTACTTGGACAAAGTGTAGTCAATGGGATTTAATTCATAAGAAACATGGAAGAGTTGTTTGACTGAAACTGTGTAACATTGTATTACTGTCTCCTACCCTTTTGTAAGCTTAACTGACCCTTTAAACAAAAGTGGAGATTAATAGTTATAGCAGAAACTCCACCACAGAGAAAACTTTGCTGGCCGAGTCTCACTCCTGTTCTGAAAGATAGAAACAAAGGGTAAATGTGTGCACTCAACAAACCAGCCATCAAATTCTCACCTACAGAGCAAGTTCTCTTTATCGCAGAACTGGGATCCTGGTCACACTACACATTGCGGCTGAACCAGAAGCTGGGGCTATGCCAGAAACTGGGGGAACGCCAGACACCATGGCTTCACTGTAAACCGGGGCAACACCAGACAACCAATCTACACTAGTGGGGCAGTCACCAGCCACAGGAGAGATCAACTACCCTCTCCAGTACAAGCTAAGTTAGCTAACCACCTGGACTCAAATCCATCAGACCCTTACCCTCACTTTATGATGAAACAATGAGAACCTGTCTATGAGTACCACTTTGGCTACTGCACTGGGTGTACGCAAGCGAAGTGGATGTGTATTAAAAGTATGCATTCAGTTTAACTTAGACAGGCCCACTGTATGCCAACTTAAGCTGCTGCACAGAGTGCAAACAAGTAAAGTAGGTGTGAGGAAGGGTCCCTCATTGTTGTTGTTCAATGAGAACTAAAATCTAGCCTACTGAAGTGACATGCCAATACTTACCTATGTGTAAGCAAGTAAAGTTGATGTGTGAAATTGCACTTAACTTGTGTCAGTTCTCTGTTGTTCAATCGAATGTTGAATGTTTGAACTTCTCTCTTCAATTCTGTCTCTAAGAGCTACAAGTACTTCTAAGAGTACAGGCCTAAGGAAGATTATCTCAGAGCCACTCTTCAGCATTTTACCAAGACCTGGAACAAAATAAAAATTTCTTTGATGACTAGTACCAGAAAGTTGCTCCTTCCACCACTAGCAAGAGAGAGGGTGTAGGTGAAATGTTAAGATAATTCTCATCGAGAAATTATTCCAAGTCCTTCCCCTAGAGGACCCACCTACCACTCACACCTCTCATCACAGCCACTACTATAGTGTCGCTACTACCTGAGTAACCAAGGCACACAGATTACTTGGTAGGGCTTTAACTCTCCCTCTCCCTTGCTTACCTCCCCCTTGGATATGAGAGCGACTCCTTAATATTTCGAATACATCCCCAACCCATTGCTCGCTTTGGGGTTATCAGACCCATTTCCTGCCAACCCTTACCACAGCAGTAAAGCCATATTTCTCCCTGAGCCAATCCAGTTACTACATATGAAATTAGGTATCACACCCAAATCTCGGAAAAGAAAAGAAAACAAACCCAAGTGATCCCAACGCAGACTCCATGGGCCCCCTTAGGAAATACTAAGTAGTCTAGGAAATAGGCAACTTCACAAGATGTCCTCACACAAAACGTAATAATGAGCATCTCTCTACAAAACTCAACTTCCAACTGGGTCCATGTTCACACAAGAGAATGGCTCACAGCCACAATCCCTCACATTCTTACCCCCCTTTGCACTGTTAAGTATAATCATATATCAAAAACATGATTTGCTCGCCAAAATTTCCATCCTGCACCCCACTCTCATGTCTTCTCTTGTCAGTTAACCCAGTTCATATTCCTTGTAATGCCAACATAACCACACTTCATACAATATTACATGCTGCACACCATCCATTCTTTATCCTACCAACTGCTAAGCACTCGCCTCAACTTTACCTCTCCCTTCTTCCTGACTACTAAAATTCATAATGGGGCTGCCTCCGCAGCTAAGTATCTCCTCCAACCCTGTTTGGTCACAATTTTATATATATTCCTGTACGTGTGATGACTGTCACTTGCTGTACAGAAAACTTCCAACCCTATGGACTCTCTGTCCTGTACAAAATGCTTACGTCACAATGTGCACACAACGCCTATCATTGCGCCAGTCTCCTTGAAGGGTGTCATAAAAGACTTGCCTTCACGCGCATATCACTCTCAACAAAACCGGGTGCGCTTGTTCACATACACACGTCAAAGATACAGTCTGCACGTGCACGACACTCGCGTGGAGAACCATCACTAACGAAAGAGAAAGGACACCAACATAACTTGGATCGTCACGACCGTACCCCGGTATAAACCACTCGCCCAACAATCGGCCGTGGCCCTACTGCACAGTTAACCAATTTCAATGCTGTGCAGGGCAACTCCGAAATCGTTACTCAACTTCAACGCATTACTACTATTTACAACTGAAAATTGAGAACAATCATCACACCTCTTTATGATTCACGCAGACACAGCTGCACCTGACTCATATTATGATCCTATACCAAATGCAACTACTCGTATCACCATCTTCTTGAAACAACTGAAATCAACATGAGCTGGCCACAATCGGTATCTGCCTCACTGTCCATCAATGATTATATCGAACCCAAGTTGTCTAGCCAACCTGCTCCATGACAACCGAACTCCGGAACCACTATGTACACTACTTACAAGATAGACAGAAAAGAGGTGACAACACAAACCGGCTGACAACAAATTTCAACCAAGAACCAAGACGACATCATACCATACAACCAGTATTCGCAACGAACACAATACCAACTAATCTCAACATGAGACAACCACAGTACAACTCGACCAAAATACAAGACAACACAACGAACCACAACACCACGAACATAACAGATCACCAACCTGAACAGACACGACGATCAACCACACCAGTTCTGCAACTGGCTGAAAGTGGCTGCCAACAAGGACAACACAGAACTCGGCACAGGCCAAGGGGCACACCAACCCGACGAGGACCTGGCCCTGACTATGACTCGAAGTCACTCAACACGAACTAACGGCGCTCCCACCGCAAATACAAGGACCACGTCCACTCCGACGAACACCAGGGACCGAAGTGAAGCTACCCCAACGCATCGCGCCCTGGTCGAATCAAGTGAGCTTCACTCACAACACAAAGCAACCATTGGTCAGAACAGTGTATCCCTCCGCAGAGCTGACACACCCGACCAACGGACTAGTTGCTGCTCGTGCAACAACACGACAATTTACAACAACTCACTGACTTGACAACACAGCAACAGCCGATATCCTGCCCCGGCCTCTCTCATATGGAACCAAAGCAACAAAGGGTAACAGTCGGAAACGAAACCAACTTCCTCCTACCACTCCCTCAATAAATGAAGACTGGGAAGCAAGAATATTGTATGTCCTACTACCTAGCCTAACCATCGTACCTAACCCTGAGGAACGTAGCCTAACCCCCACCTAACTAAAACCCCAACCCTACACACACACACACACAACACACACATATACACACACACGCACACACACACACACTCTATCTTGAGCTACCACTCTAAACACACGGACGTGCTGGTTAGTACCGCCGATCGGTGACACTGCCGTCACGGGATGGTCATGATGACGACGACATTGACGACGATGGCGCTGCTCCTGCTGCTGCTGCTGCAGATGATGATGATGACAACGACGACGAAACCAATGATATGCAGCCTTCTGTACTCGTCAGAAAGCACAGACAATTCCAGAAATTTCCCTGGTTGGAAGATTTGTGCGCTTTCTCATTCTGGAGCGAAAGAAACCATACAGTGTACTTATGTGCTTGGTATTCAACATCCTATAGCAGAGTGTACACGTTGTATATATCTGAGCCTCATTTACATGACGGGTCAGTGATGCAATGGCCATCTGCAAACGGTTTGTGGTGAGTGAGTGTGTGTAGTGTGAGTGTGTGTGTGTGTGTGTGTGTGTGTGTGTGTGGTGTGGGGGTGTGTGTGTGTGTGTGTGTGTGTGTGTGTGTGTGTGTGTGTGTGTGTGTGTGAGTACAACCTTGAGTTAATCTGACATAAATAGGTTTCAGTCAGTCAGTCAGTCAGGTGTGTGTGGTGTGTGTGTGTGTGTGTGTGGTTGTTGTGTAGACGAATACGAAAGGCCACATGACAGAGATCCGTTAAGCACAAAAGCTTGCTTCTCTTCACTATTGGGGCTATGTTTCACAATAGTTTTACTGCTACCAGTAGATCTACTTTCGATTTGTGCTCTCTGTTTTTTTCCCCAACTTATTTCTGCTTTTGACTACTTTTACTACTATCACCACATGCCAATTCTTTTAGCACTATCATTATGTTTTGTTACTAATAAACAACTGGCACTGTTGCAGATGCCCAGTTCTACATTGTTCATATCTACGAGAGTGACTGTATAACCGAGGTTCAGCCAGCACTTTTTTTTCACAAATGAAATAATTTTCTGCTACTCTTCACCTCAATCTCTACATTTTTTTTCTATTTTCTTAACGACAGTCACTTGTCTTCGCTCCGGATAGGACAGAATCTCCTCTCTCTCTCTCTCTCTTTTTAATTCTATCGTGCATATTGAAGGCATGCAACCCTTCCTGTTGGTCTGATTGGCTCTATGTCCGCCCCTCCCCCTCCCCCCCCCCCCACACACACACACACACTCATCCTGCTCACGGGCTGGCTGGCTGGCTGTTCACTGCCGTTGACTGTGTGATTGTATTAAGTATGAAGCACACACACACACACGGTGGTTCACTTAAGGGGAAAGCCAACACGCAGGCAGCATGCCACCTCGCTGAACAGCGGAAAATCCCTTGATGAACATGTAAGCCTGGGCGTTTGTGTTTTCAAGTCGGTAAGTTTTAATGTCAAGACAAGTAATGACTTACCATTGCTCACTGGTGTGGCTGCTGCTATTATGATAGAAGGGGGTTAGGTTTTAAGATCAAGATATAAGTTGCACTGCACATCTCTCTCTCTCTCCACCAGTCCCCATCCCGCCTCTTCCTAATCCCAGCTCTCCCCATCCCTACCCCTGTCATCCTCCCTTCCCCCTCCTCTCGTCCAAGACCACAAATCACCTGCACCTGCAAAACGATCCGGCCACACTCACCAACGATGTTTTCTGACCAATCACGAACAGGCGATGCTCGCGCGCCTCGGCGCGTTTCACGCTCGTGCCGATGATGGACACGATGTTGATTTCACGCTGACGATCGTTTTTCTTTCCCGCGCTTGCAAACGACCCCAGGCGGAATTAAGTCTCAGCCCCGGCAAGGAACGCAACCCAGTAAGAGGTAATTAAGCGAGTGGTCACCAGGAGGCGCTGCTGTCGGGGTCAGGGGTCGCGTGTCATGAAAGGAGGCGCGTGGCGGTTGGTGTTTGGTGTATACAGCTTCCTGGAGCTGTCTTGTTGAAACTGATACACTTGTTTTTGTGTCTGTCGCGCGCGCGCGCGTCTTGTGTGTGTGTGTGTGTGTGTTGTGTGCGCGCGCGCGCGCGCGCATGTGTGTGTGTGTGTGTGTGTGTGTGTGTGTGAACAAGAACAAGAACAAGAACATATTTCATTGCCATATGAAAACCAGAGGTTTTGTGTGTATGTGTGTGTGTGTGTGTGTGTGTGTGTGTGTGTGTGTGTAGAAAGTTGAGTGAGGGATCTATCTATCAATCTATCTGTCTATCTATGTCCTTCTGTCTGTCCATCTACCTACCTATTTGTGTGTGTGTGGGGGGGGGGGGGGGGGGGGGGCGGGGGTGGGGGGGAGAGAGAGAGAGAGAGAGAGAGAGAGAGAGAGATGAGCGAGGGATCTATAATTCCATCTCTCTCTCTCTCTCTCTCTCCTGTCTGTCTGTCTGTCTATCTGTCCATCTACCTACCTATCTCTGTGTGTTGTGTGTGTGTGTTGTGTGTGTGTGTGTGTGTGTGTGTGTGTGTGTGTGGAATACGTGGAATTGTGCAATATTGTGTAATTTTATCATTACAACGTATTTCTCCGTGTGTTTTGGGATGGTCTCTCCCCAAAAGGAGCTCGAGCATCGTCTTAGAACATTGCCAGTGGAAGGCTGGACGCCCCTGACTCCAAACATTTTTTTAATCTGGATGGACAACATGAACTTACAACATGTTAACTGTTGCATGGGACTGAGGCTTAGGATTTGTAGAGTCCACTGGTTCACTACCCGAGAGTTTGTCACGGTATCCGACGACCGACGGAAATAGGGCGATGATGATGATTAGATGATGATGAGGAGAAGGAGTAGGAGTAGGAGGAGGAGGATGGTGATGAAGATGACGATGATCATGATGATGACAATGATGATGATCATGATGACGATAAATGATGATGACGGTGACTACGACGACAGCGAAGTTACATTCATCGTTTACAGTTCAACTGCACGACATTCTATGCTTATTTCATGACAATGTCTATCGTTACTCTAATCCGGAGTTTAACCGTCCACATCTACGTACAGTGATATCATTTACGAGAGCGAGTAAGGGGTGTGGTGTGTGGGTGGTGGTTGAGATGGATGGGAGTTTGGGGGGTGGGGGTAGTGGGTGGTTGGAAATGGAAGGTAGAAAGAAAGGGCGGAGGGAGGAGATGTGTTGGGGGGAGGGGGGGGGGGGAGAAGGAACGGATCACCTATATAACATTTCACAGACACCACCAGAATGACAATTCCTTAAAGTGGACAACGTAAAAGGCCCCGTTGTTTGTTGGATGCTAGCAAGGTACAAACTCGCAACTTGTGTCCGAGAATTCTACTTTCTATATCTTTGTACTTCTTCAAAGTCAGTTTTTCAAGTTATGGAAATCGGAAGTCTCCTTGTTTGAGCCTTGTCATGATCCATATTGACAACTGTTTTGACGCAACATGTATCAAGGAGAGAACTCTCTATAGTAACATAAACAGGCGTTTAACAGCAATTGTTTGGACGCAACATGTATCAAAAAGAAAACTCTGTATAGTAACATAAACAGGCGTTTAACTACAGACTGTTTTGACGCAACATGTATCAAGGAGATAATTCTCAATAGTAACATAAACAGACGTTTAACAGCAATTGTTTTGACGCAACATGTATCAAGAAGAGAATTCTTTATAGTAACATAGACAGGCGTTTAACAGCAGACTGTTTTGACGCAACATGTATCAAGGAGAGAATTCTCTATGGTAATATAAACAGACTCTTAACAGCAGATTGTTATTGGAATAAAGTACTGGACACATGCTATTAAAGCAAGTACTGGACACAACACAGCACAATTCAACTGAAAACATAAAGTTTAGCTCATGGCATGTTCAATACTCGCAATTTTAATGCACATTTTCATCAACAACACTTTTTTGAATGTTCTTTAAGTATATATTAATCTGACAAGAATCCATTACACACACACACACACACACACACACACACACACACACACACACACACACACACAGATAGATAGATAGATAGATAGATAGATAGATAGATAATAGAATAGATAGGTAGATAAATATAGATACATAGATAGATCGATAGATAGATAAACGCACATAAAACGAAGATAAAAACAACAAGCTCATATAATTATTCCCAATATTTCGGCCTGTAACAGGTCTTCCTCAGGGGACTTGAATGACAAGAATGGAGCCAGGTATCCAGTCATCAACGAATGAAAACAATTCACATAATTCTCACCCCCAGCCCCCACCCAACACACCCACCTCTCCAACCTCCACACGCCCACGGAGAAAGATGCAGAAGCAGAAAGAGAGAGTTAGAAGGATGGTAGGATAGATCCCTCCTCAACGCTCCACCCCCCCCCCCCCCCCATCCCTACCCCTATCCCCTGACCGTCTTCCTGACCTGGTCGTCAGTTTCCTTGTGTTGCTGTGCTGTCGTGTGGTGACAGACTACATCCTCCCCCATCTCATCTCAATCCCTCCCCCCCCCCCCCCCCCCAGTCCCAAACTCATCATCAGTTTGCTCCTTTTGCAAAGTTCGCGTCGAGTTAGGCTTTCATGTATCTGATATATCCTTTTCACCTCACAAACCCCTCGGGAATATCATATTCCCACCACAATTACAATCCCCCCCCCCCTCCTGTGTTTTTCTTTTTCCCCATGTTTACTTCACGTATTTTACTGATAAATAAAAAGCACGTGCACATGCGTGGCTTGAGTGTAGATTTGCTCTCTGTAAAGGGCAGTGTGTATTTATGTGTGTTGTGTGTGTGTGTGTGTGTGTGTGTGTGTGTGTGTGTGTGTGTGTGTGTAGCCTATGAGCGCGCGCGCGTGCGCGTGTACGGTGGTGCGTGCGTGCGTGCGTGCGTGCGTGCGTGCGTGCGTGCGTGTGTGTGTGTGTGTGTGTGTGTGTGTGTGTGTGTGTGTATGTGAGTGCACGCGCGCGCGGCGTGCGTGGGCGCGCGCATTTGTGTGTATTTGTGTGATATGCATATGTGCGCGCGCATGTGTTTGTATGTGCATGCAGAGGGAGAGAGAGAGAGAGAGAGAGAGAGAGAGAGAGAGAGAGAGAGTATGGTGTGTGTGTGTGTGTGTGTGTGTGTGTGTGTGTGTTGTGTGTGTGTGTGTGTGTGTGTGTGTGTGTGTGTGTGTGTGTGTGGTGTTTGTGTCGGCGGCGGCAGCAGCGGAGACAAGTGCGTCTGAGTGGCCGTGTTTATGTTGTCACGTTGACGTCGTGTTCCGTAACGTTGACACGCGGTGCCCTCTCCAGGAAGCTCTGCCCGTGTCCATGTCCCTGTCTCTCAAACTGCAGGACCTCAGCGGGCAGAGCAGCGCTGGTCCTGAGCCCCATGCAGTCCTGGGGAAAGCCAGTTCCTGGACCACTCACAGGACAGTTATGATGCAAGGGGGAGGGGGGGGGGGGGGGGGGAGATGGCGTCCATCTTCGCCGTGAGGATTTTCGCCGAGTAGACTTCTGCCGAGTAAGAACAGTATTTTCGGCGAAGATTACATCTACTCCGGGGATAGATTCTTTAGAGGGACCCTTTTGTCCAGCATCAGCGCTGGAGTTAACCTTGAAGTTGTGAGAGTATTTTATGAACACCTGTATATATTACTAAGAACATATGTTTGTGCTGATCATTTCCCTTCTGACGTATGAACTAGCCGTGAGTACAATGGACAACGACATTCATTTCATTTCCACATCAAAGGATGGAAGGGCTTTCGTTTGGAACGATAATTCCATTGGTCAATAGTACAATTGTACAGTGTGTGTCTATGTCGCGCGCGCGCGTGTGTGTATGTGTATGTGTGTGTCCGACCTGGCCCCAAGACAACCCCTCCCCTCCCCCCCCCCCCATCCCCTTCCTTGCCAAATCATCTGTCAGTCGGCAATAATCTGAATTCTGCACATGACAAAGAAACGGGAAAAATTTCATCGTCTCTGCCATTTAATCCGCTGGTGGATGAAACTGGACAAGCCGTTTATTCCATTCTGATTGGCGGATGCCTTCTGACTGACCCGGTCACTTGGTACGATATACAGCGATTTCGATCCCGTGTACAGCAACGTATGAGGGTAGTTTCGCTCAGCGAATCTCCGGCTGAAGTGATGATGATTTACTGTTAGCATAATTACACTGAACCTTTATTATCCCGTTTGGTTTTGAAGTGGAGTGACTGTCGTGATGATGATTTACTGTTGGCATAATTACACTGAACCTTTATTATCCCGGTTGATTTTGAAGTGGAGTGACTGTCGTGATGATGATTTACTGTTAGCATAATTACACTGAACCTTTATTATTTACTGTTGGCATAATTCCACTGAACCTTTATTATTTACTGTTGGCATAATTCCACTGAACCTTTATTGCCCCGGTTGGTTTCAAAGTGGAGTGACCGCAGACGAAAATAGAATGGAGAGCATAAAGAAATAGTGACTGGCCGCCGAACGAAGGAACAAAATAAATTACAAAATAAACTAGACGCTTTTCAACCTACTTTGTTTTCCTTTGGCGACAAAGAACACTAACAGCAATGAAAACAATGGACGAACGGCTAGTCACTGACCCAACAGATCCAAACATGTGTTTGTTGTTTTGTATTGTATTTGTTACTCAGTTTGGCGGTCAGTAATTCTCAATCTTAGCGCAGCGGATAATTACCAACTATGCTCTGGTCATACGCCTGGTGGCAGCATTCACTACACCCTTGACGCAAGTGATCGCCTACCCTGTGCAGCTGGTTTAAATAGATTTATTTCCACTTTACAATCACATAGTTTTACAATAAATGTGAAAATTTGAACAACAAGCTAATGCTTATAATGTGTTCAAATGTTTACTGTGCAGTTGATAGTTACTGTCCTGCCATATAGATATGTCTTTGCATGTTTATAGGCTACATACAGGCGTGCGCGTGGATGAATATATGAATACGATATACAAATATGTGATCCTTATGTTTGTTGAACAATTCTAAAACATAACCTGTCATCATCAGCTAGCTGGGGTCTTTTCGCTTCTAAGGGAAGTAATATCATGCACTGAACAGCGCTTTTCCTATAATGTCGGCAAGCAAGACGCTAAAAAAGAAAACGCTATACATTCACAACCGCTGTCAGGCTGTCCACAGGACTGAAAAAAGGGGGAAGAAGAAGGAAAAGCAGCAGCAGAAAAAAAAATATCCCTAGGCCCTCGAAACAAGAGCTGGCCACATTCTGTCGCGTCAAGACGGCTCCGGCATTTCCAGGGGGACAGCGATACCTACGGCTAGATGAGCCGAAGATACTGATTGGCTTGTTTAAGGCGCGTGCGCACCGAGAAGCTTTGACAGACGACAGGTAAAACTACCTTTTGAAAACACCAGCCAGGCTGTTTTTGCACGCGTAGATAATGCGTGGGTTTGTCTGTGGAGAGAGAGAGAGAGAGGCGGAGGGAGGGAGGGGGCGAAGCAGTAAAACGAAGCTAAGGACAAGGCTTAGTCTAGGGTTCAGTGTGGCACGTGGCGCATGCCATCGTGCGCGTGCTGTAGTGAAGGGGTCGCCTTAGGTTGGAAGTCGCTGATCTCGAGCCAGGGTAGGATGTCATGGGCAGGCTTGTATATGAAGTGAATAAGAACGCTATACATCAATGGCGTTTTGGTTACGTGTTTCTAGACTGGATTCTTGGCTTCTCATTTTCTCTCCTGGTGTTGCAGAAAATGTTGACGGATGTACTGTCTGCGGTACATGCCCTGGGTACACTGACACAACCGGCAATATCTACAGACGAGCATCATCCGGGAGACGAAAGCCAACTGTTGACCAACAACGGTTCTGTTCATAAGGCCGAATTCGGTGACTTCTAACGAAGGATTTCATATCTAATTAATAACCCCCTTCCTTCTCCGCTTTTTATCCCTATTCTTCCTTCCAAAATATTCCCATCCCTTCTTTAAAAACAAAATTCCCCAAAGAAAGCAAACGATCATGCTTGCTGTTGTCAGGTTAAGACATTGTCCCCTAAAACAAAAGTGCGGGTTCTTATGGTGGGATTAAAAAAAAAAAACTCAACAACAACAAAAACCCGCAAAAATCTTAGCAGTGATGGACTTCGGAGTTTTTCTGGTAAAGGAACAAAGGATAAGGGCAAGAAGAACAAAACAAAATTATAAAAAGGAAAAAGAAAAAAGAAGAACCGTATGCTGAAGAAAAGCAAGGAGAAGGAGGGGGGGGGGGGGGGGGGGGGGGGGGGGGGGGGGGGTCGCAGAAGAAGAATGAGAAAGTTCGGAGTCGAGGGGTCTTACGGAGTACCCTGCTTGGCAATACTTTAACCGCGTGCAAGGTAATAAGACTGCAACACAAAGTAAAGAGGAACAAGTAAGATGATTTTAGGGACCTTGCACATATCAAGGGGCCAATCTTGTGAGGTTAAGGGAAACGTAACCAGACTATTACGTTGGTTGATATGTGAACTACACTGACTGTCACTTCTGGTGTTGTTTCCTTGCTACCTTCTCTCTAGTTTGTTTCCTTTTTCCTTTTCCTCATGGTTATGTTTCCTGTCTCCTTTCCCCAATGTTTATTGTTTCCCCTTAATCTCGTTTTTTGTTTTTTTTTTTTGTTTCCGTTCTCTTTCCCTCGAGTTTATTGTTTTCTTTCTCCTTCTCTTCGCTTTTATTTCCTTTCTTCCCCTCTTTTATTTGTTTCCTCTCCCTCCCGTCGTGTTTATTTGTTTTCTGTTTATCTCTCACCGTATTTGTTCCTTTTGTCTTTCCCTCGTGTTTATTTCTTTCCTTTCTCCTTCCCCGCCTGTCTCTTCGTCTGTATCCCCCCCCCCCCCCCCCACTCTCAACCCTCCTCCTCGTGCTCGTTTCTTTTCTCCATTACGTCTAATGTATCTGTTTCCTTTCTCTCTACCCGTGCGTTTGTTTACCCCCTCCCTGTTTATTTGTTTCCTTTATTTTAATGCTTTCATTTTATTTCCTTTATTTATCCCCTCGAGTCGCGTTTACTTTGTTCCTCCCTTTTGTTTATTTGTTTCCTTGCTATCTCCCCATGTTTTTATCTAGCCCCCCCCCCCCCCCCCGCCCCGCCCTGCTCCAACCGTGTGCTTATTTGTTTCCTTCTCTCTCCCGCAGTAAAAACTTGTTTTCGTTCTCCCTTCTCCCGCCTGTACTTATTATCTTTCTTTTCTCCCTCCGCGCATCTTTATTCGTTTCCTTTCTTCCTCGGTACGTCTACATTAACTTTCTATCGCTGTTCTGGCATGTGTCTTTGTTTCCTTTCTCCCTCCACACGTGTTGTTTCTTTTTTTTTTTTCCGCTTTCCCCACGTCATTATTTCCTTTCCCCTCCCCGCGTGTTAATTTATTAATTTTCCCCTTCCTAATCGTTTCTCTGGCTTTTGTCTTCTAACTCAGTCCAAATCTCAGCAAAGATTCTTTTCAAATCCCTCTTCAAATCGTAATTCTCCTCCATCTCCCTCTCTGCCCCGACCTCCAATACCACCCCACCACCCCTCTCGCCCATTTCCTTCCCTCCCCCTTCCATCTCTTCACCACTGACCAGATCCCATGCAGGTGTCCGACTCCGTTGCAATCATGCAGACCACTCGGCCCCACTGGTCAGCCATTGTTTCCCTCGGGGATGGACGTCTAATACGCCCTGTGAAGAAACGCCCCACCCCGCCCCTCTCCGGCTCTCCGCTCCTACCCCCCCCCCCCCACCTCTTCCCTCCCTCTCCAATCCCACGCTCTACACACCCACTCCCCATCTTCCCTACCTTGCCTTCCCCCCTGCTCCTCTTCTCTCCCCTTGCCCCCCGCTCCCCCCCCCACCCCCGCCCCACACACACCCTCCTTCTCCCGTCCCCTGCACGCGCACTTCGTGACAGATGGTGGTGGGGGTGAAGCTGATCTTGCACACTGTAGCCGTCTCAGTTTTCGTTAGTGTTATAGTCTCGTTTCTTTCTTTTCTTTCTTTCTGTCATTCTTTCTTTCTTTCTCTCTTTCTTTCTTCCTTTAAATTTTTTTTTTCATTTATAGTTATGCTTCACGTACCTAGGACCTCACCCATTCTGTATTTGTCGTTTTGTTTTTGTTGTTGTTGTGGTTGATGGTGTTCAGTTCTGCTCTGTAGATTTATAACATGACTGTTTACACGGATTCTTTCAGGCTTGGTTCGTTGTGGGTGGCGGCAGAACTGTCAACAGCGTACAATCGTGAGGCTCCTTCTTTCTTTTTGTGACCGGGTTGTTTTACGTCAATGTTCAAAGACTGACAGTCGCATGTTCGCGTGCGTGCGTGCGCATGTGCGTAGAGAGAGAGAGAGAGAGAGAGAAGAGAGAGAGAGAGAGAGAGAGAGAGAGAGAGAGCATCTCAAGGATGAATTCTTTTATGCTATTATTTGGCGCTCTTTGCCAGCGTGCCAGCACACACACAACACACACACACACACAACACAAAACACACACGCACGCACGCACGCACGCGCACGCGCGCGCGCGCGCGCACGCGCACACGCACACACTACAAGCGTATATAATCCCCAAACTGGGTTTACTGACTTTCCAAATGTATTTTTTAAGAAAGATGTGATTTACCGAAAGATTGCAAAGTTTAACATTGGCATTTTCGACCAAATTTCATCTTGTGTGCAAAACTAGAATATTTTACGATCGCACTTTGTTTGTGTTTTAATTTGCTTCTTCGACATTGAAAAAAAAAAAAAAGGAATGTTCTGCAAATCTACTTTGTGAAGTATTAATTTGTATTTCATAAATGAACTATGTAGATTCTCTTGCGTTTTGCAGCATAAATATTCCGAAATCTATGTGAAAACAAACCGGCTTTATGGAAATAGTGGGTTTATGAAAAAAAAAAATTACTTTTCGGATGTTTGGCCGGTTGGTAAACTCATTTTATATGTTGGAAAAGCACACCTCACCACATGCACACGCGCGCACGCACGCGCGCGTACACACACACACACATAACGTACCTGAGATATTCCACATTTGCTTTTTTCTGTTTTTTCGTTTGTTGTTCTCTCCTTTCACCTCTTTGTTACCTTGTACTCACAGAGTACAATCCCTTTAAGCAGGACAATCGATGCGCTTAAAAAAAAAAAAATTACTGTTCCGACATAAGGGGTCAGATTGGGCGTGTGTGTGTGTGTGGGTGGGGGGGGGGGGGGGGGGGGAAGGAAATTTCGATAAATGTACCGTGTGAAGTGGTGTTGATTTTTATTTCATAAATCAGCCATGTAAAAGGTCTAGAATCTTGTTAGAATGTTTTTGACAGCAAACATATACCGAGAGATATGCGAAAACAAACTAGGGTGACCGAAATAAAGGGTATATAAAAAACAAACAAAATAGAACTCATTTTCCGAGTGTTTGACCGGATGTGCCCACGCCACAGCACACACACACACACACTCTCTCTCTCTCTTTCTCTCTCTCTTACTCTCTCTCGCTCCTTCACACACACACACACCCACACATGAAAGGTGGGAAGGAAAAGGCTTGAATTTTCAAAACGAACTTAAAACTACCTAAATGACTAAATCCTTTACTGCTTTTATCCAGTGTGTGTGTGTGTGTGTGTGTGTGTGTGTGTGTGTGTGTGTGTGTGTGTGTGTGTGTAGAGAGAGAGAGAGAGAGAGAGAGAAGAGAGAGAGAGAGAGAGGAGAGAGAGAGAGAAGTTCCGACCAAGGTTTGACTTGTGAGAGAGAGAGAGAGAGAGAGAGAGAGAGAGAGAGAGAGAGAGAGAGAGAGAGAGGAAGAGAGATAAGTTTTAACCCAAGGACTGACTTAAAAGAGTTTGAGAGCGCGAGAGAGTGGGACAGTCACTGAATAAAGACGTCACACATACTTCCATCCAGAATGAGCTGTTGTCAGAGCATGAATCACACATGCCAAATCCCCAGGTATCGTATGATTTTCTGGCTGTCAGCTCCTGAAAGCTATTTCCAAGGCATTCGCGTAAAACCATTGTCATCGCTAACCCCCGTCGGCTTTGCCCTGGGACTAAGGGAGCTAATCACATCTAATAGGTGTTGGAGGGTGACGTCCCTTCATCTGTGCTCACTGAATCAGTCGCCTTCGGTTCCATTTCGCTCCGATGAGTTCTTTCTTTAGGCTTCATTTGGGGCTGTGGGTGTCACTCGGATCCCTCACATTATTATAAAGATCTCTCCTCCCCCCCCCCCCTCTCTCTGGCCAGTCCTGGCCAGTATAGTGCGAAGTTGTGATTCGTCAGGTACTGTTCCCGGGTATGTCTCTGTGTGTGAGTGTTTCTGTGTCAGTCCATAGATTAAGAGCAGAAAACTCCTATCTCGATCTATGATCAAACTTACGAGTCATTAACAGGCATATATAGCGAGGAGGTGGGGTGGGTGGGATGAGGTTGGGGATGGTGGGTCTGGTTAGCTCAATCATGTGCGCACCTGTCTGTCTCAAATACGTCCGCGAGTTTGAGAGGCGAGTTTTCAACAATTTGTCAAAGCGTGTGATGGGGAGTGGGGTGTGGTGGGATATGGATGAGGTGGGTGTGGGGGGTAGCATAACATTCAATGTTCCCATCGAACGAGGCGAGAATTGTACACAAAAAATAAGTTCACAGCAAAGCACAAAGGGCAAAGAACAGAGCTTTAACACTTCACGTTCACCTTGCTGCTTCAAAACAGGGAGGGAGGGGAAGAAGACATCGGCCTGAGCAGTCAAAACACTAACATTCATTTAAGATTTTGTTTTAGATTTCCGCCTGCAGTCATCTCACTTTGCAACTAGATCCAAAATACTATGGTTCATTCAAAAGATATAACCATTAACAGCGATGAGAAATGAAGCCTGCGTACTTGGTGGAACAGAACTACATCGATTGATCATGATTAAAGAAGCGTGTAACATGTTTTCACTGGAAATGTCAAAAACAGGCATGCCACAAATCGTGAAATAACATTGCACATCACTAAAATAGGTTTAACAAGGACACCCGGGACAGCGTAGACCACCACTAACTAGAACGTTCATAGAAGGTGAGATTAATATCTTCAGTGTGAGCCATAGGCTCTGGCGGAAAGACACATAACGCACATGCTCTGGTTTTGCCCTTTACTCGCGATCCGCTCCATGGGTGCAGGCCAGAACGTAACTAGGTCCTTTCTCGGGGCACATTCTACCGTTCTGTCTAAGTGGCATGGACATCGGTTCAGTACTTCAGGCATGATCCTGCATTGTCTAGATTCGGTTGGCAAGATGACGGCATAAAATTAATCCTAACCCACACTTTAATATTGATCCTGACCATAGATCCAGTCAAACATTTAACGGGTAAGGTGAAGCAGGCAATGTTTAGGGCTCCTTTTCTAGCCCCTTCCTCTTGCTGTGGAGGTGAGCAGTGCGGTCCTACAAAGGGCTGCTCAGACACCCAGGGGGCTGCCGAACTCTACTTCTGCTTCGTCCAGTAGAGAGCAATCACATGCCCTGGGCCGCCTGTGTGCAGGCTCGTGACTGACAGCTCCCAGTGGTCCACACCTGCTGCCTTCGCCACTTGCCCATCGCCACAGGACTTGAGGTTGCGCTGTGGGGTTTGAAGTCATGACCTGTGCTCGACTTGGATTATAGTGAGGGAGAGTTGCGCGTCGTCAGCCTCACTCTCTCGCCCCAGTCTATCTGTGTCCAGTGGCAAGACGAAGTCGAGACGGCTGGAGATAGATTGGGGTGCAGTGGATGACCGTGACGCCTTTTGTGTCTTGACACGCCCTGTGCGCTCCACAACGCGTTGCTGGAAATCGCCTTTCTGCCCGTTGAACCACAGTGGTTTCTTCCGCGCAGTCCGCTGAATTCAGCTTCGCATACAAGGCAGACAAGCCCTAGAGTTGAGGGTCGGTGACCCGTCAACTTACCAGCTATGCTTGCGGTATGCTCGCAAGATAGTGGAGACTGTGGGGGCGGGAACGTCCAGCTTCCCGTACAAGTCCAAAGGACTTGCCCACTGCCCACAGTGTAGCCTACTAGTACACTAGTACCAACAGGAGGACAAAGTAAAGGTCACAGAAAGGTGATCAAACAAAAGGTCACAGAAAGGTGGTCAAGCTAAAGGTCACAGAAAGGTGGTCAAACAAAAGGTCACAGAAAGGTGGTCAAATAAAAGGTCACAGAATCTGATTGATTTTGTCATCACCAGGAAGAGAGATGTGTGAGATGTGAGAGTGACGAAGGCCATGTGTGGTGCCGACTGCTGGACTGATCATCGCCTCATCGTGTCAAAGTTTAAACTCCGCATCCTGCCCATGCAAAGACCCAAGGTCAGAAGACTGCAAAGAGGCTCAACGTCTCCAAGCTCAAGGATAGTAAAGTTGCAGAAGATTTCTCTACTGACCTAGATGGCAGGCTGCCCAAGACACGAGAGGATGACCACAGCAGCATTGAAGAGCAGTGGGAGGCCTTCAGAGATGCAGTCTACTTTACTGCCCTCGAACACCTCGGACCAGCAACCCGTAGAAACCAAGACTGGTTTGATGAGAATGACGCAGAAGTGTAGACATTGCTGTCAGAGAAACACCAGCTGTTCAGAGAGCACCAGAATGACCCCACATCACAAGCTAAGAATGATGCCTTCACCAGCGCAAAACAAAAAGTGCAGATGAGGCTTCGCGAAATGCAGGATGCCTGGTTCAGCAAAAAGGCCGATGAAATCCAGGACTACGCAGCCAGTCATGACACCAAGCGTTTCTATGACGCTCTGAAGGCTGTGTATGGACCCCAGTCCTCCGGTTCCTCCCCCCTCCTCAATGCAGATGGGACCCAGCTGCTGACAGAAAAGAAGCAGATTCTGGAGAGATGGGCTGAACACTTTAACCAGGGTCTCAACCGCCCTGCCTCAATCAACGACGAGGCCATTGCACGCCTACCTCAAGTGGAGATCAGGCAAGACCTTGACACCCCCCCCCCTCCCCCCACAGAAGAAGAAGTCAGAAAGGCAATCAAACAACTTTCCTGTGGCAAAGCGCCAGGATCTGATGCAATCCCTTCCGAAGTTTACAAATCAGGAGGCCCAGCCTTGACATAGAAGCTGACGCAGCTCTTCCAGTCTATGTGGAATGAAGAGAGGGTCCCACAACAGTTGAAAGATGCCAACATTCTCCACATCTACAAGAGAAAAGGCAACCGCCAGTCCTGCGACAATCACCGAGGCATCTCTCTCTTGTCCATAGCTGGGAAGATCTTGGCTCGTGTCCTGCTCAACCGCCTTCTACTACACTTTGAGCAGGGTCTCCTCCCAGAAAGCCAGTGTGGCTTTCGTGCCGAACGTGGAACTGCAGACATGATATTTGCTGCACGACAACTCCAAGAAAAATGCCAAGAGCAGCAGAGCGATCTGTTCGTGACCTTTGTCGATCTGACCAAGGCCTTCGATACGGTCAGCAGAGATGGCTTGTGGAAGATCATGGAGAAATTTGGCTGTCTCAGCAGGTTCATTACGATCGTACGACAGTTCCACGACGGCATGATGGTGAAAGTACTGGATGATGGAGACGCGTCAGAAGCCTTTCCAGTGACCAACGGCGTAAAGCAAGGCTGCGTTCTCGCCCCTACACTCTTCAGCATGGTCTTCTCCGCCATGCTGACTGATGCCTTCCATGACTGCCAGGGTGGTATACACGTCAGATACAGAACTGACGGTGGGCTGTTCAATCTCAGGCGACTGCAGGCTGTTATAAAGGTGAAAGAGACCGACATCAGGGACTTGTTGTTTGCTGATGACTGCGCCCTCAATGCCAGCACAGAGCAGATGATGCAGCACGAAATGGACTGCCTCTCACGAGCCTACGACAACTTCGGTCTCACCATCAGCACCAAAAAGATCGAAGTGATGTATCAGCCTGCGCCAGGTAAACCCTACCAGGAACCATACATCAGGGTAAAGGGACAGAACTTACAGGCAGTTGACAACTTCACCTATCTGGGCAGCACACTCTCACGAGCTGTGAACATTGACGCAGAGGTCAGGAACAGGATTGCCAAAGCCAGCTCTGTGTTTGGGAGACTCTGTGAAGATGTCTGGGAGCGGAGAGGACTAAGCCTTACCACCAAGCTGAAGGTCTACCATGCAGTGGTACTGACCACTCTCCTCTATGCCAGTGAGACCTGGACTGTCTATAGCAGACACGCCAAACAGCTTAACCATTTTCACCTCAGCTGTCTCCGCAGACTCCTACACATCAAGTGGCAGGACAAAGTCCCAGACACTGAGGTCTTGGAAAGGGCCAGCATCCCCAGCATCTACACTCTCCTTCAGAAATCCCGAGCCAGATGGGTTGGCCACATCTTCAGAATGCTAGATAGTCGACTGCCGAAACAACTGCTGTACGGAGAACAGAGTCAGGGCAAGCGCAAAGTTGGGGGGCAGAAGAAACTTTTCAAGGACTGTCTCAAAGTGTCCCTCAAAGGCCTGAACATCAGCCTCAACACCTGGGAGTCGCTTGCCCTGGACCGCCCAGCCTGGTGAAGCAGCATCACAAAGGGTGCATATACATCAGAGAAGAGACGCACAGCAGAAGCAGAGAGAAAGCGAGCCGCGCGCAAGGCCAGAGCTACCTCCACCTCCGCTGTAGCACCCACCCACATGTGTCCCACATGTGGGCGTTCCTTCCGGGCCCAGATGGGCCTCACCAGCCACCTGCGGACCCACACTCAACGATCTTCCATCTGAGATTGAAGTCATGGTCATCTTCGAAATCGAAGGACGAACAGCAACACAACAACAACACATTTTGGGGTGCGTAGCACCCAAGCATTATATTTGATTAACATCAGAGGTCCCCCCCCCCCCACCCTCCCATGTCTTCCTTTCCGTGCCCCCTCAGTGGCATTGCATCTACACCGCATTCTTGCTCCCCGTTCACAGCCTGAGCCTAGCTTGTCCCGCCACAGCCTTGGCACCGGCAGTCCATACGGAGCGGTCAGTGTGACGTTGTGCAGCCCGCCACAGCCTTGGCACCGGCAGTCCATACGGAGCGGTCAGTGTGACGTTGTGCAGCCCGCCACAGCCTTGGCACCGGCAGTCCATACGGAGCGGTCAGTGTGACGTGCAGCCCGCCAGTGGAGACACGGCACTGATGCCAAGTCACGTCGGTGGTGCTCAGAGCCAGCATACACACAACATCACCTACTGAGCCCCATATTGACAATAACTACTTAGTCGCGGACCCATCGCGAGTAAAAACTATCTCCCTGGTGACGGCCATTATGATGATGCTGGCTTGTGGCAAGCAGGAGGAAGAGAGGGGCCGGACGGGGGTAGGAGGTGTTGGGAGGTGAGGGGGGGGGGGGGGAGGAGAGGGGGAGGTGAGCAGCCGGCAAATGTACCGAGCTTTTATGAGCATGGACAAAACCGATCCCGGCTGTATGTATGATGAAGCGCTGTGTGACCTGGTCAGATGAGAGAAAGACTGATAAAAGAGATAAGGGATCGTGAGGAGGAGGTAATGCGGACAGAGTGATAAGGAGCTCTGTGTGTGTGTGTGTGTGGTGTGTGTGTGTGTCGTGTGTGTGTGTGTATGCACGTTGTGTGTGTGTGTGTGTGTGTGTGTGTGTGTGTGTGTGTGTATGCACGTACGTGTGTGTGTGTGTGTGTGTGTGTGTGTGTGTGTGTGTGTGTGTGTGTTGTATGCACGTGTGTGTGTGTGTGTGTGTGTGTGTGTGTGTGTGTGTGTGTGTGTGTGTGCGTGCGCGTGTGCGTTTCTTCTGTTTGTCTGTGTCTGTCTTTGCGGGCGCGTGTTTACTTCCCATTTCTAATATGCCATCAACAATCATTCCCGAAAGTTGTGCGCATGTGACCGTGTCGGTCAGCCTGGGAGACAGCCAAGACAGGTGTCAACCACAATCACCAAGACTGAACTCCATGCCACGGGAGAGAATAGCGGATTTAGTTCTCGTTCAGAAAGCGAGCGATAGTTATTTCCCCTGTTCACAAGGAATCCTCATATCGGCCATTTCATCTAGTCCTTCAGACAATACGCACTCTCGCTCTATCTCTCTCCCTCTCTCTCTCTCACACACACACACACACACACACACACACACACACACACACACACACACACACGCACACACACACACATGTGCTCCCTCTCTCACAGAGAGAGAGAGAGAGAGAGAGGAGAGAGAGAGAGAGAGAGAGAGAGAGAGAACTTAGAAAAAATTACAAGTCAAACATCAAAAGTCATGAAAAAAAAACCTTCTAGCATAATTCATTGTTCTGTTAATGGCAGCAACGACCCAAACTCTGTCTTTATTTCAAAACATTATTGTTGAACCATCAAGATTCCAATCATTCACAAAACCATCGTTATTTTACACCTTAAAATGAGTGCAACTTTCCATTCACAACACAATGTTTAACGGAATTAAAAAGAGATATAATCAATCATGCACTAATTAAACAAACTGAAAAACAAAGAACGCTATAGAATAAAATACGATCAAGTAAGATAAAAGAAATAAAACACCAAACACTGCTGTTAAAAACAAAAGCACCAATTCTACATTTTAAAAACAGATCTTATTTTAAGCATATGCATCGATATCTGCATTTATTTTCTTAAACAATAATTTCCTTGTTTTTGTTCTTTCTGGACTGAGTATGTATGCGTGCGTACGTGAGTGCGTGCGTGCGTGCGTGCGTGGTGTGTGTGTGTGTGTGTGTGCGTGCGTGCGTGCGTGCGTGCGTGCGCGCGTGTGTGTGTGTGTGCGCGTGTGTGTGTGTGCGCGTGTGTGTGTGCACGTGTGCCCCTGCATGCGCACATGTGTGTGTGTGTGTGCGCGCGCGCGCGCGCGCGCGCGTGTGTGTGTGTGTGTGTGTGTGTGTGGCACAGCTGGCAGTCAAACTATCATCTAATTCTCCGGAAGCTTCATCGCTCGAACTCCAGGTGACCCTGGCCCCACCCCAAGGCCGATCTCTGGACAGGTCAGGGATACCACAAAACTGTTTGACCCCTGCACGGTGCACGTGCAGTTGACAGGATCCTTGTCATCCACCAGCAAGGGAAACCACTCTCCTGGTTCATGACACACATCGTTTGCATCCTTGCATCCTGTAGAACATACAAAGTTGTGTCCTGTGTGTTGTTCTGACCATCGTACTGGGGTGAATGTTGGTGGGGTATGGTAGGCTGGGAGAGAGGGCGTGGGTAAATTGGGATCGTGTGGAGGAATGTCATAAACAAAAGTACATTAACTCAGATCACCGTAATAAAGTCAGAAAAAGGGCACACAGCTGTAAACCAATCTTCCTTTACATGCCCCTGGCTGTATGTTGAACCCAGACAGTCTTATTCACGGACAGGGTCACACGTTTTCTGAACTGGCTGTTGACATTTTCTGATTTCTTCAAATTACGTAGCGATGTTTGTGCTATAGTGTTTTGGGCGGTGGTTTGGATATACTCCAATTGAAGATTTGGATGTAGACTGATTTGGGCTGAAACTGTGCGCTGCTTATGCTTTGCTTTATTTGACCACATACTGATTTTGGCCATAAAGTGTGTACATATCCATGCTCGGCTGTAGTTTGGATGTATACCGATTTTGGAGATGGACTGAATGTATGCTGATTTGGGACATAGATTTGGGTATATTCTGATGTTTGACATTAGTTCTGAATACCTGCTGGGAGCACTATTTCTGGTAAGCATGGGTGCATACTATGTTCATTTGAGAGTCTGGAGTTGTAGGTTTAGACAGGCCGATGTTATTCTTTAGGCTCCAACAATGTACAGGTTGCTATATACTGACTGATCTTGGTGGTCTTGATGGTGTAGACCTTGCCGCCGTTGATGCTCTCCTCCGAGCAGGTGAAGGTGCGGCAGTCCTTCTCCACGGTCTTGTTGACGTCCACACACTGCCCGCCGATCTCGCACCCTGCAAACAGCACAGTGCGTATGCAGTTCATAGACATCGGAGCAACACAAAACTCAAACAACCATCAGAATTCGTCCACTTTGTAGAGTCACGAAGATTAAGACAAACAAGCTGTGACGCTTTACATCCCTGGATGAAAAAAAAAGACGAAAAAAGAAAAAGCAGAAGACTGTCAAGGAAAAGGAGGAAAAAGAATTAAGCGATTTTTGTGAATGAAGAAGGCATTTGTTGTACTTGTTAAAACAACACAAACAAACACGTTGTAATAGTTAGTGTTGTGTTGTAATTTATTGTTGTAGGCTATATGCTGTGTTAGATCATATTGTCACATAGGAGAGAGAGAGAGAGAGAGAGAGAGAGAGAGAGAGAGAGAGAGAGAGAGAGAGAGAGAGAGGAGGAGAACTGCAAAACCAGGCCCAACTTCCCAATGAAGACATAATTCTACACGTCACTGGAGTTATCCACCCTTCTCTGTGGGTGGAACAACCGGACCACCGACAACTGATAGCTCTCCGGCGAGCAATCCAGGCGCTGGGTTATACATTCATTATTCATCATTTCCGCATTTCCTACAAGAACATAATATGAGAGCTTGCTATGCAGACAAGTTGTCAACATACACGCCAGCAGGTTAAACCTCTCCGCGACCGCTGTCATCAACCACCGTCAGCTAGCCCAGTATGGTCAAGTAAGTCTAGCTAGTCATGACACCCAGTCCAAGAAGACGCTGTCCCGAAACAGCTGAAAAAAGTTCCAACTGAATCTGATCGACGGCGAATGCAGTAAACTTCATAATTCTTACACTCCCCAGCTTACAACAGATCTCTGTTCGCTTAGAAGTTTAGAAGTTAAGGCCTTCGTCAGAAGGCGACCAGGCCATGAGTCGCCCAACCATCTGGGAAGGGCAGGTTCAAATCCCGACAGGGACAAAGAACAGGCAATAGCAGATGGGCACCGAGGAGTCATGACCAAATTTGCAGATCTTCTGCTGTCAAGCTCTCCCTGCAATTTCTTTCTGCTGCCGCATTGTACTGCACTGCGCTGTGCTGGGATGGGTT
>CM065714.1:56575057-56660057 GCA_033310375.1 Conus canariensis
TTCTCAGCCTTCCTGTAATATGAATCAAAAGTTTTTGTTTGTTTTTTTCTTTTCCGAAACCGTTTCATTATCAACCTGAGAACGTAAGCCATACAGGACTAAACAAACAAAAAAATTGCAAAAATCAAAGGCAAATTCCACCCACAAAGAACTCAATAATCGGATGGAGAGGAGGGGATGGGAGAGATGGGGAAGGGGGGGGGGGGGAGGGAGGAGGAGGAAGCGGTGGGGGGTTGGAGTGAGGAAGACGGGTGGAAAAAAATTTGCCCAGTTGATTATCAAATATTTCTTCTACCACACACCGTCAAATATGTCTCAAGGTGGTAAAGTGAAAGCAAAATACGATGCAATCATATATATATGTATACCGCGCGCGCGCGCGCGCACACACACACACACCACACACACACACACACACACACACACACACACGGCGGAGAGAGAGAGAAGAGAGAGAGAGAGAGAGAGAGAGAGAGAGAGAGAGAGAGAGAGAGAGAGAACATGTAGCAACAAAATAGTTACAGAATTTCACATTTCTTGCGCATCGAAAATAGAAAAAAATAAATGCATTCAAGTACCATGTCTTGAGAGTTAAACTACGTAACTGGCGTGCAAGTATATGCTGATTGTTTTTGTTGTGTCAGTATGTCACGATCGCGGATATGTTGTGTAAGTAAGCAAAAAAAAAAAAAAAATGTAAATATGGTTGCTTTACTCCTTGGATTTATTTAAAAATAAGATATTTGGAACAAAAAAGGTGAGAGAGAGAGAGAGAGAGAGAGAGAGAGAGAGAGGAAAATAGGACGAACAGACTGTGGTACTATTCACTGCCATAACGGACGACTTAGAATGTAATTGAATGAACCTTTATACAGTGTAACTAAATGAACGTTTACGGCTATCAAGTTTTTGTATGAAGTTTGCCGAGGTCCGAACTACAATCGGGAACCGTTCATCTTCTGCACACTGAAAGCAAACATCAAACTATGCGAAAGTTTCCAAGAGACCTCTTGCACGCGTATGACGAAACTACCATTTCCCCACCCACCGGAAACCCAGCAACTTGACTTAATTGCACAGGGAGGTAATATCTCCAGCACAGAAGTTCTACGCGCGGAGTCCTCCAAAATCAAGGCGCGCCAGGTGATATTACAGTTGTGATTGGTCGGACATGTCATCAGAAAGGAAGAGTGGTGAGCCAGAGATGGTCTTCTCTGAGCTGGAACCAGACACGACAAAGCCTGGCGATCCATCAATTCGCTTGAAACAACACTCTGAAGGCTTCAGTGAAGACGTGCCACATTCCCACCACTGGCTGGGAAACCTTTGCAGGGATGGCCAGGCACTTGGCTAATAACAGAGGTGTGTACACTTTTGAGGAGCAACGGATGAAAGGCATGAAAAGCGCACTGTCTGAGAGGTAGTCAGAAGATGGAACCCTGGCACAGCCATCATAGTCTCTGCGTCTCCAGGTTTGGGGCATCACAGTCGTATTAGTTTCCTGCGGCTGCCTTCCATGAAACGCTAATGATGACAATGCATTCCTTACTTTGCTGAGCTGTATTAAGGACACGCTTTAACGGCAGTTTTTGTTTAACGCTTTTCGTCGACAATAAAGTAAGTTATCACCGACAGATGCTGCGTTCAGATTTGTACAAAATCGGTAGAAGCTTGATCGATGAGCTTACCTACTCGGTAAAGCCAAGAAACCCCCCTCTTCTAGTCAAACACAAAGTCCAGACAGACACCCTGGTTTTGTCAAATAAAAACCCCATACAGATATAGATCCTCTTCTCGTTATTTTGAAGGCTCAGGAATTTATGCTATTTTTGTCGAATCGAAAGATTAGAGACACTCTAATTGTCAAGAATAAAGGCTCTCGTCATATCAAAGCCCGGAAAGATGCATCCACCTAGTAGAAGGCCCAGAGAGTCACCTACTTTTCGTCAAGTAGAAAGCATGGAAACCTAAAAAAAAGACGTACATACCCTCGTGGTCAAATAGAATGCTCGAAAACACACCCCCTTCTCGTCAGCCAGAATGTCTAAACGGACTCCCTCTTCGTGAAATAGAAATCCCAGAAAAAACTCACTTCTTGATAAACAGAAAGCATCACACAACTTCCTCTTTTTGTCAAATACAAAAGCCGGAAAGACACCTTCTTCTTCGTCAGATTTGAAGTCAGAAAACGTCGAATGTTGACGTGATCTTAACATATGGCGGAGAGAAGTCATACATCTCATGTCACCTCTTCAAAACATTCGTCAGTGTCTGTTAAGATCGGTCCTGGAATAAGGCTTATCACATTACACAACGTTGATTTGTGTCTTTCATCTTGAAGAAGATTCGCCAAGAATGAACACGCCTGCCTTTTCTTCCTCCACAATTACACAAGCTCGAGCCAGTCAGTGATATTTCTGGTAACCCACAGAACCTGCTTTTCTTCTTATCTGATCTGGCCCCGAGACTTCTTAATCAGCAGCTGTCTTGTGTTTCTGTAGTCGGCATTTACCTCCCGGCTATCAACATGCAACACTTCACTTCTGCAAAACTCTGATACTTTCTTAACCTCTATTCAAACTTTCTTCCTTCCAGTTCTGGTTGATGACTTATCACCGAAAACGAACATGCAATACCGTACCTCTATGAATTTTTGACACTCTCTTGTCTTCTATTGAAAATCCTTGCCCGGAGGTTTCGTTGAACCACTGCACTATCTGTCTCTGGTTCTTCACAAACTCTTTATATCCGAAGGGTACACTAGGACTAGTATCAACCCGAAGTCGTCTGGCAGATTTATATAATCCCAACTCTGGAGAGGGAGTGGTGGGGACGAGTTGTGTCTGTGGCTATCTGACAGTCGTCAAATTTGCCGGGTAACCGTCTTTGTTCACCCTGTCCTGTCAGTGACCACGTAAAGGTGCGACACACACGAAGTTTAAAGAGATCCACTACCTGTAGGAACTTCAACTGTGCTTTGTTGTGGTTTTCTTTAATTGTGGAGTGTGCGCCAAAAAAAAAAAGAAAAAAAAAAGTTGAAACATTCCTTTTTTTTTTGCTTATTCCTTGGGTGGTTATTGACAACAATCACAAATCGGCAACTTGAAGGTAGTGTTTGTATATTCTTCAATTTTAATCAAATTGATTAGGGTTAGTAAATCATGACTTACTTCTAAGACGTGTTGGTGAAAGAGACCTTTAGTGCAACTTCGGCAAATTAAAAACTGTTCTCTCTCTCTCTCTCTCTCTCTCTCTCTCTCTCTCTCTCTCTCTCACGCACGAGAACCTTCGGCCCCACCTCTATTTCTCTCAGTCTGTCACTGTCTCTCTCTGTCTCTTAGTCTCTGTCTCTATTTGTCTGTCTGTCTCTCTCTCTATATGTATTCCATATCTCTTTCACCCCACCTCTCTCTGTTCCTCTCTTTGAAATTCACAAAGGATGACTTGTGTGTTGTAGGATGTCATTGCCTAGTAGTCTTTTTTTTTTAAATCAGTAATATTCATAGGCCTTTCAATTCTGAGAGCATAACACTTTTTTGTATTGTCTTTTTTATATGTTAAGTCTATGTTTAGTCTACTGTGGATTTTTTGTTTAAGGTACACACACCATTCATTGAGGGGCGCTGCCTTTCTGTAAATAAACAAGTATCATTGTCATTGTCACTCTCTATCTGTCTGTCTGTCTCTGCCTCTGTCTGTCTGTCTGTCTCTCTCTGTGTAAATGTTGCGTCTCTGACCAGACACACAGCGTACCTCTTTAAGAGCAGCAGGCAAGGTCACCACAGTCCGCTGTTTTAGCCGCCGGACCCTGCGTACTCAGCAGACCGACCGCAGGTGTGACAGGGTCCACAAATGTAATCTCCCCAACCGCCTGTTGCCTGGCTAGAGGGGAATGTTCCAATCTTTGGCTGACAGGAGGTGTCCTCCTGGAGAGAGTGTAGTTGAAGGTGGAGGCCTGCAACGCTGACACAGCAGTGTTTATAGCAGGCAGTGTCAAGTCGCATGGGGAATCGGGAGTGGTACAGTCTGGACACACACGTCAACAAACATTGGGTGCACAGTAACACAGGGTCACCTTAGTTCGTATGTAAGGCGCGCGCGCGCGCTGTGTGTGTGTGTGTGTGTGTGTGAAGGAGGGGGCAGAGGGGGGCGGAGGTGGAATATGGGGACGGGAAGGGGAAGCAGGGAAGGAGGAGGAAGTGAAAGGGGATTGACGAGGAGTAGGAGGGTTGGTGGGAGAGAAGGGGTCTGGGTGGGAGAGGGAGGTGGTATCCAAGGAAATCATTGTGCACTCTGGTAGTGATTCTCCAATGGGAACTCGGATCTTCAAAAATGGCACTCAAAGTGCATGTCGGGCGTGTGTGGAGTGGTAGCACTACGTCAGGAACGTTTTAGCTTAATTTTTTTTTTTAACCACCTACAGCTGCCGTGGTGAAGTGGTCAGTGTAGCGGGCTGCTGGCTGGGAGGTCGTGGGGTCGAATCCCATCAGAAGCATTTATTTGGAGAAATTTTCGGCCCTGGTTAGTTCCTACACAGAGCCGAATTTGCAATGATCTCAGATGGACTCAGCTGGAACCACACAATCGAGGTTCATCCACTTAATGGATGTGTCTCTGGATGTGTTGCTCAGATTTTTTGAACGACGTCTCCTGTGTCTTCTTCGTTGAGGGCTGGTTGGCCACTGAATACAGCATGAAGGGAAGCGCTGTGTATTGCCCAGTTATTTTGTCTCAGGTCAGAGTGCAACTCACCGGCGTTATCTTCACAATTTTCCTTGATCATCATTACATTGATCAGATTCTCAAATCCTTCAGGCCCTGCTCATGCGGTGACTTCAGTTTCAGTGATCTCCCTACGTGTCAATACCGGTCCGTGCCGAGTTCGTATCACACTCCACGCCGGTATTGCTAACTTCATGGGCACTGTCGTCGGATGGACAAAGCGATGCCCTTCGGAAGGGGGCGCTCACTCTCGCTGGATTTGTTTTTCTGTTGCTATTATTCTCGTCAGCAGGACGCGTTTTTACTGCGTATATAGGATTGGAACAGTCACCACAGAACACCAGCGAAGCGACTTAAGCAGCAGTGCCGTGTCTTCTCTGACGAGTTTGCTCATGACCACCTGACGTTCATTGCTCCCTGCCGACTGCTGGTGTTGACGCGACAGGTTACACCCGGGTGTAGTTGTGTAGGGCGGTGGCGGGTGGAAAGGGGTGGGGGTGGGGTGGGGGGGGGGGGGGAGCTTGGTTGAGTCGTGCGGGAGAAATGCCACTGAATGAACACAGAAGAGGAGACACTAGGGGGAAGAAAGCCTACCTAATATTCGTTGATCGAAATGCAAGTGCAACACAACCCCGCCCCCCCCCCCCTCTCTCTCTCTCTTTCTGCACAGTGAATTGTCGAGAACTTGGAAAGCAAATGAAAATCATACAGTGGCAAACATATACATATGTTATCTATAACTGTTCATGGAAACAAAAATCAACGTTTTGCTGCTCCGTCAGTGTGTGTGTGTGTGTGTGTGTGTGTGTGTGTGTGTGTGTGTGTGTGTGTGTGTGGTGTGTGTGTGTGGTGTGTGAGTGTGTGTGTATGTGTAGTGAGAGTGAGGTGAGTGATGAGAGAGAGAGAGAGAGAGAGAGAGAGAGAGAGAGAGAGAGAGAGAGAGAGATTACGGAGATTAACTTTTTTTGTTCTGGAGAACGAGTCATTTCATAATCAGTGGATATAGGCTATTACTAAATTGAAGATTTATAGCGACAATTGATTACAATGATAGTACCACTCCCCCCCCCCCTCCTCCTATCCGACCACCCTGTTCTTAAACTGAGCACCCCTATTGACTGTACCCTCACTGAGAACATAGATCTGTGTAGTTACAGTGGCTCGACACGGGATGACTCACTGATGGTCACACTGGCGCATAGCCTTTGATTTTCGGAAGTTTATGGGGAAGTTTATGACTGTTTTGCTACAAAATGCTATGGGGCTTGTTTACTTTTTTAGCCTTTAAACTTAAATATCACACGTGTCATCTAACAACAAACTTTCAAACACGTATGTAACTGCCTGGCAGACCTATAAACAAGCGCTAAACTGGTGAACTTTTTGTTCGTTTAATTTTAATGACAACAGCAAAGTAGGCCTAATACATGTGAAAGCTGACGGTTTCATCAAATGTGTACTGCTTAATGCTAGAAAACTAAAATAGACTGAAAGAAAAAACCCTGAGGAAATATAAGGGCCTGAATACAAATGTAGAGTGCGTGCAGTGTATCGCTTATTCAATACATTGTACAAAACAGACGAGTTGATTTTCGACAAACGTGTCTTTATAAGGCGCCATGAACAACAGAGATTAAAGGGAGAGCACAAGACGATATATATTCCAAATAGCAGCATGAGAATCGAATCAGCAAGAAAATCGCAGAACAGAAGGCACTGTGCAGATCTCATCCTAGGTGCCATTCTCATATTTGTAAAAGAAAATTCACGTGTATTGCTATTTTAAACAAGCATTACTCTGCACTCGGCTTGGTGTGTGTATTAATTTGTATTTTGGCTTCGATAAAGCCAGAGCAATGCGAAGGGACTGCTCGAGCAGCGTATATGTAGCTTTAGTCACACTAAGATATCCTCGTGAAAGAGAAGAGTATGAGAGGGGGAGAGGGAGCAGCAGGACAAGGAGGGGGGGTGGGGGGGGGTGGGGGGGTGTATGTGAGGGAAGAGGAGGAGATAATTCTGGACGTACTTAAGCGTGTATCAGCTGCCGTGACAGATTCATGCTTGCTAGCCAAGCCAGTTTGATTGTGTCTGACGTAGTACGGTACTACCTTTGGTCTGACGGGGTGACTGAGAACGTTTTGGTGATAACATTGTCTATGAGGGACTTGATATGGTCCTACACTGAGAACTCTGGAGGTGATACACACACGCGGAGAGAGAGAGAGAGAGAGAGAGAGAGAGAGAGAGAGAGAGAGAGAGAGAGAGAGGGATTGGCAATTACCAGGAACGAATTTAACGTATTCCGTCACACACACGTACACACACACGCACAGGCGCCCACGTGCTCGGGCGCAAATACAAAAGAAAAATAAACTCTGTACTTTTAATGGCAGGAGAGAGAGAGAGAGAGAGAGAGAGAGAGAGAGAGAGAGAGAGAGAGAGAGCACTTGCTCGGGCGCAATTAGAGAATAAAAAAAAAGGTACTTTGAACGACATATGTCTCGGAGAGAGAGAGAGAGAGAGAGAGAGAGAGAGAGAGAGAGAGAGAGAGAGAGAGAGAGAGAGCATTTTATTTCGTGATTTTAGTGTGTACATTTCATTTCAGTATCCAATTTTCAAATCAAGGTATTTTAGGTTACTTAAGAGTTTGTTGTCAATTTATTGTTAATTTGTTCAAATGTGAGTAAACCTGAACCCGATAATCACTTTAAACTGCTTTCAATCAGAGTGTGTGTTGCGTACATATGTGTGTTTGTGTGTGTGTGTGTGTGCGTGCATGTGTGTTCACGTGCTCATATGTTTGTGTATGTGCTGGTGTTTTACATAGGAGCAAAAGGATTGGCAAATGAGCTATTTGTGGCTTTGTGGTCTGTGCACATGCCATCTTTATTACAAATGGTTCCACTGCTCATTTAATGTAATTTAATGTTTACTCATCAAATCAAATAGAATGCATTAAGGTTGCATCTCTGTCAAGAAAAAAGAAGAGAAATGTAAGTATTTTGTGCAGTTTTTAATCTCTAAAAGCAACACTCGAAATGTAAGCGACTCTGTTGTTGTACGCGCTTTATCTCATGTTCGTTTCCGACCATTTTCAAAAACATCTGTTCATTCACATTTCTATGTTTCTTTCCAGATGGCCACAGTACTGACATTGAAAATTTTATGTCTAAATTTTCTACGCATTTTGAGAGTGCACAAATTCAATTCCTGAAATCTTAAATGCCCATAGACATGCATGCATGCATGCAAGTACGAAACGAAGTGTCTGTTTTAACTTTACATCCATGTGGTGATTCTTTTTGAAATATTTAGGTTGACTAACCCCACATCTGTATACAAAATGTGCCTATGATGATCAGATCAAACGCTTCATTTGTGCCATTGCTTTCAATTGTGTGATGTAAACTAGCTTCAAAATAAAAGAAAGCACACTGTCACTGTGTCTACAATATTCATTCAATGCATGTAACAGCTCTATGTGTTTGTTATATTGACCACCTGAAAAGACTCTGAAATGGGCTTTACAGCAGGCAGAACTTGTTACAAGATACTGCGATAGAATACTGCAATTGTGTCGCAGTCTTCGTTCATGGGGGGGGGGGGGGGGGGTTGTTGGACAGATGTGGTGATCAAGGCATCTCCTTGCTGAGGGGGATGCTGACTCAAAATGCCTCTGCCATCAAACAAGAATTGTCATTGGCAGGGGACTTAGTAGGTGGTGTCCTGCATATGATGGATCAGAACAGGCACTTCTGAACTCCACTGAAGTGACTTACCAACAGTGCAGGTTCATCCACAGTGTTTCCACTCATGACTGCCTGATACAGATCACTCCCTATGGATTGCCCATGCAAAGGCTGCCGTAGGATGACTATGATTGTGTATGGGGGAGGAGACGGAGGACTTGGGGTTGGGATGGGGCGGGGTGGGGGTGGGATGAGCAGTTTGGAAGTAATGCCAATCATAAGTCATGAAACTGAAATACAAAAGGTGAACGGAAAAAAAAAAATTCTGTTCAATTAACCATTCCAAAGTGACGCAGACTGTGACCAGCGGGTTACATCATATAACAGTAAACATTAGTTGCAAGCTGGATTCAAAATAAAGAAAAATCAGCATTTTCTTTAGAAAGTTAAAAAAAAAAAAAAATCAAAGAAGACAAGTGGAAAAAACAGTCTGAGGCTCAACTATCACAGATATATTTTATTCATATCCATCTGGGGAAACAAAACGGTTACCTTCATACACAAATTATCATTCATATTGGAAAAACTGAGTGATTACATTTACATAAAGGTACTGAACATAAAAAAGGCACATGTTGTGTTACAAAGCTGACAGTCAATTAAATTCACCTCAACAGAAAGCCATTTGGATGACAACGTAATTCAAAAGCTATTACAAATGTCTGAAATATACGGACTACTCTGTCAAAAAAAAAAAAAAAAAAAAAAAAAATCAAAACAAACAAAAAAAGTAGAGGGACTACTCTGTCCAAAAAACAACTAAGCATTGATAACTAAAGTCAAGGAAATAAAATCGTGCTGTCAGCTGATTTGTTAGTACAAACTTCTTTTCATTACTGAATTGTCATCAGTCATCTGTCATGTACGGCTGTCAAGCAAATATGTGACTGATGTCCTGCATGATTATCATGATACTGTTGATGAGCAAAGAATGTGAATCATATGTGACCGACATTACTGACCGGTATGACATTGGAGTGGTCAGTATGAGAGACTGTCATGTCCCGGAACACTCTTTGAGGAGATGGCTATCGTCACACACACTCCCTGCCACTGCCCACTAAAATGTCATGATGGACATTCAGATATCATCCTCACCCTAACGCCCATGACTAAATACAATGAGTGTTGCATCAACCTTATCTGATGACAAACAAGATATGAGATAAATATTCTATATATGATCTGATACAATATGGTGAGATGTGCTAGCACTATATATAACATATACTCAAACAACGTATTACACCAATTTCTTTCTCAATAAAAAAGCATGAAGATAAGTAGCACTTACACTGGCTGACTGAAACCAGCTTATTGTCTGATAAATCTTAGGCCGCACACCTAAATTTGTACTCACAAACACACCAAATAAACAACAAATTCACTCTAATCAAGGATCCACTGGAACATGTTAGGAGAAACACACAAACAAGCATAGGAATGTAGATACCAAAACTTACACCATTTTGACATCAACTGAAATCAGTTACTAACAACAGTCAATGACAAAACTTTAGCACAAAACAAAGGAAAAAGAAAAGAAGTTACCTAGACTTCATGGTTTAAAACACATCATAGAGCAGTATACAAACAGGTACAATTCATGTTCAAAGGCACACTGGTGATTTTTTGAGAGCAGATTAAGACTTGTGCTGACAGAGCAATCATAACGAGGAAAGTAGCCCAGGATTGTCTTGCAGTTTTGAGAGATGCTGAGTCTCTGCATGTTCATGTGTGTACTCAATGCATCTTAAGTACCAATAACAAAAAAACCATGGCACTGGGTATCATCACCTGGTAATGGGAAACAGAGAGAGAGAGAGACTGCAAAAGAATAGAATGGGAAGTGGGGACAGGGAGGTTAGCAAGGTAGGCAAGGAGATAGAACTGATAGAGTGGTGGTATCTGTGAAAACAATATAGGCACTGCAACTCAGTTTGAAGTCAAGCCCCAGTCATGTCACTTCGGCAGTGTCTTCCACATTTTTTTCTCCTTAGTATTATAGCTGAAGGCAAAATACACCATCTTTATTTACATTTATCTGCAGAAGAATTAAGACGGCGTACTGATTAGCAGACTTAAAAAGAGGATTTCAAATGCAAAATTCACCCTGCTGACCTGCTTTGATGCATGTGAATGTTAAACATTCTCCAACACAAAACCGCTGCAGTGCAGTACAAAAGAATATCATTAAAAATTACCAGAAGATATGAAAAGTAATTTTACCTAGTCTCTTTTCCAACCAAGCAGTACAGAAGTATTCTACATTTCGCCGGCAACAATAATACCTGGTTATCATTGTTTTCTCCCATCCCATTCACACCTTTCTTTCACTTTAGTTTCTTTGTTTCCAGTAATGTCTGACCTCACAAAAAGAAACAGGCCTCAAACACACTTCACAGACCAAGAATCAGCACTGAAACAGATAAGTACGGAGCATTCGATGACTCAATATCCAACAAACGCCTTCTTCAGAAAATGATCACGGACACTGATGTGTCTGTGACCTACAGCTTGATCCGCTGAGCTCTCCACACTGGAACCTGTAGAATGAGGATAAACAGGCCTGTTCTGAAGAATGTGAACACAGATTACAGGATCTTATTCAGACAGATCTCAGCTTACTGGCAGCAGTCAGAAACTAGTTCTGTTTGCTCCACATGGGTATAAACAGACAACTGCACAGCGGTGCAAGTATGTGAATGCGTTGTCAAAAACATCTTGAACAATGCAGACCACCTTCAAGTTCTACAACTGCAGAATGTAGGTGAATCGTTAAAAAAAAAAGGTTTTGAACACCATTTTGCCTGACAGTCTGGGGCAATTTAAAGGAAGTGTCATCGTTTTTAAAACCAGTCGCTGAAAAGACTGAAAACAATACAATGATCTTTCTCAAAAATCAACGCATTTAAAGATATGTTTCAAAAATAAAGATTTACAGATATCTAAATCCCTCCCTCAAATCTTGCCCTTTGAACTTGCTAACAAGGCATTCAGGATCTACATTTAACGCACAATATGCGTAACTATAAATATACACCTATATCATGGCTAGTTCATCAACCCACTTTTAATTTAAGACATTTACAGAGCTTGAAAAAGAAAAAAAAAACCCAAACAAACAAAGAAGCAGCAAATGTCCTTCAAATTTTGTGTGCACAAGATTGTGACATCAAGATACTGGCAGAATGGAATAAAGCACAATGCAGAACTGTAACAATTAATCTCAATTTCTTTTTTTGTGAATATAAACAAAACTATGCACCCAAGACTCCCCCCCCCCCCCCCCCGCCCCTACATTTCCAATTAATGCACAGTAAACACATGATCATCTTATGAAAAATAATAAAACTGAACAAAACTTCAATCAGCAGAGGCATGGTTGTTGTCACCAAGTCACCTACTCTCTTATCCTTGATAATCATTGTCCTAAAGATCACAAATCATGCAGCATATTGTTCATGTTTGCTGTTGGACAGTTTGGAGGAATTTTTAGAAAAATTCTCTTCGGGATGTCATGTTAAAAAAGAAAAAAAACCCCAAAACAACCAAAATAAACAAAACAAAAGTGGATATGTGGTTTTGTCATGAAGGAGTGATGAAACAAGTAATTACTGTAGCCCTGGCAGCAAACAAACAAAAAAGTGTCCAAACAAACAAAAAAATGTCATCAGTTCTCTCTATCCCTCCTTCCCCTGTCCCTAACCCTGTTATTCAGATCCAAATGTGGCGCTGTCCCTGTACGCATAAAGAAGTTCAAATTCTTCAATGAAAAAAAAGGTGATAGACAAAAACTCTTTGTCGTCTAGACAGCAAAATGAATATTGTAATCATGCTGTCTTGAAATTGGGAATCTGATGCTGCCATTTGCATCATCTTGACCAATTTGCAATTTCTTTTTTTTAGTGTATGGCTTTCTACACAGGATTAAATACACAACTACCGTCACCTGTTGATGTAAAATGCTCAATTGTCATACTAAACAACTCTTTCTTCCAAATACCCAAAGCTTTATCTTCAAAATGTGACAAAAAAAAGCAGTGATAGCAGTGGTGGTGGAGAAGGGGGACAAAAGTATGTATACTTAAACTGGATTATGTTCATTTGTGTTATGGCTGCTATGTGGCGCTGTGGTCTACTGCTTCCCTTATGAACACTTACACCCATGTATACCAATGAACACTGCTACATAAAACAGCACAGAAAAGAATAAAACAAGGTAGTGCAAGTTACAAATGAAAAACATTATGGAATGTGAACACAGTACTCCTGCTGGAGGCCTCCAGCAGGAAAAGCAGGGGATTTCTCTGGACCACAGCTGCTTTTTGCATCTCCTTTCTGCAACAAACAACAGCCAGTGAACAGTCACCGTAAGGAGTATCCCCACTTTCCCATCATACCAAACAGACACTTAAACATCGCACCATTTTTCTGACGATGCCTGCTTGTCTATGATCCATAACAACATGTTTTAGAGCGTTTCTCATTTCACCCACCACTGGAAATCTTATTTCCCATTCTGTTCTGAATTATGGGATTCAAATTCTAATGAAAAATAATTGTGCTGCTTAATCATCATAGACCTAACATTTCGTCTGAGCAACAGAAAGAGGGAGTGGGGATGGTAGGAACAGAAGGAGTGGGATAAGGAGGGGGAGCATGGGGAAGACAGGGAGGGGTAGTGGGAGGGGCAGAATGCATGTGAGTGCATATATGTGTAAATCAATTTGATAGGAACAAAAAGTATTGTGCTAGGTTCCTGGGTGGGACAAGCCTCAGTAGAAAGAGAATGGGGAAAACAATCACATGCATGTACCTGATCATCTAGACATCATTTTAACATCTGCAAATCTTTTTATTATTCAATCATTAAAATAAACATATAAGTAACTAAACCAACATGTGGAATGAGAGCAAGAGAGAGAGAGACAGACAGACAGAGAGAGAGATAAGAGAATGAGAGAGAGAGAGAGAGAGAGAGAGAGAGAGAGAGAGAGAGAGAGAGAGAGAGAATGAGAGAATGTGTGTGTGAGTGCGAGTGTATGTGTTGATGCGTCAAATCAAAAAGAGACATCCCCTGATAATTCCAGTTTCAAATCAAATCAATCTTACTTTCATGTACTCATGAGGGTGTTTACAACGAAACAAAATTAGCAATCAAATCAAAATATAACAAAGACAACGAGATATATATTCGCAAAAAAAAAAAAAGAAAATAAGCAAAGGGCTGATGAGCAGTCAGTAACAAAACGTAAACATCCTTCTCACTGGTAAAAGCTCTGAACAGTTGGTAAAACAGAAAGTCAGACTGTTTCGAAAGCAATGGAAGGGTGGGTGTGTTTGTTCAGGACGTTGTATGGCTAACATGACACTTGCTTACTGAACTTTCATTCTCACAGCTTCAGTTGGTTTTCTGCACAGCTAAACAGAGAAACCAGTATGCTGAATCAATTCATTGACAGTCTGTTCCATCTGTGGCATGAATACAACAAGCTATGTTGTGTGTGTGTGTGTGTGTGTGTGTGTGTGTGTGTGTGTGTGTGTGTGTGTGTGTGTGTGTGTGCGCGCCGTGTGAGTGCATGCGTGCACACGCGTGCGTGCATGTGTGTGTGTGTGTGCACGTGCATGTGGTGTGTGTGTGTGTGTGTGTGTGTGTGTGTGTGTGTGTGTGCGCGTGTATGTGTATATGTATATATGTGCATGTATATGTATATATGTGCATGTGTGTGTGAGTGAGTGAAGGAAGAGAAATGGGAGAAGTTCTATGCCATGAGAGATCTAAACAGTTCTTCTGACTGGCCATTCCTTCTAAAGACTACAGTCAATGGACTCGTGTCATCCTCTCCATCCTCAGCAGTTAGCCTTCAACGCACAGTGTAAAAAAAAAAACAACAAACAAATAAACATAAACAAAGAGAAGCGAAGGACAGAAAGTGTAAAAAAAACCCAACAACAAACAAATAAACATAAACAAAGAGAAGTGAAGGAAAGAAAGTGTCACATTAGCATACATGCCTATGTCAAGTGTATGCAAAAGTGACAGAAATAGTTTCTAATGAATATTGCATAAAAAAAGAAAGAAAAACAGGAAACAAATAAACTACCACATCTATCTAGGCAAAGAACTTAAAAAAAAAAAAAAAACACACCCACACACACTCCAATACCAAAACTCCATACACAAAAATCAAATAAGCAAATGATAGCAGACTGGCACACCAAGAAAAAGTTTCGCATCATCATCAAAATATATATGTACAACAGCAAAATGTCTTGCTTCACTACAAGTAGCTATTGCCCAGTTTTTGACTACTGGTAGTTAGGGAGTGTGTTGAAAGTGGAAAAAAAAGATGAAAATGCCACAGTAGACGCATGTCACAACTGCCACCACCTACCGTATTGGGGCTTTTCAGACAGAAATAGTAACATTTTCTTCATCTTCCTCCACTTGATGGCTACATACAATCAACTTGCTGATCACTCTACTGCTTTGTGGATTGTACATACATACACACACATATATGTGTGTGTGTGTGTGTGTGTGTGTGTGTGTGTACATTTTCTTCATCACTATATACATCACTACAGAAACAAAAAGAAAAAGCCCCATGACAGTTACACCTCTATGTGGGTTTCATCAGCAGTTTGCTAGGTTTTGTTCTTTTAGCCCCGAAGGGCCAGCTGATCCTGGCATGTCCTCACACAGAAACAGGCCAAAAGTAACTTGGAAAAAACAAACGAACAAAACCTTTCAGACAGAAGGTGTGGGTGAATGCTGGTGCCTCCTTACACGACTAACTTTCTGTGGTGTTGGAGTGATAAGTATGTGCCACCCTTGACTAAGGAGGAGCCAAGGGTGTTGGCTGCCACAGCTGTGTCAGGTGACTCATTCCAGTTCCTGATGTTGGTTGGAAAGGAACGAAACTCTTTGATTATTTGTTTTGCATCAGATTTGATTAAACTGAAGGGGGCGACCTCTTCTTTACTGAGGGGGAGTATGGTTGATGTTGGTTTTTGCTCATTACAGCCTGGCTTACAGATGATTTTGTTGTTGTTTTCTATCATGCTACAGGCAGTCTACACTTACGACCGATGCATAAAAGTATAGTGTGTTGCACTACAAAACAAAAAATACCAAAACAAAGAAAGAAGGGGGGATCATTGGGCAGCTGGCACCAGTCTGAGATGGCATTCAGTTTTTCTGAACCAACAGATTTCAGTTGATGGTTCTCGATCAGTATTCCTCCAAACCACTGAAAAAATCAATGGCCATCTCAGGTGTTGGACAATGTACTAACTTCATAGTAAGTAAAAGGAAATATCAAATTAGACAAAGAAAATCAATCTGTCTGCAACGTAACAAGGCAAAGAAATCTGCATCCACAGTCAATCTATTTCATCTTACTATTTATAGTGGGGATCAGTTTGTTCTACTGACAGTAGCAGTCCATGTTTTCAGATCACAGTCATAATAATGATGAGAGTTTGGCATATGTTGCTTCAGAGCATCTTGGCTTAAGCATTAGTAACCACATCTAATGAAGCTTTTTAATGAAAAAAAAAACATATACTAAAAACAGAAGCATAGACTAATTTCAAAACTGATCAAAGTCATCATTTTCTGATGCCTGCATGAGTGCTTATCATCCCATCCCTCCACATACACACACATCATGCACACTTCCACCCCTTCAATACCTTCCAACACAGACCATACACAGCAAAACACATGCACACATGTCTGAATCTCACACACACACACACACACACACACACACACTTGCTAACACACACTCAGAACCAGGCTATGACAAATAGTGACTTCAACAGTGACAGCACACACGCAATGTTTAAACAGCACATCTGAATGAAACGAGTTGAATCAGAACACCAGATTTCTAAGAAAAGCCTCCCAAACAAAAAAGGGCCTCTAAAACATGACACCTAACTATTTGTTTCTGCATCCCAGACAGACCAGCTGTCCACATAATTGTCTCCGTAGCAGTCATGAACTTTGTGTCATAGTCTGATTGAAGCAGTCAATTTTCCAGTCACACAATTTGTTTATCACAGAGAGCAGCAATCTAATTGTTTCTGAATCACAAACTATAACAGACAGCCACACTTCACTCATAATTTGTCATTTGCCATCAAAATGTCAGCCCAGGAATGGAATAGGGGAAGACACACAGTAGGACGCAGGAATGGAATGGGGGAAGACACACAGTAGGACGCAGGAATGGAATGGGGGAAGACACACAGTAGGACGCAGGAATGGAATGGGGGAAGACACACAGTAGGACGCAGGAATGGAATGGGGGAAGAACACACAGTAGGACGCAGGAATGGAATGGGGGAAGACACACAGTAGGACGCAGGAATGGAATGGGGGAAGACACACAGTAGGACGCAGGAATGGAATGGGGGAAGAACACAGTAGGACGCAGGAATGGAATGGGGGAAGACACACAGGACGCAGGAATGGAATGGGGGAAGAACACAGTAGGACGCAGGAATGGAATGGGGGAAGACACACAGTAGGACGCAGGAATGGAATGGGGGAAGACACACAGTAGGACGCAGGAATGGAATGGGGGAAGACACACAGTAGGACGCAGGAATGGAATGGGGGAAGACACACAGTAGGAACGCAGGAATGGAATGGGGGAAGAACACAGTAGGACGCAGGAATGGAATGGGGGAAGACACACAGTAGGACGCAGGAATGGAATGGGGGAAGACACACAGTAGGACGCAGGAATGGAATGGGGGAAGACACACAGTAGGACGCAGGAATGGAATGGGGGAAGACACACAGTAGGACGCAGGAATGGAATGGGGGAAGAACACACAGTAGGACGCAGGAATGGAATGGGGGAAGAACACAGTAGGACGCAGGAATGGAATGGGGGAAGAACACAGTAGGAAGCAGGAATGGAATGGGGGAAGAACACAGTAGGACGCAGGAATGGAATGGGGGAAGACACACAGTAGGACGCAGGAATGGAATGGGGGAAGACACACAGTAGGACGCAGGAATGGAATGGGGGAAGAACACACAGTAGGACGCAGGAATGGAATGGGGGAAGACACACAGTAGGACGCAGGAATGGAATGGGGGAAGACACACAGTAGGACGCAGGAATAGAATGGGGGAAGAACACACAGTAGGACGCAGGAATGGAATGGGGGAAGACACACAGTAGGACGCAGGAATGGAATGGGAGAAGACACACAGTAGGACGCAGGAATGGAATGGGGGAAGACACACAGTAGGACGCAGGAATGGAATGGGGGAAGACACACAGTAGGACGCAGGAATGGAATGGGGGAAGACACACAGTAGGACGCAGGAATGGAATGGGGGAAGAACACACAGTAGGACGCAGGAATGGAATGGGGGAAGACACACAGTAGGAAAAAAAAATCAACTGGAATAGGGTGTAAACACGCACGAGCCCAAAATACTGCTGAATGGGTTAATGGCAGCCACAGAATGAAGCAAGCAAGCAGCTGAACGTTGTTTGAACGGCAAAACTGTCTTAGTGACAGAGCAAAGAACCTGGCAGCAGCTGCTGGTCAGTATTTGGCCACAGAATGAGGGGACTAAAACAGGAGTGTAGATTAGACAGAAGCGTCAAGACGGTCTGCTGTGTTCTGATTAATTGCCTCAACCTTGCCGTGAACTTCGACCAGGTCGGGCTAGCAAACTGGCCATAGCTTGTAATCAGTTTGACATCATACAGTATAACATGCCAACATTCCTGATCAGCTATCCACGCAACTGAAATAATTAGTTTGTATATTTCAAGAGTCTGGTGGTTATTAGAAAAAAAAAGTAAGTCATCAGAACTGACGTGTTCAGCTGGTTTTCTTTCAGAATGAAAGGCATGTCAGTCACAAGATTCAACAGCAATCATGCTCACAGACAGTGTAGCTTCGAGACTGTAACACAAGTTTCAATGATAGCAGTAATAGCTAGGTCATAACACTGGATTCCTGATTTGTGGTGTGCATGTTTTAGCCTGAACAATCTCAGGTGAATGATGAACAGGGCCACATTTTTCCTTAGTTATGAAAAGCACTTCCTTGTCTACATCCATGGTAGTTGATTAGGAAGACATGGATAACCATCCCATGAATGTGGGGCCAAGACCGACCTTATTATACTACATAGATTCCACCAGAACAAGAACATGTTAAGATGGGCAGTGAAATGTCAATTCTTTGGTCAGGTGCCAGCAAAATTTGAATTTGCCACATCCTACTGTTCACTCAGGTACTCTATTGCAGAAAAAAAATCCTGCATCGTAAAGATTTTCCTGGTCCCCCAAGTCAATCTACTGGCAGACCTAGAGCATACTGAATCCTCTTCATGAGCTTACTTATGAAGAACATCAGACAAGGGCATTGAAAAAAATCCTAAAATCCATGACAGTGGCTGTCCATGTTTTCATACTACATTGCCTATACATATCTATTTGTCTTTTGTTTTATATCACAAGTCCTGAAGATGGTCTATGACCGAAATGTTGATGAGGTTTTTTTTTTTTTTTTTTCTATTTTCAGATCTTCTGAGCATCCTCAAAGATAGCTGTATTGTTCACAGAAGATCAGGGGTCAGAAATCTTTTGTGTTATTTGACCATTGAAAACGTTTCCACCTGAAATGTTGTTAAAAATGTTAACAAGAGACAGAAAAGATGAAACACTGTTTTGATCAAAGGGAGGGAAACAGGCCACAAATGCAGAAAAACAATGGATGGCAGAACAGGGGGAAAAAGGAAAAAAAGGGGAACAGAGTGAAAGAGAATGAGAACAAAAGGAAATTTCTAGCACACAATTTTAGTAAGACTGGGAGACTAATCATACTGAAAGAGCCCCTGATATCCCATGGGTACATGACAAACCACATTTTGTTTCCAAATATTAGAATTCCAAATAACAATACAGCAGAAAAAATGTTATAACCCATTTTTTATGTTCATGTAAGAACTTAAAGATTGAAAGACACAGGTAGAAAAGCATAAAAGGCATTACACCATCCACCTCAGATGATCTGAAATCAATGACGGAACAGGCAGACAGCAGATCTTGCTTTTTTTTTCTTTTTTTTTTCTTGTTTTAAATGTTAGTAGCATACCCAACATCAAACGCTTGCTGAGTGGAAGCAAAATCAATGACAGTAATCTGCAGTTTGTAGAGGCCAAAAGCCTGGCTAAGAATGTGTAAATCTTTTGACCAGAAATCATCATTTGTTTGTATAGGTTTCAAATCAGGAAGGTTAGTTGTACACCACTCAGATCCCTTACCTTACCTGAACAACTGCAAGCAGTACTGAAAAGAGACTATGTGGTCTCTTCTGAATCTAGAACACACCATAACACATTACATACTGACCACCTAGTTTTACAGATCTGAGAGAGAATCTAAGCCATCTTGGTCTGAAAGTGTAAGAGAGGGCAGATTAACTTAACAAAAAAAAAAAAAAAAAGCAACAATAAGTTGAACTTGTTCCTTTACCTCTCATTTTGCTCTCCTTCTTTTTCATGCTTATTTTTGTCTTTCTTTGCTTTAGAAGTACTTTTAATTCACATCTCACATACAGTAACCAAAGCAAACCAGAGAGAGAGAGAGAGAGAGAGAGAGAGAGAGGAGAGAGAGAGAGAGAGAGAGAGAGAGAGAGAGAGAGACCAACAGACAGATGGACAGAGAGAGAAAGAGAGAGAGAGAAGGGGAGAGACAGAAAAAAAGAAAGAAAGAGAGAGAGAGAGAGAGAGAGAGAGAGAGAGAGACAAAAGAGAGAGAGAGATTTATTATTACATCTTGATAATAAAAGCAGTGCAGCCATTTTGACACACACAGAAGAAGATACATGCCGTGCAATGACAACTAACCATAAAGCCAGTACAAACATTTATACACCTGCAGGCATATCTAATACGCCCACATTCAACCATACAAGTATAAACCATTTGTTGAACAAAGAACAGAAATGAATTCCTGTAAACTATACTTATCATGTCACTACAGAATCAATATATATAAGAAAGAGCAATCTCTCCCTCTCTCTATTATAAAGACATACATATGAGAGAGAGAGAGAGAGAGACAGAGAGAGAGAAAGAGAGAGAGAAAATGTGTGTGTGCCTGTCCACCATACATTTAGAACAATGACAGTGTGAGCTATACTGTATTTAACAACAACAACAACAACAACAAAAACTGCCAGGAAGGATGCTGAGACCAAAAATGGTGTCTTAGTTCAACAGCCAACAATGAAAAACAATCCAAGTTTAAAGAATGAGAATGGAGCACCATGTACTCTATGTATAGATTACTTACATGTATAGGTGGCATTGTCGTAATACAAAGATGAGACGGCCCGATTACTCTGCTTGGCATTATAGTAGGCTGGGTCTTCAAGCATGTAGGCCTTAGTGTTGAATCGTGGGATGATGCCGGAAGGGGTACCTGACTGGTTGTTGGATGTGGAGTCGCTGTCTTTGTCCTTGATGATTTGCCTTTGCCTGCGCCTGGATTTTGTAAATCAGCGTTTTTCTTGATGTCACAAACAAGAAATACATCTACTGCCCCCATTTTATTTCTTTAGGAAATACAGAATTTTCTTATGAATGTTTTTTTTTCCAAGCAATAGTATTGGAAAATAACTGCAGAACTATGTCATTTCACAGGCTAAAACTGCGGCATTTTAATACTGAATTCTAGAAAAAAAATCCATATGGTTAAAGATTCATCAGAACATTATTCTTGACTGCAAAGTTCAATCTGTTCATTTTTGTTTGTTTGGTGTCCAAATCAAGCAAGGGCACCGACACTGACTGAAAACAATGATCCTCAACCCTTTCTGTCACTCTTCATAATCCCCACTGAGATGGACATGAAAGCAGTGGATAGAAATTACATGAAGAAAGTCAAGGTGGCTGATGTAAATAGGATAAATTTGGGAAGAAAACCGCATCAGTTAAGAAAACAGGAGGACTGAATGGATTCAGAGGAGGGAGGGAGGGAGAGAGAGAGAGAGAGAGAGAGAGAGAGAGCAGGAGACAGACAAAAACAGACAGAGAGACAGAGGTGGGGCTGGGGTAGGAATGGGGACAGATAAGCAGGGAAGACGAATGAGAAGAGAAGAGGAATATGAGAAAGGAAGGTATGAAGGGAGGGAGGAAAGAATGAAGGAAAAAAGGAAGGAATGAAAGGAAATACTAACTAAGCAACAAAGGAAAACTCACCTGACAATAGCAATAATGATCAGGATGATCACGCACAACAATGCACCCACAAGGATACAGACGATCACAATGATCTCTGTGTCATTTGGTGTCTTTGAGGGATCTAAACAAAGAACAATGGCATAATTAGATTCAGAGCAAATAGAGAGAGAGAGAGAGAGAGAGAGAGAGAGAGAGAGAAACAGGGACAGAGAGAGCAGATAGACAGACAGGCTGACAAAATGACTGCAAGAGAACAACAAGCACATATAATCCAACACAGGAATGCATTCCCACGCACTCAATACACATATGCAGAGAACAGAAACCATACAGATAGCTATGCACCATCACAAAAATGAAAAAAACACACACACACACACACAAAATTTTGCCACTCAAGCATGTAGCTTTACCAAGCAAAAATGTCTAAATAGGATGGAGGGAGCGCCCCATGATAAAACGACTTACTCAGAGCAAAAATGAGACAGGCCATAAACTGTATGGGTAAGTAAAACCTTCATTAAAGAGTAATGGAATGATACATTGCTAAACCAGAGTCAGATTTTTTTTTTTAAGTGAGAAATTAAGAATTTGAAACAGGGTGGACTTGAAATGATAATAGAAAAAAAAAAGATTTTACTTCTAAAAGTAGTTTTACAATATCGTCATATGATCAGGACACCTAAATCCCCAAAATTGGGAGAGCAGGGGATTAACTTTGCCTCATTCCCCAGACAGGTTAGCCAGAGTGATCACCCTCACTGAGTTCACAACCTTGTGCCATGTTAGAACTAGCTGAGTTTTCACACTTTTTTTTACAACTTAGCCAGGAGGTGGAAGGGCTTCATACTAATTGGGCAGGCAAGTGTATTGTAAAATTACCTTTAGTGGCAGAATTCCCTTTTCTCACTTTTGTCTGCCCAAACAAATGCCTGAATATTGAAAAGGATGGTGAGCATGCTCACCTGATACATTACTGCCTTCTTCTTGTCTCTGTACAGTTCTCCAGCCAATGATTTGGCACAAGAGATTCAAAATGACTCTAAATAAGAAACTTTTCCATCAATAATCTGGAGGTGAAATGCATAGTCCTTCCTCTCCCTTAAAAAGTCAAATATGTCAAAATCATACAAAATCAACAAAAGATAAAACACTTACAGCATCAGGTAAAGGAGAAGACCCATGAAGCGAGTACCGGAGGTACCAACAAATAAAAATCCATGCATCCAAGACACGAAAGAAAAACTTTTTATACAGAAATTCAATCATGTCAATGGTAGCTTGAACCAAGAGCCAAGACAAAAATACAAAAACAATACAGGCAAAAAATTGGCAGAGTAGACAGGTGAAATAACGAGCAAAATTGTGGATGTGTTGGCACCTGGGCATCAAGAACTCCACTAGATGGTCAAGAGCTTCTATGTCTTTAGTCATGTCACATAGGTGGAATCTGCCAAAAGTCGTCCATGTCCTCTAGCATGTTTGCTGGCAAAATTCGGAGACTGTGACAGGGAGGTGCAGATGGTGGAAAAAACCTGGACTTCTTGTGCACTTATATGTGCTCTGGGTGAAAATGGTTTCTGGTCATGATGTAGGCCCAGCAAATCACCTGCCTAGACCAGAAGCTCATCATCTGGGGTCTGACATCAGCACTCAACCTGGATGCACCTTAGACAGCAACTCTAGGAGCCTGACTCTGTCCTCTGAAGGTACATCCTCAGTGCTCTGAAAGGACAGTTAATCTGCTCCACTTTCGATTGTCTAGACCTGGGACTGGATGATGAAGAGGCCAGCAGAGGCAAAGTTACTGTTAGGGTTTGCCTTTTGTGCTTAGAGGGCTTGGCTAGCAATGAAGGGCATGTAGAGAGTGTGACTGAGCCATCATTGTGCCACTTCAAGGGGCATTATGAGTAAAGTATGAACCTCACTTATTCTACAAGCTGAAGCCAGCGCGACCAAAAAGCAAGTCTTCAGTGTGAGGTTCTTAACAGAACAGTCGGTGAGTGGCTCAAAGTCACTGTAGGTCAGATATTCTAAGACTAGCGGTAGACTCCATTTGGGGCACTTACTGTGCCCTTTAGTTCCTATGGAGACTGTAACGAATCAGCTCTGTTAGGAAGGGATCATGGCTTACATCAAGGTCTCTCCCCATGAGTTTGAAGGTGTTGATGATGGCTGACCTGAACCCTCCAAGGGTGCTTACCTTTCTCCCTGTAATGTGCCCACATCTTCAACTTTGGCATTTGCCGGAGAAATACCAGCCTGATTACACCATTTAGAGAAGACCTTTCACCTATTGTCATACACCTTCAAGGTTAACAATCTTTGGCCAGCCATGATCTTTTCCACACATGAAGAGTGGATACCTCTTATCAGTGAAGTATCACCTTACATGTAACTGGTGTTGAGAGAGAGGGTCGTGGGGTCTGCATGCCTTCTCGATCCGGATTGAAGCGACTAGTACGGTCTCCAAGGCAAGTCCATGTTGAGGTCAATTTGTCAGGTCTTGGGTACACCATGTACTGACCAGTTCAAAACCAGATGGAACAAACTTTCAGATTTTGTATCTCCTATTCAAGACCCTTACAACCTTTGCTGTGGATGCACTGGCAATTTCAAGCGAAAGGATGTTTGCTTGCGCATTTCCACCCTCTCCCTTACAGAGTAGCCTACAAGGTAGAAATGTCAACTAAAATGGACAGAGAGTTGGATCAATCTCTTGGTCACCCTTCTAGTAAAAGTACAGATGCCTCTAGCCACAAGACTGGATTTGTTGCTGCATCCCAGGTCAAGAAGATGGCACACAGACCCTACATCTCTCTCTCTCCATGCTAACTACATATTAGGCAATAGCTCTCTTTTGAAGACGTTTCTGGCCTTCTTATGTGGAAAAAATCATTGTTGGACAAATACTGCCTACCTTGAGGGTGTATGAGAAGTGGAAGGTCTTCTCCAAATGATGTAATAATGCTGGTATTTCTCTGGGATCACTGTTCTGATTGTATCAAACCCTGACAAAGTTTCAGGATAAGGTCAAATTTGGTTTCAAATTTGATCCTAATCTGTCCTAATCATTTGTGACTCACCTGCTCTTCGTTGGCACTGAGGACCTGAATAGTATTTCCCACAGACACAAGGATTGCCACGGTTCTTGTAGCATGTGCCACCATTTCTGCAGTAGGGCTCTTGCAGATCGCACACATCTGGCAACAAACAGCATTCTTTTCCATTTGAAAGGGGATCATTTACCAATGACAACATTTTTGAACAAAGAGAACATTATCTTACTTATATGATGTCATAATTCTCAACTATTTCCTGTTCACTTTTTGACTTTTCAATTTGACATGGCTGAAAGGATTCAGATACAGACCTGACAGTGGGTGAGAATTATTACAACGGAGTCTGTAATAGTACATTTATTTTAATGCATTCTTCTTGCTAGTGTTACAGCAAAATGAAGCTGATCATCCACACACTGCCAGCACTTTTAGACAACGAGGCATTACAGAATATAAGATATATTCTATGAGGTGAAGAAAATATCTACTTGTTCTGTAAATAAAATGCAGTAGAATGTAAGGCACGCTATTTCTGCTGTCTTTGAAACTAGGCCCATATTTCTGCCTCTGTCTCTTTTGTTTTTGAGGCAGATTAAAAGTGGTCTCCATACTTCTTCATTTCTTAACCTCTGATCATCGCCCCCCTCCCCAATTCAATTCAAGACTTTTTATGGCTATGCTTGTACTCTATGATTGCTCTGATCTGAATTTTGCATCATACAGACACTATGTGTCACTCTCAGCCATGGCAGAAAATGAGATGGTCATGTTTTGCCCTGCTGTAAACTGAATGAAAACATATTAATTTTTATTGGCGCAGAATGCACATTTTGTTGAGTAATAGACTAGAACATGCAAATGAGACCATGCTGGAACAAGAAGAGCCAAACCACGATGTACTTTGTTCACTGGACTGATGTACACAGCGGATGCCCGTTTTGACCTGTGAGGACACAGAACCTGGCAGCAGGTCTTGTGTATGAGATGGACCACACAGTTTGTGCCTAATCTAATTTCGCTGCGCAGTACTATGTAAAGTAGACTGGCTTGCTCTGAATGAAAGCAAAAACGCTCTGTAGTCTGAATACACACATATAGCCTACAATGCTGGTTATGGATATAATAAAACCCCCCCCACAAAAACCCACTCACATGAACTCTCACAATAGGGGTTTTAAACAGGCAGGCAAGCACAGGCTGCATAGCATGCTTCAGTTTAAAGCTGTATCCTACTATGACAGAAATGTATACAGTGAACCTTTCCTCTGTCTTTAGTAGATTTATATCAACTAAATGTATCCACACGTCTTTTGGTGGAGCTGTAAACATACCCACAGCAAAATCTGAGGGGTACTTATCCTGAATACAATCCAATACAACAAAGTGTACAAGACTGATCATTTTTTCAACTAAACTATAACAACAGTGACAACATGATAGCAATATCACGCACACACACACACACTCCCAAACACACACACACACACACACCCTAGCTAGCACACATCAGTGATGCATTCCTTTCACTGTATTGTTCCCTGGAAATACCACCTGGTTAAAATCTTACTTTAGACTAGGTTGCTTAGCAGTTTCCTGTTCTGACGTTTCTAAATACCCCAAAACACCAGCTACTCTTGTATTACGTATTCTCTAGTGCAATTCTATATTCAGATGTGTGTGTGTGTGTGTGTGTGTGTGTGTGTATGTGTGCGTATGCGTGCGCCGCTTGTGTGTGTGTGTGTGTGTGTGTGTGTGTGTGTGTGTGTGTGTGTGTGTGTGTGTGTGTGTGTGTGCGCGCGAGTGCTTGTGTGTGTGTGTGTGTGTGTGTGTGTGTGTGTGTGTGTGTGTGTGTGTGTCTTTATTTACATGTATTTGATATTTCATTTATTTTACAGTTTTGCACTTCAGGTTTTTCAGAATATGTATAACAGATTAATTCAGGATTTATCAATGGATCTTTGGCATGATTTTATGTGCTGGTGACTTGTTTCATACATAACTAAAGTTATACACACTATTTTTGGAAATACAGATAAAATACATTCTACTGGAAAATTTCAAGGGAAATGCCATAAACTCAAAAGTGCCTTGCAGGCCTAATATTACAGCAATCATTTACTGTTATCATGACTTTGTAACTTTCCTAAACAGACACAACATGATTTAAGACCCAGACTTACGGGTACAGCTGTATCCATCACCCTGGAAGAAGGATTTGCAGGTGCACTGCAAGTCTCCATCAGAGCTTACAGAACACTGGGCATCGGCTGAACAGTTGTTGAGTCTAAGTTGTGGGTCACATAGAGCTGACAAACACACAACAAGAATGGCTGATAAGGCTGACAACTGTCAGTGACCTTTGTGAAAACTAGTGTTATAATACCCATCATTTGCGTACACAGCAAAATACAGATGCCATCCAAAGACAATGTGTATTTACAATTACATATACATTGAGAAAAAAACAAACAAACTTTTTTATGAAGCAGGAGAAAAGAAAACTCCCATACAGACAAACCCTTTCAACTGTATCCTTTAAACAGGAAAACTTACCACATAAACATTGAAATAAAGAGCAAAAGAATGCCAACAAAGCAGAGACAACCGTAATCACACATTCTACAACAGTAACTGAAATCTGCCATCAGATTCCCTGTCTGCACACACCTAATACCCAACTGATCAGACGCTCTCACTCACAGATGCAATCGCTGCTGGAAACACGCCCTTCCGTGAGAGTGGATCCATGGTCAGGACAGTCGAGACACCTGCGCATTCCTGACTCTGGCTGGTATGTGCCTGGAGGGCAAGGCGCGCACACAGACTGCTTGTCGCTGTAATACGACCCTTGGGAACAGGTTGCTGAGAAGACAATTGCAGTAATAACAATTTACTACAGTAATAACAATTTACTAAAACAAACAAAAAAACAGGTAAAAGTTCAAGATCCTCCTTTCTATGGCTTAAATAGCAGTAGCTTTCCTTCACACATATTCATACACTGGCCAGACTGGGTCATACAGGTTTCATTTTCCTTGTGGTTATTATTCCACTCACAATTCAGACGTTTTGTTTGTTTCTTTTCTGTAAAATGGGTGGAGGGTATAAAGGAAGGGGGTAGAGAAGAAGAAGAGACATGGATGCAGATAAAGCACTAATGCAATTTATGAGCTTAAAAAGTAATGGCCTGTCAACTTACGGACAGTACAATTAGACACGGACGTGGCCTCAGCAGCAGGCGTGGTGAAGGGGGTGGGGCACGGTTGGCAGGTCCAGGTCTGGTCCTTGTCACGGAACTTCCCTCGCTCACACACAGAGCACAAATTGGTGATCTCATTCACTTGCTGGCCTGAGGGGCAGTCACCTGGGAACACAAAATGCTGGTTCGAGGGCAGGTTATCGTCGAAGATGGATTGTTTCAACAGTTTAGAGAAACATGGGAAGAAGTGGCATATCTGGCCGTCTCTGTTAATTCTATACCTTAGACTATGCTTCTATATTATAATGTACTTAAATGAATATTAAACTGAATGATGCACTCTGAAACTTCTAAATGAATAATCTCTACAAATGTAGAGAGCTTAAATGTTAAAGTCCCATAACTTAATGGCCAGAGGAGCAGGGAACTGTGTTAAATGCTGATCATGTCTGTGACATAGCGCCATGGAAGGCAGAGCTCATTCCTCTCTTTCAGTCACCTTAACCTCCTCCCGAACTGAATCAGGTCCTGTTAACAACTGGGTGGGCAGACGGGGTGTTTCACAGGGAATACAGCAATTTGACTGCTGGCTGAGTAGGCATATGTGGAAAAAAGCACATGCGCACACTGAGACACTCACACCACTCTATGCTCCTAGGGGATCATATGTGTTGCACCACATAAAAATTACCACATATCAATACTGATCAAAGACAGATGACTTTACTTCAATGCGAGTGCATGATAACTGCTCATTTTCCTGTATCCTGGCAACATCTCAAACAAAGAAATATCATTCAAACATACGTGAGTCATCTTCCATGATGGGAAAAAATAAAGCTGTAAGAATGAAATTGTTATCAACAGATATATCTTTTTGCAGCAATTTGTTATTGATTTGAAACTTATTAGTCTACAAACAAGAATGATTTTCAAAGGCAATAAACACTAAAGCAGAAGCTCAGGTGATTGCAGACCTCCTCCAAACTGTAAATTCTGGTCTCACCCTTTGGTCCAGATCCGAACCATGGACCCACACAAGAACTTAATGGCTTCATCACCGGGCCCTATTCTATCTTTTGAACCAGATTCTGTATAACAGGTTCAGTAATTTTTGTGTCTTCTTGCTGACCACCCTGGATCTGACCTTTGATGTGGATCTACACCAAACTGAATAGGTTCAACCTTAGACCACATTCTATCCTTCCACCCAGAATCTGTTCACAGTTTTTCCATATACTTGCTGACAGAGCATCAAGCCAGCCCACTGACAGACACAGGAGGTTACAACCAAGCAAGCAATCTTCCTGTGATGACTCACGGTAACAGGAGTCCTCAGTAGCCAAGCCTGTAGTCTTGGTAGTAAAGCCAGAAACACATGGTGTACAGGACTCTGCCCACCACCTGGAGTTGTAGGACCCAACAGGACACTCCTCACACTTGTTGGCGCCAGTGTTTAGGTAGTATCCCGGAACAGTACAGTTGGCTGAGGAGTGAAAAGGAGAAAAAAATGGTATGATTAGCAAAAAAACCCCAACCAAACTAAACCATAAAAAAAGCATGCACCCCTCAAACATACAAAACAAAATGAAATGAAATAATGATGAAGTAAAAGAATCACAGATGGCTATCTAACTGTTTTGTAAATTCCTAACCACCCAAAGTACGGTATGATTAAACTGTGAAATTATCAATTTTTTTATTTGATGTTCAGTTAACTCATGGTGGTAAAGCACAATATAACTCTTCTTCTTCTTCTTCTTCTGCGTACGCAGGCTGATACTCCTGCGGATACTCCCTATATGGACAGACAAGTATTAATCCCATCTACCCAACAAAGGGAGTGGAGTTTTGTGTGTATGACCGTTTTTTATCCCACCATTAAGGCAGCCATACACAATATAACTCAAGTAACACAGAAATATAACGAGAAACAAAAAATTAACAAAAGTTTAACATTATCTTCATAAATATCTTTGGTTTCAATATGCACAATACCAGATACAAACATGCAGCTTTTTGTAACAGTTGGGCAAAACTGACATGGAACATTTTAATTTAAATCTTTTCTCTCTGTTCTGGTGGCTGTATCTTGGTTATACATAAATATCAAATATGTTTGAATTTTAATTTAGTTATGTAACAAAAAAAGTGTTAGAATGATCCCTTCAATCATGTTATATGCATTCACCCAAATACACATACATTAAAAAAAGGGTTAATTTATAGACTGTCTTTCCCTGTCAAACTTACTTCATGGCACCACATAAAAACGTGCTAGACAGCAAGCGCAAGTTCTCGCATACAAATAGCCTGGGTCAGATCATATATGGGGGTGGAAGGGAGGAAAAGAGAAAGAGGAAGGGTGGGGCAAATAGCAAAAGCTGATCTTCTTCAGTGAAACATTCCTGAGCATGAGATGGGGAAAGTGTAGGAGGGTGAGGGTGGATAGGAGAGGTGAGGAGGGAGGGGGCGGAGTTTGGAAGAGTGGCATCGGGAATCTGGAATTGGAGGTTGTCATTCATATGGAACGGATTAACTGATGATGATATATTTTTGTCACCAGGCTATGGTGATTACATCACCCCCCCCCCCATTTTTTTCCCCTCTACAGAATGTGTTTTTATGGTAGTTTGGGATCTTATATCCTTATGAATGGGGATAGTCAAAGGGTAGGGAGGGGGTGGTCACAAGGAGTGTGAAACCTCTGTACTCACCCCCTCCCCATCTTTCCTGACCTCTAGCTCCTACAAAATCTGTCCCTGCAGAAACATACCTACCACAACTGAACCAATGCCACTACATCATCAATTAGCATAACAAAGTCACTCTGCCACTCACCAATACGACAATCACTGGCCGAGTCAGTCCCAATACCAGGTGTAATAAAACTGGAAGGACACAGCACGCAGGCTGTCTGATTAGGTGAGCTCTTGTCCCGGTAATAACCTCGCTTACAAGCCTCACACTCATCAGTAGCTAGGTCCAGTTCCCTGCCTTCTGCACAATCACCTGAAATAGCACAACATCAACACACACAAACCTATAGTGGCTGTCAACATTGTGCATTATTCTTTCATAAACATAGCAGCTTCTGACAGTGAAAACAGGGATACAAGTCATGGAGACGCTGGCACACACAATTTCATCTTTGGCTTATGACGCTACAGAGAAGAAACAGAGACCAAGGCGGGCACTGACAAAAACATGATAGGAGTCGTTGACCGACATGGCTACATTTAACAATCAGGAAGAGTTCACAATGTGCAGGAAACCTTCATTCCCCTTCAGGAGAAGGAAGGCGTTGAACAGGCAGAGGTGTCTGGCACTTTGACACTTTGAAGAACTCAAGTCTAACCAATGTTACAGTGACGCACCATCATAAGAACTCAGTGTGGTAAATCACGGAACCTTTTCAACTGTACTCACATGACAAAAAAAAGCACACAGTGCATGCAGTTTAGAAACAGGAAAATATTAAACATGTAGAGAGTATCTGAGTGTGATCCAGAAAGCCTGCACACCCTGACATCATTCTGGCTGCAAAGCAGACGACAGCATTAAATCCCTTCCCTTCACAAAGTCCTCACTTCTGCACCTGCTAACTTCTACAGTTGAGCACTTTGCACTGTTTTCCAGGTTACCCCATTTAATGAAGATCTGCCCAAATACTCTCAAGTCATCTTGCAGACAGACACACATACACTTTCATCGAAGCACCTGAGCAAAAGCAATGTCCTCATCTGTAGAGTCAAAACAATCCCAATCGCCATCACTAGTTATAGCTCTGGGATCATCTGGGATCATGGCATCAAACAAGTTCAAACTTAATGCAGAGTCTTGTTGGAAATGTTTCCCTAAACAAAAAAAACCACAAACCCAGTGTAAACTGTATGCTGGACCAGCTTGTCCTGATCTGTAACACAGCTGAAAACAGTTCAACTGCGAGTCTGATCAATTTGAACTCAATGAAAAAAGAAAAAAAAAAAAAAAAAAAAAACCACAGCAAACACAGACCTTTACAGTTAAAAAATGTTAAGAAAGCCTACATCCAACATGGTTGTCACAAGCATGTAGACACATGTACACACACATGTCTCAACACACAATCAAACTCTACTCTGGTGGTACAACTTACGGAAGCATTGTGTCGTTGAGCTAGCTCCCTCCATAAAGGTGGTTTTACCAGCAGGGCAAGGGACACAACTGTCTTGCCATTTGGATGGTTGGTACTGGCCATATGGACAAGGTTCACAGATGTTTTGAACGCTGTCCAAATAGGTACCTGGATCGCAGGCCACTGCAACAAAACAATGTCATTCACCTTTTTTTTTAAACAGTAATAAACAATTGGCCAACATCTTCATGATTGATGTAATTTCCCTCAAGGTGAAAAAAACATAAAACAAGAAACAAAAAATAAATTTATGACATTATCGAAAACCTATGCCCAGTAAAATGAATTCTTAACTTCTTCGAAAGTAGGTTAAATGGGTCCTAAGAAAAACAAAACAAAACCAAAAAAACAAAAACACCATTCACACACACAGAGATCAATACTGAAGAGGATGAGGTTTATTCATATACAATGTTTGCACAGACATACATTCAGAAAATCGTGATGGACTTTTTTGCTTATATATCATCATTGATTTCTCCAAGACTTAATCTGTTTCCTCACTGATAAACAAGCATGAAAATGTGGAATTAAAAAAAAAAAAAAAAAAGCTTGCAATTTATAACCATTAACACAAGCATTTGATTGATGCCATTTAAGCAGAAAGGAAAAAAAACTGAAAAAGAAATGGTTTGGCTGCATAAAATTTCAACACACAGATTTTCAAATAACATTCAAAGAATTTCTATATTTTCAAAAGAACATAAGGAGACAAGGTGTAATGGAATTTTAATGCAAACTGAGATTGTGCATCCATTAAACACCACTAAAATCACAGAAAAAAAAGAGCAGAAAACAGAATTCAAATCTCTTGATGTTATCTTTGAAGGGTCAGTTATTCAAACTTGTATCAATACTCTGGGCGTGCACAGAATACATAATAACAAACCTAAAATAGCTTAATTAAAGAAAAAAAAAACTACTCGTTTAAGGGTGGTTGGCCAATTTTTGCCTCCGCTCTAAAATGAGCTGTGCATCTTGCACCTGGTTTTCTTTTGCAGCATCACAGTTGTGGAGAGAGATTGACAACCAGTACTACTCTCTGCTGATCCATATTTTTAAACAGCCTTGTTTACAAAAAAATGAAAACTTGCACAATCTAACCAAAAAGAGCTTCAAGCTTTCTGTATGTGTTGTGTTTTTGTGTCTCCATCTATGAGTAGGGTCCAGACACAGATTTCTGTCTATCAACATACCCACACTGCAGTTGGCTTCATCGGTGCTCCCAGTACCAGCGGTGTGAAAACCTGCAGGACAGGCGACGCAGCCTGCCACCCCAGTGGTGTTCTTGTAAAACCCTACAGGGCAGTCTGCACAGGTATCGTTCTGATCCTGTCGTCCTGGGCTACAACTCACTGTCACAGACGGATAGGAAAACACAGTGGAACTTCTTGATAAAGATCTCCAGAGATCATTCAACAGTGGGTCAACACTGCAAGACACATCTAAGACAGACAAAAGAGGATTTAATTTATATCTAGTTATCATCGTAGTCCAATAGATCAAGCTGGGCATTGTTGAGGCTGTCACTGCTCAGGGAACAAAAACCAACTTTTTACATAGTGTACACATCAAATTCACATCTTGATAACAAGCTTACCAACATAATGAAGGCTGACCCCCCATGGCAACAACAACAACATAAAGTATAATGAATATATCTATATATATATATCTAAAAGCTATATTGGCAAACAGATACAGTAAAATTGGCAGCCAGGTGAACAGTCCTATTGGTTACTGCCAGTAGCAAAGGAAAATACAAAATGTGGCTAGTAGGGAAGCAGAGAGAGAGAGAGAGAGAGAGCGAGAGAGAGAGAGAGAGCGAGAGGAGAGAGAGAGAGAGAGAGAGATACTTTGTGTAGTTGCAGTTTTGGCCACCTACAACTTCTTCCTTTTTTCTTACTGTTCACCATGGTAAGGTTGATTGTGAGCAGTTAGCATGTGTATTGTAAGAAGAGTTCTGCACTGAAGTTTGAAGTTTACACTGACCCCGGTGTCACACTAGGTCACTAACTGCATTAGGGATTATCTAATTACACTGATCTGTTTCTTCTCTGATATCACTCTGCACCTTTACTATTTCCGCTCAGAAAGCAAGCATGAATACTAATTCTGAGGAACCCTGGGTCACGTTTGGTCACTTTCTATTGGAGCAAAACACACAATTAAATGATGTTATTTATCAACTATAAGGTTTGAGTGGATGCTGATCCTACAGCTCATCTTCTTTGCGCAGTACTGTGGACAGACACAAACCCTATAGACTGTGCTGAAAAAGGCCTTTCAGACACAAACACTACCAACAATATGAAGTAAGGCCTTCCATACACAGACAGAAACTATATGGGCTGTGTGGAGAAAGACCTTTCAAACAACTTTCACACTAACTTTCCTAGATGACACTTTAACAACTTGACATATATTCTCAAAATCGTTTAAGACAGAAGCTATCAGCTTTTGGTATACTTTGTCATTCCGAAACTGTCTGTCCAATTTGAGAACATTTTTTTTTTTTTTTTTGCAGTGAGAAAGTAAAATGTAGTCACAACCGAAACATCACAAAGTGGCACCACCAGACTGATTTAATTGTGGACAGTCATGATGGTTAACTTTTCGTCTCTAAGTTATGATGGTGGAAAATGAGCCTCATTCATTGACAAGTATTTGTATGATGATCAGAGGCATGATTGTGATGCTAAGGAGTTCTGTTCTGGTCTGAGCTCAACACTTCCTTTCATAAAAAAATATTCGAGTGGCAACCAGGCCTGAGAGATAAAGACACCTGCTAAGCTGGGGAAAGAAAAAACTGAGCAACAGTCTCAAAGACGCATCCACAAAGTGAAAGACACTCAGCTTTGTACTTCCAGTCTTTCCATTTGACCCCCCCCCCCCCCAAACCATCACCACCCAACACAGCATCAGTGAATGCAACTATAAATTGAACACTAAAACAATATGCACACACACACACATTTACGCATGTAAATATATGTATACACACACACAGACACTGACACCCACCCCCCCCCTGAAGTTTACTCACATAAGCACTGGTCTTTACTGGAGGCCCCCGTGCTCCGTGTCAGGTGTTCAGGGGACAGTCAACACAGGATGTTTGCCACTTGTCTGGCTGGTATGTATTCATGGGGCACTTCATGCACATGTTGTTACTGACCTCTCGATAATAACCTGCACTGCAATTTCCTGTCCAAACAAAATAATAACAAAAAATTATGATGAGACTAACCTAACAGCATGCTTTCCGTCTGTTACTTCATTCTTTGGACAGTACACCAATTTTAAGTCATAACAACCAGGACATGAATAAAAGGAAGAGAAAAATGAACTTAGAGTGCATCACCTTCATAGGAACTGTAATGACCCTGACTTCCGGAGGTTTGTATGCCACCGTGCACTGTGAGCCAGGATGTAGCCATGGCTGAGAACTTTTTTTTCTACACTAAAGGCAGCTCTGTGCATGTGCTCTACCACATAGATATATGTGCATGTTGTGTGTTCGACACTGTTATACAGGTGTAAGCAATATGTATGTTCCATACTGTGTAGAGGTGTGTGCATGTTGTACACTCTAAACTGTGTTAATGTGTGCATGCTGCATTTTCTACATGTGCATGTTTGTTCTAGTTTGTGTACAGACATGTTCATGTTGCATGTCCCATATTTCATACAGATGCATATGTATTATACTGTATAAGGTACAAGTGTGCTTTACACCGTTTACTGGTGCATGGACATTGCACACTGTACACTGGTGGTGTGTGTTTTGCATCTCTGCTACACGCAAGCATGTAAATGATGTCTGATTTTGAATTCTTCCAGCTGCATTCTTATTGGTTAAATGAAAGGCATTTGAACTACAAGATTACAGCACACACCAAAACAAACCAATCCAGAATAACATGAAATGAGTGAAATGAAACAAGATTTTGTATTGTCTGTGTTCTTATAGTTTTAATGTAAAGGCACTGTGAACATTTGCCTGGATATTATACATTGATTTTCTTTTTGCAACAGTGTTACTACTACAACTATCATAACTCAACATACTGATATTGCAGAGATCTGATGAAACGGCCCCTGTGGTTGCGGTGATGAACTCCGTTGGGCAGAGGGAGCACTGGGCAAAGCGGTCATCACTGTTGTTTTTGTAGTAGCCCTGAGGGCATGGTGTGCACACACCGTTTACCACCTCCTCCCCGGAGTCACAGACAGCTGAAAGACAGTGTCATAGGACAAGACTAATCTTCATCTAGATTTTAAAAGTGTACGTCTGTGAGTGTGTGTGTGAATGTGTGTGTGTGTGCGTGTGTGTGTGTGTGTGTGTGTGTGTGTGTGTGTGTGTGTGTGTGTGTAGCAGTGTGTGTGTGTAGCAGTGTGTGTGTGTGTGTGTGTGTGTGTGTGTGTGTGTGTAGCAGTGTGTGTGTGTGTGTGTGTGTGTGTGTGTGTGTGAGAGTATGTGTGTGTGTGTGTGTGTGTGTGTGTAGGAGCGCGTGTGTGTGCATGCAAGAGAGAATGAGTGCAAAAGAGACAGAGAGAGGAGAAGGGGGAAGGGGGTATGTGTGTATTGTGTGTAGCAATATGGGCCAAATTAGAAAAAAAAAAATGCTGTCTTCCCCTGCAGAGAAGGATCTTCAACAGAGAAGAAAGTCTGAAGTTTGTAATGATAAATATTATCAAATCTGGGAAAACAAATGAAAACTAATTAACATTCTCTCCTTCTTTGGGTACTTATGGCACACCTGTCCTTACACCTTGACCTACATCTTCCTCCTGTGATCTATGAGGGAACAAAGTAACTATCTCGGCAGACTTCCTGCCCTAGGCCCCCATGATGATGCGATGAAGGGAGAAGAGACAATCACACCTCACAGCCAATGTCGCAGTCACTGAAGTGGAATAACAAGGGACAGAGAGCTGGCAATGGGAGAGATAGAGATGGGAAGCCGCCAGCCACCAGGTTGGGTTCCGTAATGTGAGAAAGGTCAAAACATGGGTGGAAAGAAACACACGGGATGGCAAACATCCAGCATCTCTCTGTGTGTTTGTGACAGGTAATATTTCTACAACAAAAGCATGTCTATTTAGGCTTACATGCGTGAGGTGCTGCTGTTAGCTTGACAGAAAAATGCATTAGGCTGAGGGAAGTTTGGGCTACTGGAACTGACAAAAAACATGATCATATTATCAAGTAACTGCTTCTTGCCATTTGACTGGGTGAGTACGTAGCATCGTTAAGGCCAGTGTTCTCAACTCACTCCTGTTCATACATGTGAGAAGACTGTAAAGCTGAAAGGCCCATGGTTACGTTGAAACTGGAGAGCTCTGAGATGTCAGAACCTACTAAAGGGTCTGAAGAACTGGAGAACAATTCAGTGTCATGCCCTTTGGATGGACTGTACTGCTAAGGAAGAAGAACATAACTGCCTGATCAATTTTGGTTATTTCCAAATGTTTAAACACCTGTACTCCAATTGGGTAAGAGCCCTCAGTCTAGTAAGTGAGAGAAGATATATACACAGACTACAAGACTGACAGACAGACGTAGAGAAATAAAGAGAAAAAGACGGAGACAGAGGAAAAGAGCATGCAGCTACATGAAGCTCAGATTGCACGCATCCAGCATTTACCTTCACACATGGACTCCCTATCCGCCCCAGACTTTCGGGTGCCGTTGCCCGGGGGCAGGGAAGGCAGGTGTATTGGTAGGGCAGGGGGTTGTACTGGTCCACTGGACAAGGCACGCATGTCTCCACCCCGAGCGGATCCCTCTGAATGAAGAACCCGGCCGAACAATTACCTGTAAACCATACAATGGTTTTAATGTACGAGCATTTTTCTTAAAGTTCTCCCACTTACTTTCAGACAATGGTACAAAATGCTTTCTGTATTGCAACTCCTGTACACATGAAAAAGCTTTTTTTTCTGCAGTTTAATCTCTCTGAATGTCATGCCATGATCATCTTGTGATTTTGTTTGTCATCACATTATCAACATCATCATACTTTTGTTTTGCTTTGTATTGCCTATAATCTTCCTAAGGTGTCAGTGTTGTAGTAAACTGTCATTCTGCAAACTTAGCCTGTAATAATCATACACTTATTACTGTGGCACTTGGCCTGTAACCACGCACTAATGTTGTTCTAGTGCTTGGCCTGTAACCACCTACTGACACTGTTCTGGAACTTGGCCTACAACCACAAACTGACACTGTTCTGGTACTTGGCCTGTAACCCTACACTGTCATGGTTCTGGCAGTTGGCCTCTAACTGCACATTGTCAGTGTTCCAGTGATTTGATTGTACCAACAAACTTATCATTATTCTTATCTTTTACTTCAATCTGACTTTAGTCATCTCTCTCCACCATTGCTTGGCACGGCTTTCAGTGACAAAACAGACACTGTTTTTCTGATCCTCTAACTTAAACTACACAAGGTGGTTATGATGGTTCAGGCATTTTGTTCTTTTTTTTCTTGTCTTTGTAAAAGTGGCAGTCTGTTGTTTTAAGGTTTTCTGCACTTTGATTTAAATATCTATTTTCAGTTACCAACGACCCCCTCTCCTCCTCCAATCTCCCTACCTCCATCCCTATGCTTTCCCTCCGAACCAGCCCCCTCTCTCTATCAATTCCATGTGGGCAACCACTCTGACATGGGATTTCATGGAAAGAAAAAAGAGAAAGAAGGATGCTTTACAATAAACCTGAAGGGCAGATGAGTGCGTGCATGCATGCGTGCGTGCGTGTGTGTGTGTCTGCACAGTCATGATTCCAAATTGCAGCAAGTAGAGGTTGTCTTTGTGAGTGCCCTGTGATGGTGGAAATATGGGTCCATTTCTAACTGCTCACTGTTGGAACAAAACCACACACTTGAATCATACTGTATTATAGCAAAGAGTGGTGTTAAATAATGTACACAACAAAATCTGAGAATGTGGTCTATGTTCATTTTATGGTCAATCTTCCCAGAGTACTATGGACATAAACTTTACACACTGGAATACAGTGTTTTTTTCCGGAACCTGCTATCTAATCCAGGTATAATCATCTGCAGGAAGGCAGGACATTTTTTGTGCTAGCAAGCAAAAGATAAACATGAAGTTCTAGGCCACCAGTAAGGTCAAGGAAAAACACTGAGGGCACTGCGAAAGCATGTCGAGAGAGTCAAGATGAACCAGTTTGAAATAAATCACAGGTTTGACTGAAAACCTGTTCTCAGCCAGAGAAGGAGACAAGAGCAGAGGGACACTGAGCTGTCAGAAGTCTAGTCAGATGTTGTGTCATCAAAGCACAGATGGAAGGAGAGGGGAAAGATACCAAACTGAGACAGGAGTTGGAGTAAGGCTTAGCAGTGCAAGAGGAACAGGAAGATAGGAATGCCTAGCCCATCTGTCTTCTGTGACTTAAAACACAGAACATCATTGGGGAGGTGGGGGGGGGGGGGGGGGGCATCAGCTGCACTAGAAGCATATGTCAAGGCGGTGCATAATGCAGTCACTGACAAAGCTGTAGTTGGCAAGGTTCCAGGAATAACAGTCATCCGAAATAAAAGTGTGCTTTTCTCCACTGAGCATGGTCCCAACAATAAACCATTTTTTCCATCTACTCCTTTCTAGGAGAAGAAATACAAGACAAAAGTGAACTGTGAAGATGGATTGCTATTTCAGTTCATAAACAAAGAACAACAACCGCAACTGAAACAAGACTCTATAGAATTATTGAGAACAAGCCAAAATGCAAGCAAAGAAAACACAGAACAAGATGATAAGTAACGTTTACTTACTTAATACACAACACAAAACAGACAAGAGAACTTGTGACCAACATCTATATCGGACATCATGAATAACAGACAAAAAAACAAACAAAAAAAAAACAGTACTCCCCAGATGGCTCTCAGCAACAGAATGAAGCTACTGTGCCTCTCCCTGCCCTGCCCCAAAGAGAGACAGGTGACACTGTACATCCCTACACCACCTCCTACATAACCAATATGACAGATGACACTGACAGTCATCAATAGCCATTGTAAATCATAACAACAAAACCAACAACCAGCTTAAATCTATTTGTGCAAAGCAAATGGCCTTAATGCTTAAATAGAGAAAAGTCAAAGATGGGGATGAATATGTATGGTGCTGTATAATTATGTGCTGAAGAAGTGCTTTTTAATGATGTATTTATTGTAGTCCCATATCATCTGAGAAGGACTGGAAAGAGATGAAGAGAAAAAAAAAACCACCCATCCCAAAACCCACCACCTCTTTTCCTCCACCCTGCCCCATACACACACCTATTGCCTTATGCCTCAATACTTACGTATAGAGCAGTTAGATTCGGAGATGGATGTATCACTGGGAGTGAGATATCCGAAATCACACGGCAGACATAGTGATAGGGGATCCTTGGAGTTGTCCTTGTATGTGGCTATGGGACAGGCCACGCACCGACCAGCCTCCACCTCATAGCCCGATGGACAGAACTCTGCAACACACAGCCATCAACCTCATTGTCCATGGACTGCAGGCTGTGCTGTAAGGAATCAGCAAAGGATCTCTACAGTTCTCTGTCTATGGGTGCTCACAACAGGATAAAGATGTTCTGACCAGACCCGTGTTTCACATTGTCCATCCATCTATCACATGTCTGGATGGACAATCGAAAAGTGTGAAACATGCAATATGGGAAGGGAAGTCACTTGAAATAAACAACTTGTCCATCCACTTATTTACTTTCTTTTGGACACATAGTGAAGCAGATGTAATGCAGAGCATTTGGACTTATCTGCATACAGAAACTTAACTCCTTGAAGAAAAGTTAAGAGAGAGACAGACAAGGTAAGAGGAACAGCAGTTGAAATACAATTTTTTTCATTTACTCTGAAATGATGGAAAAACACAATCTGTCATTTACGGTAAAGTTCAATGTGCTGTGAACACACATTCTAACTACAGACACACACACACACACACAAAAGTAGAAATCAAGTTATGTCCAGAAATTATATTTTCATACAGAGGACATGCATTTAAAACATGATAAAGAAACAGATTAACAGATATGTATTTGTTGACCATGAATTTCTACATGCATATGGACGTGTACTTGCAAATAAACACATATACCTAACTATGCACACAGACACACACAACTTCAAGTAAGCCTAAATTCTTTAAACGCAAAATTCTAAAAATCTTTAAATGCCACAAGGAGGTTAACTCCTTGATGCCTATACATAAATTAAAAATCATTTCTGCCTTTTCATAAATTTTCACCAACCACCATTCTTTTATATGAATAATATGCATGTGTCCTTGCAAATACATTAACGCACATAGACAAACACAATTTTAAGTAAGCCTAAATTTCTGAAACTGCAAATTCTATAATCTTTAAATGCTAAAAGAACATGAACTGTTTGCCTTTACACAAAATTAGTCTAAAAGTGCATTTCTGCCTTTCCATAAATTTCTGCTGATCACCATTCTTTAGAAAAATAATCTGCAGCATTAAAAAAAACATTTTCCTTCTGTCTCGAATATGTCTTGGTTTTCTTCCACAGGTAATACATATTCTTGTCTGATTTCACTGTAACTGCTAATTCTATGTCCATAACATTGCGTTACTCATCATACATTGATGTTTTGTATTAAAACATTACGTATACTGTGAATTGCTGAACTCACGTTTGCACTCTGAAGCATTCGACGAGCCACGGTTAGCGGTTGTGAAGTTGATGCTGCAAGGGAGGCAATCGCGCTGGTTGACAAGCGGTTGGTATGTGCCAACTGGGCACAGCTCACATGCTGTCTGATTCTCATTAGCTCTGGAGCCCACAGGACATCTCACTGCCAGAACATGAACATTATATCAAAGGTATGTATGGAATCATTTTGCTGAATAATTAAGTTACCTTATGACATAAGGATTACAATAAAAGTAATCAGAACAATGATTAGCATATCAAACAGAGACAAAAAAAAGTAACAATGATTGTACCTGGGTGGATATAGTATTGAAGATTTGTTTACTACTGAAGTGAGAGACTGGAGTGAAATGACTGCAAGCAGGCAAAGAAGACTCTGAACACAACTGACAAGGTCTCTTATATTCAGTGACCCACACACCACATGAAAAATGCTCCCCTACTGGCACCAAACCTCATCCTCATGCTGTGTTATCAGACCAATCAGAAGCACCATACAGCTATAAGCAAATCAGCTTTTACCTGGCTGAAAATTCCAAAATGTATATTACTTACTGACGTTTTTGAGTTGGCTAGGTCATTTTCCATTCAGCACTCCTGAGCATACTAATTATCATAAAAAGTACAGAACAATGAACTATGTCATTCCTAATAATCTTATTTAAATGAACAACTAAGGTGGAATTTATCTGCTGCATGAACCCTGCTAAAACAGGTTTGTCAAAAAAGGACTACTCTAAATTTTCTTTAGTGTATGCTGGCTGATACCTTTTTTCAAATTCTGACCATGTTGCCTAAGGTCACACAGCCCACCACTCACAGCAAAATAAAACTGGGCAACCAACTATGTTATGATCTGCAGTCTTGTTCAATGTAACTGTCAATAACTCAGCTCAGAACATCAGTCATCAAGTGTGTGCATGGAATCAGTGCAGAGCACATCATGCTTTGGCCATATACATTTGCATATGGTTCCACCGACAAGTTCTTTTCTGTAAGGCGAAGTCTCGGACATAAGCAAAATCAGTTTAGATCAACTCTAACATTGGGCAAAACCTTATGGTTGCATGCTCTTTCATCAAATCGTGATAGCAGTGGTCATGATCGGTTGCAGCATGAGAGTAAATACCCAGATTGTGTGCATCATGTGGAATGCAAAACAGGAAGAGAGAAAAGAAAGAAACCAAAACCAGCAGTTGATGGAAATCGCTATTCACATCAGCTTCTGCCATTTCACGTGACTGAAATCGATGTGTACAATTTCATTAGGTCTCATTATGACACTGATTAAAAATTTGGGAGGGAATGTGGGGTGTTCCTTTTATTACATATATTTCCCGAATTTGACCGATTCTTGTTAAGGTTTACACAGTAAATTTCAGGTGTATTTGTTACACAATAGATCATCAATATTGTCCCTGTCAGTAAGCCTTTGGCATGAGTTTGTGTGCAGACTCTAATCACAAAACTTGATTTCACGTGTGGCAAAATTCATGTACCTCTCTTATTCAGACTTCTTTCAGTGACAGAAGGCCCTGCTCTAAAAATGTTGCATTTCTGAAATGTCACGTGCTCTGCTTGTGAACAGAACAATCAATGTGTTCTAGCAACAAGTGATCTGTACCATTGTCTCCTCTTCTCTCTGTGCCTACTTCTGCACTGAACTTGTTTTACTGATATCACTTACATTAGACATAGGAAGGTACAGTTTTTCAGACTTGATTTTTCTATGTCCTGTACTTTGATTGCAAAGCCCACAGTTACCTTTAATTTAAAAAAACAACTCAACCACCTCTCCACAACAGAGCATTATCTATGTTTGGTGGTATCTTCCTCTATATCATACATAATTTAAACATGATGTTATACCTCTTACGTGAGATGAAATAGCTTTGCCACAGGAACTGTGAACATCAGATTTTCATATTTTAACCTTAAGATCATGTTTCATTATCTTTCTGGGTTGGATACATATAAGAATTCTTCAACACTAGCCCCACTCACAAACTTACAAACACACTTATATGTGCATGCCTACACATAAAACACAACACACATACATGCCTCAAGTCACTCACCAACCATGCATGACCCGCATAAGAGGGCCAGCAACGTACATGAACTATGACTGTTTTCAAGCCAAGTGAAGCCAGGAGATAGAAACCAGTAGGAAAGGAAGAGAAAGGAAGGATGATGGGAAGGAGAGAGACATGGACAGCAGAAGGAAGGTGTTTTGTTAAAGTTTTAAAAGATCACAATAAAAAAAAAAAACATCACAAATCAAACATGAAAAATTTCAGCTGATCCATACACCAGCCTCAGCTTCCACCTTAGTCACTCACACACTGTGCAGTTGCCGGCTGATGTGGAGCCCACAGAAGGAGTGGTGTAGGGGAGGGGCAGGGCAGGCATGTCTGGTTCAGACCGGACTGTCGATAGGTGCCATGACTGCATGGCACACAAGTCCCATTCACCAACAGTTCGAAGCCAGAATCGCACGGATCTGAAGACGACAGAACACATAGCATACCATTCTCTGTCTGCCTAAATCACATTGATTTCTCTCCAGGGCTGATTAACTTATTTGTATTAGTAATGACTGAACTGCATGTGTTTCCCTGTCCTCGTAAACTGTATTTTTGCACATCTGAATTGCATTTGTTTCTGTACATGGCAGGATAGCATTTATTTCACTCCATGCTTGAATTAAATATTTTGTTGTGTGTTTGTGAATGGTGTGATGAACTCCAACATTTTGAAAGTATTATTTCTTCAGGTGTATGCATGGATGTACATGTGTGTGTGTGTGTGTGTGTGTGTATGTGTGTGTGTGTGTGTGTGTGTGTGTGTGTGTGTGTGCATGTGTGCGCGCGCACGTGTGTGCATGTGTGTGTGATGCATGTAATGTGTTTGGGATTATTTTTCAACAATTTATGCATACAATGATTCTTTAAAACTATAATAAAACCAGCGTCACCTTGAAAAAAAAAATCATTCTCAATAGAGCTTTTCTTCTATCTTTCATTAAACCAGTTCATATCCTTTCTAACTTAATTCTGTTAGGCTTGAACATGCACACATGCAGTGCTTTCCGCATTCAAATCTCAAGGGCAATGTATGCATACAAGGTCTACCGGCAAACAAGGGTAGAAATGACAGACATGGGACGGTGGTAAGAACTGTGGTAACAACAAACAGAAATAGAGCTACATTTAGAAAAGCTCACAACAGGAAAAAGCGATTCAGAATTCAGGAAGCTGCCTGTCTGCATACCCTGTATAAACTGCAATGCATTTTTCTTGTCTATTGTTTTTTTTTTTGTTCAGTTGTTTGCTGACATTTTGGTGAAAAGGAGAAAACTGACCACAGAGAGAGAGAGAGAGAAAGAGAGAGAGAGAGAGAGAGAGAGAGAGAGAGAGAGAGAGAGAGAGAGAGAGAGAGAGAACGAGAGAGAGAGAGAGAGAGAGAGAGAGAGAGAGAGAGAGATTTGGAAAGAAACAGAGAACCCTTCAGAATTTCTACAAGACCCCGTGAACCCTATAATGTATCTGTACAGTCACCTGCACAACTGTTTACAGATGTGGACCCTATTGTCAAAGTCAGGAGTCCTCTAGGACAAGGTGTGCACTCAAACTGTCCTGGTTGATCCTGGTAAAAAGCCACAGGACACTCCACACAGCCATTGTCCTTGAAGTATGATCCAGCTGAACAGTTCTCTGAAAAAACACATAAAAAGCCAATCGATGATCTGTCTGCGGATGCACAGGAGAGCGTTGTGGAAGGGTCATATACATGAAGTCTCTGTGTGTGTCTTTTGGCTTTGCCTTGGCTCTGTGACAATCAGACATGTTGTTTACCATTTTCCCTCTTGTACTTGGCCATAAAACATCATTATTTCATTTATTATTCATTCCACTTAATTGTGAAAAAAAAGGATTTTTTTTAGCCCTGTCATTGAGAGATGAACCAGATACTGATCCATGAATAAACAAATGGATGAAATCCTGAGAGTGGAGCTGTCCGACTTTGTGGATTTACTAGAAAGCCCAGAGCAGAACGAGACTACTTGAGAGTTCAAAGATCCTTTGAAAGAATGTTCAGGTCCTGTTCTTTTGGATAAGGTTGCTGTAAGAGTTTTACGACACTGGACTGGTTCTATGCCTCATTACAGAGATAATGAGTCTGTCAACCTGATAAAAACCAAATGGCTGAGAGAGAGTGAAAGGGAGGGCCTTGAAGGCAAAGACCTTCCCTAAAAAGCAAAGTGAAGGTACCTGTGGGACAATCTATGAATGCATATGGAATCGAAGCGTCGAGGCTTACGGTCCAGGCTTCGGGCAGAATGGAAAAAGATAGCCTTTTCTCCAGGGTGGACTTCAGCAGAGGGAAAAAAGAGTCAACCTGCCAAGGTCAGTAATAGGGTTCTATTTGCCGTTTTTCCTTGGCACAAAGAAAACAACTGCAAAAAATCCTGGAGGACAAGGAAGAGGCATCTCTGAAACTGCTCCAGTTTGAAAGAGGGAATCTGTTTCTTCAAAAAGAACTTAAGCCTTCTCCGGCTCTAAAGGGACCTTGGACCACACAGACTTAGATGTCAGAGGAAGTGGGGAGGAAAAGGAAATCCTGAGGCCTTCAATTATCACAGACAGAACCCAATCATCCAAAGTGAGAGCCTCCAACTGAGGGAAGAAGGCACGAGAGAGATCTCCTGCCAGAATCATCTCTGGAGGACAAACATAGTCATGTCCTTCAGCTGCTGACTGGGATAGAAGGCTTCGGCTAGATTGTCCACTGTCCTCATAAGGAGTGACAATGACAGGGAGAGGGAAGAAAAGATACTGAGCCCAAAATGGACATGGGGAGGAACCTTAGTCTAATTAATCTTATCAGGGATCTTCGACAATGTTACACCAAAACGAGATGGCCCTGGAAAAGAAATTGCCTCAGATTTGCCCTAAATTTGACAGAAGAATAGAATAATACCAAAAGATGGACCCGCTAGACCAAAGAGAAATGAGAGGACTCAAGTGTTATCACTCAACCGCGAATGTATAATGATTAAAAACAACAAAACAACAAGAAAAACTCACCTAAACACATCTAAAGCACCCCCTTCTAAACCCACTCACACGCTGAAGGCTCACATATGTGCATGTATGGCATAAACTTTATTCACTCTCATATGACAGGATTCCTGCTTGCCAAAAGAAAAAGGCAACACATTTGCAGTCTATCTTGCATTTCCTGCTTATTTCACTCACCATAGATCAACCTTTAACTACAAATTTTGTATGCACATCATACCTGCTATGACCAACTTTATTCATGAAAAGTGTCAAACCAAATTTTGAAACATGATCAATTAAAAAAACAAAATCACACTGAAAAATGTTTACATCTAAACCATATGAAAATTGTGTATCAAAATACAGCAGTGGATGTTATTCACTCTGAATGTGTCTGTTTTTGAGTTGGCTGTGTTTGACCAATGTGGTCATTTACCTCTTTCCAATAACTGCAGAATTCATCTGTAATCACAAAACCAGCTGGGCCTCTAACACACAGCCACTGAAGTCAGAAGCCAGAGCAGGTGTATCAGGATCGTCTACATGGCTTTCTGAGCTGTCGATATTGATTCCTTAGTGCTTGGACCATACCTTGTTCACAGTCGTGTTGAATGAACAGTCACCTATCAATGTCACTTCTCGTTGTACTCAAATAAGGGGGGAAAAAAATTCTTCTCAAAGGCAAATTGAAGAATCACCAATCGATGTCTCTTCTCACTGTGTTAAACATGAGTGGAGAAAAAAAAATTTCTTCTCAGAGGCAAAGTGAAGCAGATTCACCATGGCAACAACTTTGGCAAACACTGTTATCCTCAAATGGCATGTCTTAACACCCAAAGGTTCCCAAATTTCCCATATGGAAACAAAACAGCTGATTGATCAACAGGGGTGGACTGGTACTGAAGCGGAGTATGGCATTTACAAGTTTTCACTCTGCTTTACTGAAGAACTCACCCTCACACTCGTCTGAGCCAGTTGAACCCATAGCCCGCGTGGTCTTGCCATTGGGACATGGCGTGCAAGACAGGGCAGCATAGCCAGCCATGTACTGACCCACTGGACAGTTGTCACACTCTTTTGTGGAAGAGTTGTAGAAGGTTCCAGGGCCACACTCCACTGTAACAAAAGCAGCTATGGGTGTAGTAAAAAAAAAAGTTTTCTCTGATATATGATCATGTCTTGTGCAGTAATAATTCATTGGATAAAAAAAAAATCTAACCAACTTCTTCAAGACTGTCACTCTTGTCTTTGAAAGCGTGTGCGTGCACGTGTGTGTGTGTGTGTGTGTGTGTGTGTGTGTGTGTGTGTGTTGTGTATGTGTGTGCCTTAATAAAGCAAAAAGAAAGTATTTACAATGATTTGTGTTGAGAAGCGTGTGTGAGAAAGAGAGAGAGTCAGAGAGATTTAGAGAGAGAGACAGAGACACAGAGACGAAAGACAGAGAGAGACAGAGAAAGAGAGTGTGCATGTGTTCGCCGGCCCATGTCTCTGTGTGCTTGTGTAAATGTGTGTGTATGTATATATGCATGCCTGTGTTAAATTTCTTCACTTAGTAGAAAAAATATTCATCAGAGTGAGAGAGAGAGAGAGAGAGAGAGAGAGAGAGAGAGAGAGAGAGAGAATGAACAACAGAAAGAGTGAAAGAGGAGTGTGGGTGGTGATACAGAAGACAGAGACAGACAGAGGGGTATAGGTCAACAGAGCAAGAGAGAGAGAGAGAGAGAGAGAGAGAGAGAGAGAGAGAGAGAGGAGAGAAAGAAATGTGGCAGACACAGAAAGAGGAATAAGACATAGAAAGAGAAATGCACCACACACACACACACACACACACACACACACACACACACACACACACACACAACTGCACACACACACACACACTACCTCACTGGTAGACAATATATGACAAAAGCAGAAGTGTGAGGCGATTAATCCTTTACTAACCACACAAGGTGTCACGCACAACCTGTCCTTCCTCGCAAAAGTAAATGACTTCAACAGTGAACTGCTGCTCCAGCAAACTGGCGCGTGGTATGATGGTCTGGAACAAAAATGATAATGATACTAACAACAAACTAACGATATTAACAATGTTCACTTCTTGTCAAAGTGCTGGCAGTGAATCACAGTTTTATGAGCAATCGCAAACAGAAAACAGGGAGTCAGAAACACACACACACACACACACACACACACACACACACACACACAAACTGCAAGCGCAGATTACATAACAGTGTGGATGACCAATGTAATTTGACTTAGCAATTATCGTTGTCAGAAAAGTTTTAGATCAGATAGACACCACTGATCACCACCACAGTAAATCAGTAGCAGTCAGTGACTTGTTTGGTAAGCAGTCTCATTCTAACCTGATATTGACAGCTTTGCTGATGCTGCTCTTGCAAAAGACTGAGCTTGGATGTGTGTTGCCATGATTAAGGGAGTCAGAATGAGCAGCATGGTTATTAAGACTGAGAGACCACAGAAGATCAGACAGAAAGAAAATATAGTGCAGCCTCCAGCCTACCAATTCTCCCCCCAAAAGAGAGACAATAACATCTTTTGAATCATCAGAGTCTGTTCATGCTGAAGAATACATCAACATTTTTTGCTGTCATTCTCTTAATTTTGTTTTCTCTAAAATAGGTGTTATTAACGAAAGATTTAAATGAGTGCTTTCATTCAAGATGAGGCCCCAAAGTGTTTTCTAAGAATGAGATCTCTGCATCCTTAGAAGGGCCTCACCTCCTTTTTGTGCTTTCCTATTTAGTTAAACTTTTTGGTGTTGCTGAAAGTGCCTGCTTCAACTCATGCCTTTCTTTTAGGAGTCTGTACACAGAGATTTCCATCTACAGCAATGTATGTTATGTTTCCACTTCATCACAAGGTTTTACAAACCCTGATTTGGATTCAGCTTTCAACAGCGTTCTTGACCAGTAAACATTCCTCAGTTGAAAAATAGCTTCCTTTAAGGCTTAAACAAAAATGGCGATACCCAGAAGTCCATTCAAATCAGCTGGCTAGATCAACAGCAAATGGTAGCATTTATGCTCTGCAACACATTTTTTTTTTTTTTTTTAAATAACCAAGACACAAACTGCATTTGTGATTATGTAAGATCATTTCATCTTTCGGATTGGCTTTAAATTGACAATTGTTTAGGTGTGTGTGTGTGTGTGTGTGTGTGTGTGTGTGTGAGTGTGTGCATGCGTGCGTGTGTACATGTGTCTTGCATTGATCTGCCTCTCGGACATCATATATCAATTTATTCCACAAGAGAGAAATCATGCGTACACACATGCTGAAAAGATGCAAAGTATTGTAGCTCTGCAGAAAATACTTGTTGCATTACACATTCCTGTAGCATGCCAAACCTGACCTTGCACTTCCACACAAACTCTAGCTCTTGCAGTTCAACACGGACATCTCAGCTCAAGCAACTTCACTCAAAAAGTCAAACGTATGAAGAAAAGCAGCCCAACCTATCAGCCACCGAAGCACAGCAGTTGAGTGTTGTGGACTGTAGGCTGGGAGGTGATGGGTCAGAACTTCATCAGAGGAATATCTTTTGTGGGAACTTTTCCTACCTGGCAAATCTTGTCCAGGGTTAGTGTGATACTGACTCAAATGGGAAGACTGGATTCAGGCTGCTGAGGTTCTTCCAATAAGGAGCATGTCTTTAACAGCTGCTGATCTGCACCAGCCATGTCTGTGTTTCTGGATGTTTTGATATATTATAAAAGGAAGCACAGAGTACAACCCCGTCACTTTTATTCAAACCAGATCAGAACACTGTTGAATCAACTTCATCATGTTCGCCGATCATTGCTACAACAGCATCAAATTCTGTGGCCCTTCATAACCTGCTTTGTTGGTGACCTCAGCTTTGACACCCTCTGCACATCCATACCTAAGGTGGAATCTGGATCACTGTCCTTGGTGCTGGCAAGCTCTTAGCAACTGTCAGTGGACTGGCATGGTGGCACCCTCCACACGGGATGCTCACTCATGCCCACTCTGGGTTAAGCAATCACGGTCATCAGCAGAGGGCTTCAATAGGTTGTGTTCTGCATGTCAGATCAGTTAAGTCAGCAGTGAGCACATGGATCAGCAGCAGTGCAATGTCTCTTCTCTCAGGCCAGGTATGGCTGTACATGGGGAAGTCAGGAGTAGTGTGGGAGTAATGCCACTGTGAGATCACTGAAAATGAGACATTAACCCCCCCCTCCCCCCCTTTATGAAAAAATAGTTGTAATCTCAAGCTAAGGGAAGAATCTAATGCTATCATACTCAAAAAGAAAAGCCTGTTGCAAACAGATTTATGATGACATGAGCCGCCAAGACAAACTGAGATAAGTGAAGACAAAGCCACTTACATCAAAGGTGAAATGCTTATCGTCAAGCACTGCAATCAGCCACACCTCTTCCACAGTGCGTTTTTCGTTCCCATTTTGCAACACAGCGCTGAAATCAGCATGCAGAGTTTTGTCTTAGCTGTATCCAGCAATTCCACTCAAGATTTCATATGAACAGTATGGCGGTCAAAACATTCATGGGTATTTATTAAAGCAGATATCCTCTTTCATACAGTCAGTGGATTGCTGCATTAAGGTTGACTCCTTACTGGAATTCTTTTCAAGATTTTGTCAAAATACTATGTTATTGTTATGCACACAGAAGACAACTGCTACGCTGATTTTGTTGAAGCTGATAGACGAACAGCTGATTCTGTTTTTCAATTTATGGCTGCAATCTTTTTCTTCTTGTGCAGTTGGATACACATTGCACTGTTGGAGCCTTTGTGCATGTTAGTGTTAAATGTCTTCTTCATATAGTACCTCCCAAATCATATTACTAATCCACTGAAAACAACACCTAGTAAAGAACAAATGTTTGAGCAATTCAACAGTTAAGGAACGAAAAAATAAAACTAACACCTTGCATACATTGTAGGGCTTAAAGATTCAAAAACTCAAGTTACAGAGCCTTCTTGAATATGCACTGTATGAACACACAGTACCCTAGAAACAGCTGAAACTGTCCTACAAATCTTTGCACCCAATGTCTCTGTTCTGTTCCTATAAAACATGATTCAATCCCAAGTTCTTCAGTTTGCTGGTGTGCTAATGAGAGCGTGTGGAAATGAGTAAATGTGAGTGTGCCTACATGTGTCCATGTGAGAATGTTTGCCTGTGTAGGTACCTAAATGCATGTGTGTGTGCATGAATGTGTGTGCGTGCACTTGTGCTTATCATCTCCTCTGGCCTAGGAGGTGTATGCATGGCATCTATGTCTAACCTTTTCATGACATGATTTAAAACAAACAAATAAAAGCAGTCTATTTCAAACATACTTACTGTTCTGAGGATTAAAAAAAAAAAGCCTCGTGTTAGGGACATTCCAGACAAGGATAGTGTGAGAGAGTTAAAGACTGACAAAAATTCAGACCAACAGACTAAATCCAAACAGGACCAAGATAGAAGGAAAGCAAAACTGAACCAACCTAACATCTGTTAATGTGATGTTCACAGTAGTGCTGCTGAGATCTGAGCAGTTGACAATGGGAGTGATGTCCGAACAGTCGGCAGAGCGGCACAATTGCCCACCCCAGTCTTGGAACAAGTTGGCTAACTCCTCCCGACCTTTAGTCACAATGCTCTGGGTGATTGTAGAACACACACCAGTGTTGATATTGTACGGGAGATAAATGTTGACGTCTGCACGTGCCGGGCCCACGATTCCTTGGTAAATAAGTAAAAATTCAAAGTCACCACTGCACTTTGCCTACACCAACTTTTCATGACAGTTGAAATGTCATTATCAGAAAAGGAAATCAAATTTCCATTTTAAACAAACATCAAAGAAACACATTAAACAGAAACCAATCATAACTGTCTTACCGGTTAGTTCTGGTAGTAAAATCTTCATCTTCCACATTTTCAACAACAAACTGTTTCTTTTTACAAATTTTTTACAAATATGTTTCCTATCTCTCTGCATGCACGTGCTCACGCACATACAGGCACACGCATGCACGCACATACACAAGCATGCCCGCGCACGCGCGCACACACACACACACACACACAGTCAACATACGTCCACAAGTAGGGAAGATGCCATCTTGGTCCTGCAGGGTATCCCATGATCCACTGGGGCCACAGGTGTAGTATTCAGGAACATCCTCTACCAGAGACTGACTTGAGACAGGACAAGACACCGAACAGTAATTGAATGCATCAGTCCGATTCTGGCAGGATCGTGCACCTCCCCCCCTGGGTGGGTCAGGTACAGGACATATGGCATCTGTCAAAACAATATCTTAAATGATTAAATACCAAGATGGGTAATATCAAAGTGAAGTGACATATTCTTTATACTGTGAAATAAAAAAAAAAGAAGAAAATCCAGAGAAGTGTATACACGGAATATGAATGTCAAATGTTTCCCATTTCCAATGCTTTCAAACTTTCTAAAATCATAAATCTGAAAATAGCTGACCTGGAAATAACCTAAAGTATTAAGCACATTCTGTGTGTGTGTGTGTGTGTGTGTGTGTGTGTGTGTGTGTGTGTGTGTGTGTGTGTGTGTGTGTGTGCGTGCTTGCTAATGTGTGTCCTGCCTTTGTTGCTCCTTTCACAAACCCACTGTTTTCATTGGAATTTTTACCAAACTGGGCAGGGGGCTCCCTGGGTACACCAAGAATGCATCACTTTGGTAATCTTAGTGGCATTTTTAATGTGACCATCATATGGTGAAGTAAAACATGGGCCAGATTCCAAAACAAACTTGCCTTGATGTTGGTGTTCATATTGTTGACCTTCACATACATTAAAAACATTGTGTTCTGTGCGAGTGTGAAGAACTACTACAACAATGTTCACGATGAGTATATGAAGACGACTGTGACAGGGACTACTATGGGGGAGGGAAAGACCACATACTATGGAGAGAGGGGAAGGGGGATGGCAGAAGAGAAAAGGAAGGATGGGGCCGAGGGAAGACGGATGGGAAAAGGGAGATAATGAGACCAGGGAGAGAGACAGAGAGACAGAAGAAGGGAAGGGAAAGGGAGGATGGAGAAGGGAGGAGACATGGAGTGACAGGAGGGGAAGAGGGGACAGAGGAGGGGGAGAAGAGTAGGGGCGTGGTGGAAGGAGGGATGGTGTGGACAAACAGTCTATTTATAAAAGCCAAAGTGCAGTCAATGTTTTAAGTTTAGCAGTGTTTATAGAGGGGGACGATTGAAATGGGTAAACCTCCATATGGCTGAATGTTTGAACCTGAATTCAAGTACACAGGATCTCTGGTCCCTGCTTTAGGTTTACAGCTATCTCTCTGAACACGAACACGCTCCAAATCTGAGTAATCAATTAATTAATTTGATCAACCACAGAGTTCAACACTAGCGTGTGCCTCAGTATATATATATTCTTTAGTCCTAACCAGTCAGACCCTCATGTGAAACACAAACCAGCTCCCTGTTCCCTCCCCTCCTCTCTTGAGCTGAGTCATGTTCGCCTGTTCCAGAAAGGATGAGTAAGGGGTGTGGAGGAAAGATAAGCTGGGGGATGGAAAGTGGTGGTGGAGTGGGGGGGGGGGGGGGCCTCGGGGATGGGGGGCTAGGTGGGGGACATACAGTCTGAACAAAGATTTCACATGAGAAAGATGGCCCAACACTGCTTGGTATGCTTGTACAGCAAGGACTGACAAATGCTATAGCTCACAGCGTGTGAGGTTTGGCAGGGTACACAGTGTGAATTCTTCAAGTGGTAGAATCAAAATTTTTTGTAAATTCTAGCTCAGAATTCCTGGTGTAAAGTAAATGTAAATGAAAACTTTGAATGCCCTGTATGTGCTGACATAACTATTATCCTCTTCAAAACCCTTGGCTGATACTAACAATACAAGAATAGCAGCAGAAAGGATATTAATCGTCAGTAGAAACAAACTGAATTCAAATTGATAAACACACAGCAATCAGCAATTTTATGAAGCTAATAAACAGGCAGATATGCAGTTAGGGTGAGAGTGAGAGGTTCCCCCCCCGCCCCCTTCCCTAGTTCATGCTTGCCTGTGTTACTGGGCAAAGGGAGACGGGTTGTGAGAAAGTCAGGATAGCAGAGGCAAGTAAAGCAGTGTATCTCGTGTCTGAGTGCTGATACATGAGCATGTCTTCAACTGAGATTGACACGTGCTATGAGGTAGTTGTTGGAAAGCACAACACATCACTCTAATGTTTTAACTTAGGCTTCACCTCCGACAAAGACAGAAAATGTGCAGACAGCAGTATTTCCTTCCTCGTCCCGTGCAATGTACACAACTTCAGTAAATCCACGCCAGAAAAGGGAACCTGCAACATAAAACAGACAAGAAAAAGAAAAAGTTAAACATACATTCAATCCATGCCAGAAGAAAAGGAAACCTGTAACAATGCGAAATTTGATATTCATGACCACAACGAACTCATGCTAGAAATGGGATCTTACAACATGAACAGTAAAAATACTTTGATATTCATGATGATGCTCAAACCATGCTGGAAGAGAGAACCTATAACACGTCACAAAACAATTGATATTCGTGATGACAGTTGATCCATGCTGGAAAAATGAACATGGACCATGTCAGAAAGAAGTTAATTATCACTGTAGTCAACCCACTACTGAAAAGGAAATCTACAACAGAAAACTGATGAACATAACAGTCAACCTACACTTGAAATGAGAATAAGCAATACAAGCACAATATTGCATTCAATCATCCCAGAAACCTGCCTTGTAATAGACCAACTGATATTCATGGCTATAGTCTACTCATGCAGGAAAATGGAACCAGTGACAATGTGTGTGACGATAGTGGACCATGCTGGAAAAGCTCACCCTACAATCTGTACCAGCATAAACTGGTATCTGATTCCAGTCAACCCAATTCGGAAAAAGAAATCGAGAACAAACAGTTTATGTACATGACAATATGCAACACATGCTAGAAAAGGGAACCTGCAACAACCTACTAAAATCATAAATTTGTGGCTGCTGTTGATTTACATAAGAAAGGAGAACAGGCATTAAAACAAATGATTTTATGTAATGATAGTTGATTCAAACTTGAAAAAGGAAACCAGCGACATGCAACAGAGCAACTGACATGACAGTCCAAACTGGAAAAAAAATTCTGCTAATGAGTAACAGAACACCTGCTATGTCATTCTATGAACCATACTATGGCCATCAGACAGATCAACAGAAAAATCTACTAATACAATTTCCATGCTTTAACTGCACAGTTACATAAACTACACTTGCCAATTTGAAAATCAGAAAAAACACAACACACAGGCCACAACTGATGGATTAGCCACAAGAACATAGCTGTGAAAATTGGAAATGAAAATGATGAACCCAGTGCAATCAAAGCCTGCATATTCTGAGGTGTGAACAAACAGGAAAGGGTCATATATACAACAGAAGAACAAAACCAGCTATCAGATTCTTTTTCACTGCTGACTCAGCAGCAAACTACTAAAAAACTTGTCTTCAGTATAATACTTGAAGGTTTCAAGAGCTCTTCTTTCATGTCAGGCACACTGTATGTGGGGTTTCGGTTCTTCCTCCTCCGCAATTGCGCTCGCTCGCCTTCTATGTCATCTGCTATACAAACTATGCCTGCTTTTTTTTCTTCTTTTAAACATTGATAATATTGTGGACTGCCGCTACATTTTGCACTGGGAAAGTTCAATGTGCTGAATTCATCACGGACAGACCATCAACTTGAGTTGCTGTATGACTGCCCGTTTCAAGAGCTAGACTAACATAGCCTTCAATTTGAAATCTGTCGTACAACTGGTTTCTCAACTTGAACATTTCTGCCTGATTGTGTGGCACTGATGAGTGCCTGACCAAGCAAAAATGATATTCAGGTATTGTAAACAAAGTCCATTTTGCGTATTCCTCTTGCATGAATCATTCCATGTGTTTGTACATTTTTGTGTGCATACGTGAAAATCTCACCTAGATACACATACCTGATGGTTGGGAAAAATCTACAGAGACGACTCCACTGGAGAAGGTGGGCTCTGTCCAGGTGGCATAAGCATCATTATAAATTGTCGGCACTGTAATATCTTCTGGGCAGAACGTCACCTCAGGCACTGTTGGTTTAACTGTTTAAACAAAAACAACAGCCCGCACACACACACATACACACACACATATGCACGCACATACACACACATACAAAAGCATATATGAAAACCAAGCATACTAAAACACATGTGCACATACTCGCATGCATATGAGTACACTACTGTTTGTGTATATATGCCTGCTGGAAAGATTCCTTTGTATGCATACAAGTGAGCCTATCATAAATGATATTAACACTTAGATTTCAATATTGAAACAATAACAACGAAAAAATCCTATTGAAAGTCAGAACCAACTCACAAAACAACTTCCCCCTCCCCCCCAAAATTACACTTTACTAGTTAATGTTGTATAACAATATGAATCAAAAAGCTTCTGATTCATCATTAAACAAAAGCAAAACAACCCTGTCCACTCTCATAATCCTCTTCTTGATTATTCTAACGCATTCAACCTGCACCTGGGCAATGCTCAAGCGCAGTTGCACACTATCACAGACCTGTGCCCGCGCAAAGCTAAGAAGACAGGACTATGCAAATAACAGTTGACAAAGCTGACCTAGTAAAAATAAAAATGTTATAACATGTTAAAGTTTTAAAGTCTTTAGACCTAAACTGAGTCTGCCATTTGTCTTTAAACATTCCTCCTTTCCCCTTCATACAGTCAAACTCTTCCCATCTGTCCATTCACTCACCTCTTACCCTTCTTCCCCCCCCCCCCCCCCCCCCCCCTTAATGGTCACAATCTAATGTGAAATAATTACCTTAATTTGATGTCTTTAATGACCTGTATGCAGGCGGAACACTGAACATAATTCCTTACATTTACACTCAAGAGTTATGGAAAAAATAAAATCATGTGTGAGTTTATCAAAGCATTAGTCCAAAGGTAGACAACATCATACAGAACTTTAATGTTGCAAAACAACTAGTTTTCTCACAATCATGTGAAGCTTACCTTATCTTAGTACAATAGTTTTCCTGATGTTAGTGTTGAAATGAAGTACTCAGTTTGTTCATGAAAAAGAAACAACAACTTGTTTTCCAATTTGTCAAAGCATCAAATATCCGAAAGCACATCATATCATTTCGCTACTCAATTACTTGGCAACAACTGTGTGAATTTGTTTGCCTCTTGGCAATCCAACTTCTAAGATATCAGAGAGTGAGTGAAATATTCCTTCCATTCAAGCAGATCAGCCCAAACTGGCCTGGCAGGACAGGCTGGAAACTTGGAAGGGATGAAAGAGTTAAAGATAAGTCCAGAAAATTGACATTCTTTCTTGACACATGGTGCTGAAGTGCAGGGGAGCATCTCAGAACATGGATCAACCACACGAGAGCTAACCAACATCAACATCATAAACAGATGCGAGTAGTTTCAAACACACACACACACACACACACACACATATACAAACACCGATACACTCACACACAGAGTGGGATAAACATGCATGTGCAACTATCCTGTCAATATTCTATGCCCAAGTCTGTGCAACAGCCTGATAAATTGGGATGTTGACACTGTGAAGACAGGCAAAGATGCTCTGGATAGCTAACATGATGGTCTGGTCTGGTCTGCTCTCTACAGTAGAGCACTGTTGACTGCCTTGCCTTGCTCTCCGTTACACTACCCTGACACCAATAGTCCAAGGATGATATAGGAACACATCACTGTACAACTCTGTGTTCTTTTTCCTTTCAAGCATAAAACAAAAATCATAAGACTCAATCCTGACCTTTGCATCATCACCTCTGCAGTCTGATCAAACCAATCTTCAACAAAACAAGAACTTCCAGTAGGGTCTGATTTGCTCATAAACAAAAAATTCATCCATTCCTTGGAAAAAAAAAAGAAAAAGAAAAGCAAAAAGAACAAACAAACAACAACAAAATCAAACCAACATCATCCAGCCATTAATACTCCCCCTCCCACCCACCCCCACACCTGTCATTCTGCCCTGCCCCCAACCTTTGTTTTGGTTGATGCACAATGGTTCTGAAGGAAAAGCCAAACAGTTGACCAGCTTGGCCTCTGAAGGGCGGACAAACCAGGTGTTTCCGTAGTCTTCAAATTCGGCCCAACGAAGGATGTCCCCGGTATATCGCGAGTGACCTTTCTGCAAGTTTGGCAAGTCACTGGCGAAGTCCAGACCGTAGCTCAGTATTTCCACATCTGACAGGCAGCCCTGGAAAGATGCGCTTGATGGTGGTGCATCCCGCTGTCCTCCCAGCACAATCCACAGACTGGGCATCAAGAAATCACAACAGGGAACATCACAACATACAAAAATTAAGCTCAGAGTAGGCTAAGATTTTTCTTGCTGAAATTCTAGTCATAGATATGTGCAAGGAAGAAAAAGCCATCAAAACATGCCTACACATGCACTTAGAAGTAAAAATTCATACCTTGTCAAAAATATACATGTATTTATAGACATTATTTGGCTGGACCAGGAACCAGCTTGATCTATGCTAAAGAAAACAGTGACAAACAAGAAACAGTACAACTCATGTTATCAACCATCTAATGTAGCAGAAATGCCTGGGAAAAATCTTGCTTCAAAGAAGGCAGTTTGAAAATATAAGCAAGTCAGCTGGTCTCCGGCTAGCCAGGCTGCTAAACAAACAAGCAAGCATACCTAAAAATATATTAAAAAAAAATATATACAAAACTGTATTTCACAGTGTCCGTGTTTGGTTGGTTAAAAAATGAAGTTTTCATGGAAGCACTCCAGAGAACAAAAAGCACAGTGAAGACTAACCCTGAATCTGACTCACTTTGCTGTCAATCTTTGCAGAGTACCAAAGCTGCTGGCACTGTCCTGACGCAGGTAGTCCACGGTCAAGTCTAGATTCCCCGTTGCAGAGTTCCAAAAGATGACTACCAGATGCCAGAGTCCATCATTGATGGGGAAATAGCGGAAGGAAAGAGTCCGTTTGCCAAACGGAGCAAGGTTGACATACATTCCTGATTCATTCAGGCGAATGGCCTCAGTACGTTGTGAGGCCAGACTTCGTGAACTGAAATTAAATGACATTTACTGAATGATGAAACACCTGTAGAGAATATTTGTGACCCTCGACCTGAAATGAAACATGGTACAAGCTCTCGCAACTGCTGTCATACTTGGAATACCAGTTGGTATCAATGCCATCTATTTACTGGTTGAAAAGTCAAGAATATGGAAAAAGGTGATTAAGAAAGCTGAAGTCATCTGAGAATCCATCGACACACAATGATTAAATACTGACCATTTGCTTGTGGATAGTCACAGTGATGAGTGAAATTTCTTTAAACACCTTCTGTTGATAGAGACATGCATTTTGAATCAATACCTTTTTGAAGCAATTCATGTACAATGCGCAAAAAAAGAGTTCTTTTAGCTAGACAAGCAGATGCATAAGACAAATAACCTATTATTTGTTTCACTTACCATGGAAATCAAAATCTGAAGAAGAAAGATTAGAAGACAATTTCATATCATTAGAATAGGCATGATTTTTGGTGTTTTGTGTTTAGTTTGACATTTTTTCTTTTCCTTTGTGGAACTGCTTGAATGTATCTAATGGTATTCACCTCTTCAAAGCTTTTCCACTTTCATCTATCACAGTCCAACAGTCAACAGTTTTTTTGTTTTGTTTTTTGTTATCTCATCTTCTGTGCCATCTCAGTGGCATTGCACCCATGCTGCTCATTCTGAGCCTCCTGTCTACAGCCACAGCCCGGCCCAACCCGATCCGCCACAACCCCAGAACCGACAATCCACAGGGAGTGGTCAAAGTCAAGTCATCAAGAGGTAACCCAGCAGAGGAGACAACTGCACTGCTGCCGAGTCACTTTGGTGGTGTTCAGTGGTGCCTGTTCTGATCCAAAATATGAGGACACCACCTACTAAGCCCCTTACTGATGACAATAATAGCTTAGTCGCAAAGCTGGCGTGAGTGAGCTCTAACTCTGGAGGGCACCACCAAGTCCGTCCAACGACAGCCCCCATGAATTTGCCAATTCCCGTGACCCCATTGGAATCAAACTAAAGCCATAGACATGGAGAGAACATTGAAACAGAGGCCACCGTGACAGCAGGGCATGAATGGCCACAGAATTTGAGACTTGTTTTAAAAATGCTGATCGATAAGAATGAGGATGATGAAGATGATGCTACAGATTTCCATTCTGGTTTGAGACTGCATGACAGGGCTGTACCCTGCACTTACTTTCATAATATTTCCTGGCATTAACCAGGCCCGAGAGATACAAACACCTAGCAGTGTTGGTCAGGAAATTTGAGCAACACTCCACTTAGTGGATGAAATTCGACTGTATGGTAGTCTGCCCAACTGAGCCCGTAGCAAACTCAACTCTGGGTAGGAGTCATGTTGGGGCAGGAAAATCCCATATGGCTCTGACAGGAATCAATCCCATGATCTCCCAGCTGGGAGTCCATGATGCTAACTACTTCACAACGGTGGCAGGTACACAGTCAGCAGTTACTGGTCTGCTGTACACATAGAGCTAACAAACAAGAAGACCCTCACCAGAAGAGAACCCACATTGTTCCCAAGTCAGCAGTACTGTATTGAAAAGTTCAATTTCTTCCCAATAACATTTTTCTTTGAGCTAAATTCAGGCTGCTCCTTGGTGGAAGTTTTTTTTTTTTTTTTTTTTTTTTTTTAACCATACTAAAGCCCTACTAATATTTTTCTGCCAACATATCTTACCAATAAAATTGAATTATTCCACAAAATCATGCTACAGACGACTCCCTAGTAGGTTATTTCGTGTGCATGGTACGCAAATAAAGACAATTTGTTTAAAGTGGTATAACTCTTTACTCTTTGCTTTTATGGTAAATCCAGTTTCAATTTCCATACAACATCCATGGTCAAGCTGAACTTGAAGCAGAATATTTTGTGTTGGCAGATGCTTGTAAAACTGGCCAATCCTTGCTATGACAAGATGTGCTTGACTAACTGCTTTACGTAAATTTCACCATGACCTGATACCCATAAAAATCAAGTACTTCACAACCTCCACTTGCCCAAAACACTGTATCTGCTGGTCCCCCTGCTACGACATACCGATCTCAAGAATTATGGACAAGACAAGAAGAACTCTGAATGGAAAAAAAGGTTAAAGTTCCCACAATCTATATGCTATAGGGGCAGTGAACTGTCAGAGATTCACCATAGCTATGATACAGCATAACGACAGATGAAGCTTCTCCTTCTGCTACCTTTAACCTTTCCTGAACTGAATCAGGTACCCATTTGCTGCTGGGCAGACTGTGAGTGTAAATATCAGACCCCATGTACGGTTTGAACTCATGATCGTCTGGTCTGCAGGCAAACTTTCTAACCATCCGACTATGTCCACTCCACCCCTGAGTGGAATAGGCTGCCTGTTAAAGTAGCTGCTGCACCATCCCCGGCAGCCTTCCAGGCCAGGACAGGGGTTCTCAAACAGACTGTGGAGTAAGCATGGAGTTAAAGTTCTGCCTGGGTTTATTTTTCCCTCTAGTCACAGACAGAATGTGGAGAATCTCAAGCTGTGACCGAGGCTGTAGAAGGCACTCAGTTAATTAAATACTGGACACTATAGAGCACTGCGCCTGTCAATACTTCCTCACTAAGTGATACCTTTTTCCCTACAAAGTCTGCACGTTTTTCATACACTTTCACCTTCCTCATTTGTTTTGTCAACCTATGCCCCAATTCCAAATTAAACTTCTGGTAACAGTCAGCATGAAACAGTCTCCACCTTTTTTTTTTTTGTAAGTGATTAAATACTGCAGAGGTTGAGGACTAACTGTGCAAATGTGCATCTCTGCTTACTTATAATCCTAGTTAAAAAAAAAAAAAAAGTGCATTTTTTTCTCTCTCTCTCTCCTTCCCTCACTCTCTTGCTCTGTCTTTCCCAAGCACAATTAATTTATTTGTTCTTTTTTTAACAAGCACTCACCTCGTGGTGTAGAGAGTGAAGAATGTGCCAGTGCCTCCTGACTGCTCAAAACGAACCCACATCATTATTGTGAAGCCCTGCAGTTGGGATACTTGAAGAGTGAAAGGCAATGCTGCTCCCGTTGTTGCCAGGGATGAAGAGAAGCACATATCATAATCCTCATCAATATCTGAAAGAGAACAGAAAAATAGGCTGAAATGATAATTATGTACATATGTATGTATATCTACTAATACATTTTAATGCAAGTTTGCATGAGTGTGTGTGTGTGTGTGTGTGTGTGTGTGTGTGTGTGTGTGTGTGTGTGTGTGTGTGTGTGCGTGTGTGTGTACGAGTGTGTTTGTGTGTGTATGTGTGTGTGTGTGTGTGTGTGGTGTGTGTGTGTGTGTGTGTGTGTAGATGAATCATGTCTGAATGCATGGCAATACATGACACTTGGCACTGTGTATGATAAGCAATGTTCTATATATTCAAAGTGACAATAACAATCATTTTTGTTACACAATGAATAAATTGATCAATACCAACTACTGTCACATAGGGGATGTTTGGAGGTCAGTGGAATACATTTGTGGGATACATTGGTCAGCTGACACCTACCCAGAGCTGCCAAGTGTGCTAATGGCTCCAGTACGAGGACTGGAGTCAAACAGCCCAATCTCACCTACTTAACGTCTGTCTCCAAGAGTGATGTTCAAGCCTTCTGACCAATGACAATACTTTTAGGATGTCTGCGTCTGTCAGGTGAAGGAAGGAGGCGCATGAAATTCTGTAGGAAGCGAAGGCAACAGCCCTGCTACCTGGGCTCTACATCTTCATTATCCTCACTGATCACACACACACAAACGCTTTAAGAATGCCCATAAGGCTCTCCCTGCCTTGCTTTCATGTAGAGCTCAGTTTAAGTGCCCTACACATGATGATCCAATACTAATTGAAGCTTGGATATGGTCACATATGGGAAGCCAGTATGAAAGCATGGGAACAACGCAACCAAACAACTTAAAGAATGATGAAAATGGCCACAAACAACAAATCAAACAAAGAAAGAAAGAAAGACAGACAAGACAAGTTAACCCTTACACCACTGATGTCGCCATTCAGCGACAATGTGGCTCACTGCCGACATCGCCGAAAGGCAACCAACTAGGGTTACCTAACTCCCGATACTCTCACTCTCCAAGCTGATGAGATAGAAAGCCAGCAACAAATGTCATAGTTGGGGGATGGCCTGACCTGTGCTCATAGCCACTTGCTTTGTCAGAGCGCTGTTCAGTTAAGTGTTTTTATCGATTTCATTCTGATTTTTTTCCCATTCACTATGACGTCACAACCAAGCACTTCACGTACTCGACCTAGCCGTACGTTTACCACAGATCAGGTGCTGGAAATATTGAACAGACAGTCAGTTGATCCTGATTCAGATGAAGAAGACCCAGATAGTGACCAGGAAACATTATGTGATAGCCAGAGTTTGACTGAATTACTGCAAAGTGAGGCGTTGGACCGTGACCAAGTGGTGGAGAGAGACGAGTGATCAGGCTGCATGCCAGCTCACCGTGTGTGCTCAGTGTTTTGGCATTGAGCCAACCAGCAGTGACTGACTATTGAATTCTGTGTGATGGGGCAAGCCACCAGGCAAATAGCTAACATTTGTAACAGGCAATGAACTTCGCTCACAACTGGCTTGCAGATTGAGGTTCAAGGGGGCGTGGCTGACTGACACGTGTCATAGGTGAGCAGCAGAGACATGTTTGAGTGGGATTTATGATCAGCTGGAACGGCTCTTTAGGGTTCAGAGACCAACAGGCACATGAATGACTTTGTTTTCATAAAAAGATATTGCTTTCAACAGTGAGAGTGAAAGGGATGTGTGTGTGTGTTGTGTGTGTGTGTGTGTGTGTGTGTGTGTGTGTGTGTTTGTGTGTGTGTGTGTATGTGTGTGTGTGTGTTCCCTTTTTTTTTTCTTACATGTGTACCAATTAGGCATAAGAATGTGTGTGTGTGTGTGTGTGTGTGTGTGTGTGTGTGTGTGTTCCTTACTACTGGAGTAGTTGGATTTATGGCTGTTTCTTCCATTTTTCTGTTGGAAATAACATACTTTCTGGTCTTCAATTGTGAGTGGAGTATTTTTTCTTCCTTGTTGAGAGTTTGTTGGCATGCTTTCTTCTTTTTTTTATGTTGAGAAGAAACATAATATTCATTCTTTTATATTTTGCATTTTCTTTGCACTTGAAATTATTAAAAATCTGAAATTGTTGTTGACTAACCATTAATAACATGTTATAATAAAAGTACAGTGTATCCCCTCCATTTTACAAAAAATAGCATGAGAATTGGTTGTTTAGTTCCAGAGATATCCACGTTTCACATATGCTGGTATGAAATAAGGCTTTTTTTGAAAAATGGCTGGCAATGGGGATTTATGCAAAATAGAACGTCTGGCGGTGAAAGGGTTAAACATAAGAGTTTAGGGAAACAAAACTCTACTTTTCTCTAATGCTGTGTAGATAAAGAATATGATAAAAAAAAAGACTCACCTGAGAAACAAAATGGTAGAGCTTTTCCAAGCTGGCAGCGACAAAATGCTTCATTAATTCCATCCACACAGGTGGCAGCCATTGGGCAGGATTTTGTGGCACATTCATCAATATCTACATCACACAGGGCTCCACTGTAACCTGGTAGAAAAATATATTTTATACACAGCAGAACTTTCACACACACACATATATGTGTATGTATGTATGTATAATGTTATAAATAGAAGAAAGGGTTAGAATGAAATTCAGGGTAATTAACTAGTCAACATGACCATGATTTTTAGCATCTTGGGCATGAGCAAAGCATCCAACCAAAAATTCAGTATAATTTTAAATACATGCAGTCACAAACTTCATAAACCATTTGTTTTCATGTATAGAGCTAACCAACATGCCAGCAATGCGCTTCATGCCACCCAAGTCTCCAAACAAACACAAATATGAAGAGAACTCTGCAATGAAATAAATTCAAGAGAACATACATATATCGATATGTACATAAACACTGGGAAAAGGACAACAGGAAAAAAAGTGATGAAATAATTACCCTCATATTCAGATAATGTTTACCACTCAAAACAGCTTCAAAAATGAGCATATTGTGATGGAAGCCATACCTGGTGGACATACACACTCATGGCCTGTGGCAGTCTCCCGGCAGGTTGCTCCATTCTGACATTTAATACTCCCACAGGAGTTGTCAATGTCAACCTCACACCCCTGCCCTGTGGTTCCTGGAATTATAAGAATTATTAGTTGTCTCTCTTTTCTTTTTTCCCCCATGGTTTTGACTCTTCTTTCATTCCAGCTAAGTATTCCCTAATTCAAGCTAGAAAGCTTATGTTCTGCTTAATCAATGCTCAACCAAAATCAAACACATTTTAGCTTTTCTTACATTCAGGCAAAGTATGGAAGTGTTAACCTAAAATAGTTTGAGAAAGCAATACTCCTTTTTCTTCATCATTCTCCACAGCACATTGTTTGTGTTACCCAAACCACCTTTGTTATAATCATTACTCTTCTTCCTTCATTCCTTTTGAATGGGGCAGTGTGAATCATGGGGAAGGGGTCCGTCATGAACTGTATCTTCACTTTCTGGACATTCTAAGCCAGAAAACTGACCTTCTATGTAAGCCTCTCTGATTCTACCTTTATTCATTTCATTTAATTCCCTACACTGTTGATGGCTGTTTTTTCTGCTGATAACCCACTAACCAATATTCATTCTTAAAAACAATAGCTTTGACCTTTTCTTCTCTTGTTACAATGGCCAGGATAATGCTGTAATTGGTATCTAGATGGTGAGATTCTATCATACACTGATTACATTCATTCCCTAAATGACACTCTTTCATCCAGTGCCCTTTCTGCTTCACCTGCATTGCAATTGCAGACTGCCTTGGTGCCAATTAGTCGACACAAATCTGTGTTGACACAAGGGTTGTTAAACTGGCACTGACTCACACTTGGTTTGTTCTCACAGCGATTTCCAAAACGTGCCTTCTGGACATCTGGAAGGCAGCAAAATCAATGGCAGTTAAACAGTAACACATGCCAAACCAGAAGAGCTAGCTCTACAAATAGCACATCTGAAAATCTGGCTGAGCATTTTATAAATAAATTTACACTTCAGGCAATTGATCTTCTGCATCAAAAAGCTATGTTTATTTTACCCCAAACTTGTGTACAGTGTACGTCTCGTATCTTGACAGCAACCTCTAGAGGGGACATAAAGCAAAACGGCAACTGGGCTTTAACACCTCAACTGTGGTCTAAAAAGTTCATTATGCAAAATCAACGTGTTATTACATATTTAAATTGCAAATCTTTTGTGTGTGTGTGTAATTCAATTTCACATCTGTGGATGCGGCCATTTTGATTTACAAGCATGCAAAACAGCAAACTGTGGGTCTGGTTGTGACGTCTCTACAGGCAAGCAAAGATGACGATGAACCATCATGCCACAGTGCAAAGCTTTTGGCTGTTTCAATGAAAAAAGCAAGGGTGGATTGAGGAAAAGTTGTTTCAAATTTTCCAATCCCAAGAAGTCAGCAAAGGATCATATAACATGCAAAGCATGATTAAACAACTTGAAAAACACCAGCCGCTGTGGCGAAGTGGTTAGCGTTGCGGACTCCCGGCTGGGAGGTCGTGGGTTCGAATCCCATCAGAGTCATGTGGGTTTTTCTGCCCCGACCGGCTCCTACCCAGAGTTGAGTTTGCTGCGGACTCAGTTGGGAAGACTGGAACCACACAGTCGAGTTTCATCCACTTAATGGATGCGTTTCTGAGAGTGTTGCTTAAATTTTTTGACCAACACTGCAGGTGCCTGTATCTCTTGGGCCTGGTTGACGCCGGGATATATTATGAAAGGAAGTGCAGAGTACAGCCCTGTCATGTAGTCTCAGACCGAAATGGAAATCCGTAGCATCATCTTAATCATCCTCATTCTCATTGATCAGCATGAGAAAAATGTCTCAAATTCTGTGGCCCTTCATGCCCTGCTCTCATGGTGACCTCAGTTTCGATGTCCTCTCCAGGTCTGTGGCCTTGGTTTGGTTCCGTTGAGGTCACCGGTATCGGCGAGTCCATGGGGGCTGTCTTTGGACGGACGTGGTGGCGCCCTCCGGAGGGAAAGCTCACTCACGCCGGCTCCGCGACCAAGCAATTATTGTCGTCAGTAGGGGGCTTAGTAGGTGGTGTCCTGCGTACGTTAGATCAAAACAGGCGCCACTGAACACCACCGAAGTGACTCGGCAGTAGTGCAGTGTCTCCTCCGGTGGGTTGCCTCTTGACGACCTGACATTGACTGCTCCCTGTGGATTGCTGGTGCCGGGGCTGCTGCGGGGCTGACCGAGCTGTGGCTGTGGACGGGGTGTCGGAATGAGCGGCGTGGGTGCACTGCCTCTGAGGTGGTGCAGAGGTTGGGACACCAAAAAAAACAACAACAACAAAAAAACACAAAAAAAAAACAACTTGAAAAAAGGTCTTTACCTATCAGTGTTGATGAGTATGAGTGAAAGATCTCAAAATGAGTGTGCGAAGTCTGCTTAAAGTCAAACAGCTTTCATAGTGTTTAGCAACTATGCTGCCGCTTCATTAGACTTAAGTGGTCAGAAGTTGTTTAAAAAAAAGGTGTGGAAATGACAATCATCGACACAAGGGGTTGAGAAGCAGACTGGCTATGCCGTCAAGCAGATGAAGGTAACGGGGACTGGTCAAAGTGGAGATGGTCATCAGATCCTGCACGCAGCCTTGTAGAATAGGAGAGTCTTGTTTTTTTGGTGGGATTCAGAAAGAGAGGCACATGCATGTCAGAATTCTATACAGTGTGTGGCTTTGTGTGCCAATCAATTGCACTTTACCATGGTCTTGCTGCTGGACATCTTTCTCATGTCTCTACAAATGTAATCGTTATCATTTTACAGCATGCATTCTCAGAATAATTCTGTGTGCGTGCATGCTCAGTAAAAAAAATACACAAACTAAATATATGTTCACAAACATGAACACCAAGACAAAAATATTAACATGATCACACACATCTTTATAAAATCACTGGTAACACACACACACACACAGACAAGCACACACTTTTTTTTCTTCTCTCTTAATTCTGTGAAAAGCCACTGAGGCACTACACTAGAGGACAATTCATCAGGTTCCTCCAGTTCTGTTGAGGATGTGCCAAGGCCTGGGTCTCCGCTATATTTTTTCCCTGTCCATCCTACAATGTTGTCGGTCCATAGATTTTTTTGTCTTCCCTACCATTTCCCTCCTTCAACATTTCCCTGGAGGATTGTTGAAGGACGGCAACTGTGTCTTATTACACAGCGATATCAACATAGATCTTTACATGATCTGAAGTCTGCTTGATGGTTTGATGCACTTGTTCATTGGAGATATGATCATACATATGATATTTATCATCTCGCAGTAACAACTCATTTCCATTTCTTGGATTGTTGCTTCAAGATCCATTATGAGGGTCCATGTCTCCGTTGCACACCGGAAGATGGAATATACCACTGCACACTGGAATCTGATCTGGTGTTTCATTAGAATGCTATTATCCTTCCATACAGGTTTTAGTCTTGACGGTGCTGACATTGTTTGCTGCCCTTGACAGGATTTCGGATTTGGATTCCTTGTTGCTAATGATGGATCCCAGGTTAGTGATGTGCAACACAGTTTCTAGTTTTTGTCCAAGGACAGTTACGCCAACATTGACGGTGGTGTTGTGGCTTGTCATCAACTTGGTTCACTCAGTGCTGATTTTCATGCCATATCGTCTTGATGTTTTAACCAGCTCTCGAACAAGCCATATCAGGATCTTTCAGTCAGTCAAATTTGAATTTCAGATATAGTTTTTCACTCTCATGTTCTTGAGTTCATCATAACAAGATCATGGTCACTACTAAGATCAGCTCCTGCATATATCCTTGTTTAGCCCTTCTGTTACTAGATCTGTTTGGGTCCTTCATAGTCATGAAGTTTATCTAGTTGTGATACTAACAGTTTGGGGAGTGCCATGTCGGGATACTTTGTGCTCATTGACAGAGTTGATAATGGCCAAGTCAGAATCACTAATAAATCAAAAAAAGCATACTCCTCAATCATTGGTGGTCTCATTGCAGAAGGACCTGCAGAAATTCTTCTGGTCTTTTGGGTCATCTGTATCAAATCCAGTCACCTTGAACAATGAGGATGTCTTTCTTGTCAATCTTACTGATGACCGTTTGGAGCCGAGAGTTGAATTTTCTTTATTTGGTCATCATCATAAACTAACATGGGAGCATATATTTCCACTACCATGATTCTGAATTGTTTTGCTCATAGGGGAATGGTCATGATCCTGCTAGAAACTTGGTAGCATCCCAGAAAAGCATTCCTGATTTCATCGTCAACACCCACCCTCCCACTCCATGTACATGTTTGTCTTCTTCTCCAGTACAGCACGGTACATGCTCTTCTCTTGGTACTTCTTCATTGTTCTTCCATCTAACTTCACTGATGCTGAGAATATATTGGGAGTATTTATCCATCTCATGGGTCATTTCCTAAAATCGTCTGACTGGCCTAAGAGTTATCATGTTCCAGGTGGCGAACATGATAATGATTTCTTCCAAGGATATTCTGTGGTTTCCCCCAGTTGTCCACTTGTCATGTCTGCCCTGGTGGCCGACAGATGGTGCAGTCCATGTTCACCCCGGCTGTGACCAATCCAGTATGAACTCTGTATTTTCCTCTTCATTGTGGTGTATCTTATGCATATTAAACCTGACGGAGCCCATCACATTCCAGGTCAGATTGTTCCAATAGATTTACTCTACACATGTGCCTGGTAGTACTTTTTACATGGCTATATGTTGCAGAGAACTTTTGATCCGGCCGAGCATAGACACATACTCACCCACAAAGACTACCATAACCACACACATACATAATGATACACCTTCTCAAAACTTCATAAAGGCACAGACATGCTCTCTTACACAAATGAGCTTGAAAAAACATACCTGCAAGTGAATTCATTCAAATGTGTAACGCAGTTGCCGTCAAAGAAGCAAGGGTTAGAATCACAGCCATCCACAACACGTTCGCAGCGAGATCCAGCAAAGCCATCGAGGCATTCACACCTGTAGCCATCTACCAGATCCACACAGGAGGCTCCATGGAGACAAGGGTTGCTCCAACAATCATCAAAGTTGATCTGTCATCATAAAAACATCCTCAATTAACCATAAAAACATCCTCAGTTATCTGATCATGATTAACTCACCAATCCATATAAACTTTACATTATAGCTTTTTCACTCTTTTCTCTCCCTAGATTTAATTTCACTTCTAAAAGTCACATGCTCTCCCAGTTATCCACTTGCATATTCAATTACCTACTGACTTAAGCATGCATTTACCCACCCTTTTATTCACACACTGAATCAGACATGCACATACCCATGCACAGTTTCACTAAATTCACACACAGAATCAATCATGCACTCCCTCACTTGCTCAATCTCACTCACTCACAGAATCAGTCATGCATTTACTCACTCATTTGCACACTCTCACTCACTGACTCAATCATCATTTGACCATTCTATCAATTGATGATTAACATGCTAGGCCATTATCAATCTCACTTACTGAATCAATCACTCACACATCCACTTGCTCAGTTTCATATGCTGAATCAATGACACATCTACCCACTTGCATATTTGCTCAATCTCACTCAGTCAGTCACCGATTCAGTCATGCATTAATTCACTCACAAAATTTTATTCACTGAATCAATCATGCATTGGTCCACTCACTTACTCTCACTCGCTGAATCATTTGGACATTTGCACTAATCTCATTCATTCCTTCACTCATAAGGGAGACACAGAAAGAGAGAGAGAGAGAGAGAGAGGAGAGAGAGAGAGAGAGAGAGAGAGAGAGAGAGGAGTTGATCATAGCCCTGCCAACCGCAAAGGACCATATCAGAGCTATCACCATGTTGGAGTCAACTCTCAAGTCACATAAAAAATTGAAAAAAAAAAAAGGCATATCTCCACACAACTCATTGAAACACACTTCCTAAAAACATTCCCGAAATTTTCATAAAATCTTTCTTCCTTAAAATCTCAGATCAGGTGGAAAAACATTGATCTCTTTCAGAAATTAAAAAATCACAGGTGTGACAGGTGTTGATCAGCCAGGGACCACAGCAACCCTCTGTTCCCCGTCACACAGTACAGGTGCAATGCATCCAGTTCAGTTCTTCAAGATGTCCATCCTGGACTTGTGCAATATCCACTACCCACTGTGGCCTGTTGGATAGTCTTGGACTGGGGAGTCACAGTGATGTCAGATCAGCTCTCAGCCTGTTACGACTGTGAGGGGATCTTTGTACACCAGCATAACATACGCGTCTGCTGCGAGGAATACTCCATTCATCATATGCTCCCTATGTGTGGGATGCAGAAGAATCATCCAAAGCATTTACTCTCACAAGCCTGAATTTCATTTTCGCTTTTATTGTGAAAGCCCTGCCTGGAATTTTGCACAAATGCACTTTTGATGTCATCTGTCATTAACAGTTCACAGCAAACCATGCTATGGGTCTGTCTTTGGTGACTGAGATCAAGGGAACTGTAATTATCCCTACATGGAATTCTAAAGGCATTTGCCATTCACTGACAAATTTCAAAAGCTGATGACAAACTATTTGCAACATTTTATTTCTGCATCTCCTAGAATCTGTATCAGGGCATAAATCATGGCAAAGTTCAAGCCATGAAGAGACCATTTACATGTAAACAAAGTTTTACAGAAAAAAGACAGACTGCACTGTTTGGGGTGCTCTCCTGTACAAAGAAGCATGAATTTCACACAGAGGTGTAAGTTCCGACAAGAAAACAGAAACAGAAGAGAGACATGGACAGACAGATGGACAGGAACACACGCATACACACCTCAACTACATCAGTAGAAAACATAAAGAGCTCTGTCAGCATTACAAAGCACTATTGCAATGTCTTGCTTCTCTGCTGTTACTTACAGAACAGTTTGGGCCTGTGTAACCATCACGACAGGCACACGTGTACTCATCAAGGCCATCAACACAAGCTTGAGTCCCAACCGAGTCACAAGTATTTGCATCACATTCGTTGGAGTTCAATTCACATCGTTCACCTGAACAAACAAAAGCCATACAGTCAAGTCGTGTGCTTCTTCAAAATCAGTAAAAATAAGGAATTATAAGTATGTAGCACATAAGACTTTACAATGTGTCCATCTTACTAGCAGTTATTTGTCTAAGCCTTAAATATATATATATATATATATATATATATATATATTATTACATCATTGATGAAAAAGAAAGGCTACATGACTAGATGTGTGTACATGGGTGTCAGGAAAGAAAGTGTAAGAAGGAAAAGGGTGGGTGTCGAGGTAAGTGGGGGGTGGGGGGTGGGGGGGTGGATCAAACTGTACTCTTACATACGTTTGTAAGGTGGGGAAGAGAGAGAAGAAAAGAAAGATGGAGTGGGAAAGAGATGGGGGGGGGGGGGGGGGGGTGTCGAGGGAGAGGGACAGAGAGAGACAGAGAAACACAAAATAGAAGAAAGCTTGAAATTTAAACAAAATATACCCCGACCGTCCAGTAAATGTGTATTAGAAGAAATCAATATATAAACAATACAGTAATTCTCTATGTATCTTTAGAATTTTTTTCTTTTTTTTTTTTAGATCTTCAGCAATTAAAATTATTGTTTTTGGATCATATAATCAATGTCCTTTGCAGTACACTGTACACGTGATTTCATGGAATCATTTTCATAAATCATTTCAGAATTTCAACTATGACAATGCCCTTATTTTAAGCAATAATTTTCTTTTCTTAATTGTATCTTCACAGGTGCTATCACATGCTTTAAAATGAACTATCTTAGAGAGAAGAGAGAGAGAGAGAGAGAGAGAGAGAGAGAGAGAGAGGAACTGATTTAAAAACTGTGAAGGCATTGTAACACAATGCGCAAACTTCAATTCAGATTGGCAGGGATCTTGATCTTCTCTCAAAGATATAAAGGAAAAAAAAACCTGATGAACTTGTTGTTGCTGCCAGGGCTCTAAGCTATTTCTCCTTAAAAATATTCATTCCCATTTATCTCTCATGAAAAAAGAAAATTAAACGTCTACTGATCTTTTGTGATTGAGTAAATTACGACAAATCAGAAAAAAAATGGAGAAAAATAACAAAAACAAAACTGCTGAAACCAGTAACAAAAACCCACCACCAATAAAACGTTACAAACCTTGTACAAAAAAGGGTCAAATGTGAAAAGGTATGCATCAATCAGGAAACACATACAAGATGTCGCTGGCAGAAACAGATGATTCCTAGGGTCAAGGTGAAAATGATGAGTCTATACAAAGCCCTTACTCAGAATTTTTTCCAACCATGTGTGAAGAAGAGGTAACAAAAATAATTAAAGACTCATCCTTGGAGACAATTTTCTTAAAAACCATTTAAATGACCAGTTGAGGACAGAACTTCTCTGGGTCTCATCCACTTTCAGGTGTATCTTCTTTCTTTTCTTGCCTTTCTAATGATCAGATAATTGATAAATATGATTTTAATCGCGACTTTTGCATAGAGTGTTTCCAACACAATTATTTCATGTCTGCATGGACTGTAAGCGTATCTTTTGTAGTGTTTTTTTTTTTTTAAACTGTGCACTGAACCAAAACTTTCAGGATAGTTTGAGCCTTGGTAATATGGATGTTGTCACCTCTGTTCAAAGTTATCTCCCAGTGAAGGTGTTGTTATTTTTGGCTGCAATGCAGAAAAGATGAGGCTTACTTGATTAATATATGGGCGACTTCTCACATACTTAAGTGTAAAGGGCAAAGAAACATGCCAATTCAGTGAGTGTATCACTGGACAGATTCAATAACAAATGGATGATTTACATGTCTCTTATCACTTAGGTACATAGAAAGTCATCCTGAACATTCAGTGAGTGTATCGTGTGACAAATTCAATAACAAACAGATGATTTACAAGTGTCTTACAGACATTATTACTTAGGTACAAAGTCATCTTGAACAATGAAATGAAATAGATGCCTGCATACTATGATTGTTACCTGTAGTAAATAACAAGCTGACTGACACACCCTTAAACTGCACTATGCCACAGATTGGCTTCTGATTCTATTCTGTATTGGTTGATACCTGATCACTTGACATAACCATACCGTTTGTCTTTTTTAGCTGAATGTCATATATGTTAGTTACCGAAGCACTGTTTATTCTTCAACTTCTCCTGCTTATGTACATGAGTGTGTGTGTATGTGTGTGTGGAGGGTGGGGGCGTGTGCGGATGGGGGAGGGAAGAGAGGATGGGGATAGGAGAGGATGTGCAAGTATCTGTGGTTGGCTATGGGTAGCAGATGAAAGAAGTGCTTATATATTTGAGGAGAGAAATACCAGGGGAAGAGTAAATCTCCTCTGGATTGATTTGGTTGAATGGAAATGGAATGTGATTGCTTACGATCTGAGCTGTGTGCTGTGTTAATGCTGTTCGTACACACTCCATTCAATAAGAAATATGATGATGAAGGATCTGAATTTATGTGTTAAGAATACATAATCTGAAAACTGTTTATACAGCACATGAAAAGGACGAATTATTCATTGCCACCATTTCCACTTTGAAAGAAAAGAACATTCTGTGCAAAGAGAGGGAAAAAATGGACAAAAGTCACTATATTTGCATCCATCTCTCGCTTAAAGCTAAATAAAAAAATGTAGCATCTCTTTTCGTTTGGTAAGAAAAAAAATCCCATGAACAGGTCGATGAGCAGACAAACACATATAAAACTAAAGTGTACGATAAAAAAACAAAAAGTATATGAGCACACTCACAAACATGCATATCAATACACACACACACATAAACTCACACAAACTCACAAACACACACAAACGCTCTCACACATACACATATCTCTCTCTGTCTTTATCTTTTTGTATTTCTTGCAGCACACACACATACATAACCTCTCTTCCTTCCTCTCCATGTATTATTTGCAACACAAACCTAGACACACACACACATTTACACAACACACACCTTTACCCCCCACCCTCTCCCCCCGCTTCCCCGTACACACACACACACAAACACACGTACACACTCACACATACCTTTGAACCCTTTGGGGCACTCGCAGGTGAAGTTCACACTGACATCAATGCACCTGCCATTGTTCAAGCAGGGCTGATTAGCACACTTATCTGTTGCCAGCTGACAGAGATCCCCAGTGCTGCCAGGTCTGCAATCACAGCGATAGCCCTTAACGTCTCTGGGATCCGTGATGCAAATGCCGTCCTGGCACTTATGGCCTTCACTGCAGATGTCACGAACACTGCATTTCTTGCCCTCAAACACTGTCACACAAACACACACACACACAACGAAACATACGCATGAACGCACACACACACACACACGCACGCACACACACGCACACACACACACACACACACGCACACACACACACACACACACACACACACAAATGCCAGCATGTTTCACATTCTTTGTTTTTCAAATGATAAAGAGTAGTGAAAACAGTATGGCACCACACTGAACCAAGAATAGTGTGTCTTAGATTTAAAAGAAAAAAAATCTGATAGTGTAATTCTCTTTCAAGAACAGTTAAAAAATAACTGTTTAAAACATTCAAGTAACATCAACAAAACAAAGCCAGTCACAATAGCCTCCTTTTGTGCAGGATTAATACATTCATGTCACAGGTTCTTGGTGTATTTGTATGTGTAGTCTGAAAAAAAAAAAGATGTGTAAAGGAAACCTATCTGCTTCTCTCCCTCCTTCCTTTTTCAGGCTATAATCTGCTTCAGCTATGTTGACATAAATTCAAATGTTAATATGTGTGATTAACTTAACTTTCTCTCTTTCTTCCCTTGGTTGAAGAATGGGATACTCCCCTGGCCATGTGGACTACTAAATGAGGGGTGCCTCAGGCAGAATCAACTAATGAGCTATGAGAACACGCAAGGTGTAAAGGCAGGAAATTAAGAACATAAGCCCATCATTCTTTTAACTGACGATGCACTGTTGTCAGTGTATTCCCAACTACAACATCCATCAAGGTTGGCCAATGATGTGGAACTCCTTGGAAATGAGCTCACTATGGACATGGAAGAGCACAGCAAACTTGTACCAATGTCACACAATGTCATGCAGATAGGATACACTAAAATCATTGAAAACTTGCTGCAAATTTTCAAAGAATCCAATGTCATCATGCATTCCTGCTGAAATATATTATTACACAGTCATTTCAAAGACTGCTGATTAAAAAAAACCTTATATGACAACTCATGTACCAGAGAATGTGTCATCTGAAAATTGTCATCACTAAACTATGATGTATTGAAAAAAACCCACAAAATAATGATGATATGGAAGTGGTGGCATTCTGAATGATGCACTCATTTAGAAAGCCACAAAAATCTGTGTCTGTGGTTCCACTTTCGGTTGCCTCTGAAAAATCCTTCAGATCCACTGGCCAGACACCATCAGCCACACTGACGTCTGGCAGAAAACAAACCAGCTACCAGCCACCGAGGAGAGGTGGATCAGATTCACTTTCAGGAAACCTGGGTCAAACATGATCAAACAAGTCTTGCAGTGTAATTCCAAAAGCCTATGAAAGTGAGGCAGACCAAGAAACACCTGGCACTGGGGCCAGAAAGAAGACACTGAACAAAAGCGATGCACCTTGGGACAGCTGTAGTGGAAGGCCATGGACAAAGAGCCAAGGTGGACTGTTGCTGATGGCCTGTATTACTCAAGGGGCAAAATGAGGATGAAGAGCAGACAAAGGATGGTTCAAGTTCTGTGGAACAGCTTTTCACCACTTTCTCTGAGAGCGTGTCTGTAATGTTCTGAATGCTAGTCTGTCAGCTGAAAACCCAAGGTCCTATGTACAAACGCATCAAACACATATAACAGAAAACTCAGCAACAACAGAACCCTTCCTGGCAAAAGTCTGTAGACGAGGTCACTTTGACAGGTCACCAAAAACATGCTAACAGGCAAAATATGGTTCACATACAAGTAACATGCTTTTCAGAGGCAAAGCAGCCTACAATTCCAACAGAGAAACCAGTTATGATAAAACTATGCAATGCAATGTGATAATGTGTCACCATAGCTGGTAAATGATGGCCATCGCTACACCAAGGAAGGCATGGTTTGGGACTTGGGGGTTTGAAGTGACTGAACAGCTCAATACAATACATATTGCTCTTACCTCTGCTGCGGGCACACCTGAAGCGAATCTCCATGTCGGGGCAGGCACCAGCAGAGGGAGAGCACACCAGACCTGACTGGTCACACGTAGCATAGGCTGGGATGGCTGCTTTGGAACTGACCTGACGACACTCCACGCCAACTGGTTCCGTGTTCTCGCAGACTGTCATTCCAAGCTGTGATGAGCGTATTGCCAAGAAAAGTCATTTAAATGGAATAGTAACTGAAAGCAACACAATAAAATAATAGTTATTTAATCCACATGTATAACATATGAGAGAGCCCCATATCCTTGAAAAATATTCAGATAAATAGGCTACTGACACCTGGTGCAAATAGATTTCTTTTCTCAAGTACTGCTGCTATAGCATCATCTTCATCTTACTGCTGCTAAACAGACAAACCTACCTCCTGAATGACATCAAAGCTTTCATGGTCAGTTCCATTTCTTGCTGCGTCAACAGTATTGAACCACTCTGTGTAGAAGTAATCCTCTGAAACAAATAAATATCACGAGTCATTTTCATATTTTATTTCTTCAGTGGATACAAGTGGCGCCTCAATCACCCTAAAACACACACTTAATCTAATCCAAACGCATCTATCCTAAAAACCAACCTATCACCCAACCATCCAAAATGGAGACTAACCAGTAAAATGATAAGCTTCGCTGACGGCTCCACCCTGCAATTCCTTTCAATGCATATCCCAGTCCCGACCAGACAAGAGATACCAAAGAATAGAAATCTGCAATGTTGGTAAGGAAATCTGAATATCACGGATATGTATTCATTAAGTGGATGAAAATGTACTGGGTGGTTCCAGTCTTCCCATTCATGCCCAAATCTACCAAAACTATGGGTAGCAGCCGTCTGTTGCTGAAATAGCCCACAAACATCCAAAGTCTTCCAGCCCACCCCCTGTAAAACTAATAGTTCCTTAATGCTAGCTGGTAAGCACATTCGTTTGATCTTGAACTCAATGGGCTACCCACAGTGAAGTAATTGTTCTCACCTCTGGGATAAGAACATGTCTTGATGGAAAAACTGCTGGTCCCACCAGAAACCACGCTTCCGGCTGTGGAATACAGGGTGCAGGTGTTGGATGTAGGGTCATGGAGAAATGCTTCACACTCATCACCACGTATGTCACAGAGCTCCCGGCACTGTGCAGAAGCTGTTGATGTCTTGACAAGGAGGACAGAGCCAGTGGCAGATGCTTTTATGCTGAAGGAGTACTGACAGATCTTCCCTGCAAATGTGGTATACTAAGTTTTACAAGTCGATTTGATAATAGTGGAAATGATGGATGGTCGATCTGTGTGATTTAATTGGTCCACAAATGTGTATATGAGAGAGAGAGAGAGAGAGAGAGAGAGAGAGAGAGAGAGAGAGATAGAGAGAGAGAATGATTTTATGCCACTAACGTAATTTATCTTTCTGGCTAGGAACACATTTTAAGGAAACAATGTTTTTCTTAGCAAGAGTCGTGTAAAACAGACAAATCACAGATTATGCAGAAGCCGCAGTCTTAAGCAGACTCTTTATTACTAAACAGAAAAAGGACTTAATTTCAGCATTCATAACACTGACAACAAAAAAAAAAACACCTACATATGTATACAACAGTGCAGGTGGATGCATGCAAACATGCTAATGTGCATGAATATGTTTGTATGCACATGGTTTTTGTGAATGTACCCATGCATATGTGTATGTATGTATACATCAGTGCAGAAACAACTCTCTCCCATCTCCACATTTATACTCAAGGAAAGAATTGAAAACCAATTCACACAGGCTGGGAAGAGACCTGACATACTGCAGTTGATTTTGCAAAGACATTATTATTTCTCCCCTAGGCTATACTTCTCCAGCATCTGTTGGTTGTTGGTTTGACAGAAACATGACGCCAAAACTACCCATCCAATTTAAACAGACTTGATGGACAGATGGAACGTGGCCTCAGGACAAACCATAAAATTGTGTGGATCAAGAGAGCAGAGCTTGGATTAAACAGGAACAAGAATCCAGTCAGCCATATAATGAATTTTCCACTGTGCTGACGCATGAAAGAGAGCTGGATCAAACGGTGAATCAAGATTCCGATCAGCTATGCAACAAATTCTCCACTGAGCAGTGACACTGTGAAGTCACTGTTATGAACTGGTAACTACTTTTACTATGCATGGAGGAATAACTTTTCATGGAATGCTAAAACACTTTCTTGTGATATAACCAATATTGTTTCATATTTTCATTGTCCCATCTTAATTTTATTTCTTTTTCTTTTGCAAAGTACATGAAATGGGCCTCTTTCAGTCTATACCTACTGTTACTTCCCTTGGTGGTGGAACATTTTGTTGTTCACTTATGCATCGACTCACAAGATGGATTCAGGATCTGCTCTGACATTGGCAGATGGTTAAGCTCTCCTGCATGCCCTTCTAGTTTTCAAATGAAAATGTCTCCTGCTGGGAGGGGAGGTAGTGAGTGGCAAAGGGAGGAGGAACTTAACCACTGAGGGTGGACGCGAGTACCATGACTGTATTCCCTCTCTTAGGGGGGCCATAAAATCCATTCTTGCTTTTTCTACTTTTATTGTTTAAATTAATATTTTTCCTTAATAAAACTTTGTAAAGTCATCATGAATGAACGAGTGGATTGCTTACCCTTGTTATCCTCTAGGATCAGCAGAACCTTCTGACCTTTTTACTCTCTCACACACACACACACACACACATACACACCCACACAAATGGCAGAGGATGTGCATTACCTTGTGTATAGCCATGCTCACAGATGCACTTTGGAAGACCAGTGAGGAGATCGTTGATACAGTGCATCACAGGACCACAGGGGTTGGAGTGGCAGGACTTGTTTGGGTGCTGACATAAATCACCAGTGAAACCACTGTGGCACAGGCACTCAAAACGATTCAGCAGATCCACACAGCTACCTCCATTCTGGCACGGTTCAGATTCACATTCATCTGGAAAAAATATGGTGCGTTTGTATCAATCTCTTCATCTTACTATACTTACACACACATATATGTGAGTGTATGCACACAGAGCTTCCACATCCATACACACTAAAATCAACTACAAAAGACAGAAAAGAACATAAGCCCTTGAAACATCACACTGCACACAACACTGAAGAGGACAGACAAAAAAACGGAGAAAGAAGATGAAAGGAAAGAAGCGGGGAATAGAGACAGTCATGGCAACTGCTTAAGTAGTGGATGGTGATGAAAGAGTCGGGTTTGGAAGCAGATGGAAGTAGGCAGTTGAAGATGCCTTTAACAAAAAACTGCTACCACTGGCATGGTGCTGGTCTTGAAACATAATTAAGTGTTTCACTCTCCATTTTCACCTACAATGTTCAATTCCAGCACTTGCAAAACTTTGTTGGAGAAAATGTTTATTTGATTCAAATACATGCTTTCAGAAAGATACATTCGCAAACTGACGACTTTTTAAAAACTGTTTGTTTTTTTTTCTGGTAAATATATCTGACATTTCTGTTACAACATGACAAAAAAGTTTTCCTGGCTAATCCGTTGAAAAAAGCAAAAAACTTTGAAAAAGTGAGTGAGAAATCGGCATATTTGAAAAATCTGGCAAATCTGAAATTTGGAGGAGATAGAGACAAGAGCAGATAAGGAGGCAGGAGGTGAGCTGGATAGAGAAAGAGGATAATTTCTTACTGATTTCTATCTCACAACGTGGCCCCATGTACCCAGGGTGGCATTCACAATCACGATTGTAGTCATGAACATGCACGCAGTCGGAATTGTTTCCACAAGGGATCAAATCACACCCTGTCAACAGCTGGTTTTCACACCTGCAAATACAAGGTGATTATAAGTATGCTTGTACCATCATGGACACACACAACACACACACACTGCATCCACACACATCTACATATGCATCTATTATACACACACAGACACAGCACACATTCATACACAGTAACAGCAAGTTTCAACTTCAGCATCACATATGGTTTATGTTCAACAGGACACATGTCCGCCACAAACCTGCTTCCTCCATAGTAGTCAACACAGTCACAAGTGAAAGAGTTCACACCATCAATGCAGGTCCCATGCCCACCGCATGCTTGTGGAGTGCAGTCATCAATATTCTCTTCACAACGGTCCCCACGGAATCCTGTCACACAATAAGCCAAGGAAATGCAGAGTGCTTCTACATATCTGTAAAACTCACTTGGATTTTCAATGCTGTCAAAGTCACTATTGCCAACATTTCAACTATTCTCCACACTGTACAATACACTTCCGGTGGTGTTCTAAACGCTGTAAAATTCATTGTCAACAAGTTTCGTTGAAAGCAGCACTTTTAATAATATGGCATACAAACTGGAAGAAATAACTGATAGCAGTAGCAGTAGTACCAACAAACTCAATATACATATATTTTTCAATATATATTTTGATACTTACAGGTGAAAATGTCTTTTCAAAATTCCTAACATTTGAAAAACGATCATCTTCATGTAAAAACTGAAGTTTCTGTGTGCAAGGCCCTAAATCAGACAAGGCTCACCATTGAATTAAGAAAAAAAAAACAATCTATATTTTAGCAAACTATTAGGTGCATGGTACAAATAACAGGCTGCCCTAAACATTGGTCACATGTAGATCAAAAACACAATAAGAAATGGCAACAGTTGGTTCAAGATGCACATTCATTCGGCTATGCACAAAGAAATTTCACAACCAACAGACATGATCAGAGATGTGAGAGCTCACGCTAGCAATATTTTCCAAGTCTGTCTAGATAGCAATGGCTGTTTCCCCTTTACCTCAACACTACACATAGTGGCCATCCTCCCTCTTCCTCCATATACACACACTGCTCCCCTTCCTGCCAACTAAAGAGAGCTCTGCTCCCATTCACATTCCCGGTGAACCACTATGACAGAGTACTTTGTGCAGATTTGTTACTGAGTGCACAGTGTTGTCTGCTCTCTTCCAGGAATTCAGGAGCAAAAAGGGAAGTCAATCTGCATTATTTTTCTTCTTCTCATTTGTAAGCAGAAGTTTCATTTTGCTGGGCAGCGCAAAGTTCTTTGTTCTTTTCACCCTTTTCGTGTTCCTTAAAATCTTGCATTTGTTTTCCAGCCTTGTTGACATTTGTTCCAGGCAATTTAGGACAGTTTAGTTTGTTTTTGCACTACAGACTTTAACTGTCTTTTTGAAGCATCTAATTAACAGTAATTTTCCTCTGTGTGTATGTGTGAGTGGTCCATTGCACTGAAATGTGTCAAATCAAACTTTGGCATAAGAATCAAGCCTCTTTTTAGCCTGGATGGCTAAATATCTTCCACTGACCCTGAAAAAAAAGACCAGAAAAGAGTAATCAAGTACTGCAAAACAACAAGAAAAGCCTATTCAACTGTCAATTTTGTCAGCAGAAAACACAGAGAAATCTGAATCTTCCGAGTTCCAGATGAGCAGTTTAAGAATGACTTCACTGATGGCTCTGGTCACAGAATTGCTAGGTTTCAACATCAACGCAGTTGTCTGCTTCTGTTGCAGTGTACTGGGTTTCCCAGTTAATGCAGATCTTGGGTCTCTGATGTAGGATGCATGCTTATTCACTTGTTTCTGCCACTTCCTCACCATTGGTCTGTATATCTAGATTTCAAATGCAGTTTTTTGATTCACCTTCTCTTCTGTCACTTTAATGGCGCTCACTCTGAACTCCCTATCATACACCATTTGCTTTGTTTTGGGGCATGATGCCAGTTGATGGAGAAGAGTGCTGCTATGCAGTGAGACTTTCATCTCTGATCAATCACAAGATTGTTAACAAACCCCTGGTGACCAAATATCATGGTTTACGAAGTTAAGGAAGCGGATTTTTATTGGTCACTTTTATGACACGCTGTCTCATTTTTTTTAATGGCCACACTCGTCTTAACTTTAATTTTTGGTTATGAACTCATATTTCAGCAAGCTAAAAGGCATGAACACCAGGTCAGGTGCAAGGAGTCATCATACTGAAAAAGTGTCTACTATGCTTACAATCATGATACATAGTACAACGTAACCAGCTTTGTTTTATAAATGAGCAAAGAATATTTATTTGATCAACAGGTATGAAAGATTGATGTATTTCATATACCTTTGGCAGTCGTTCATGTCATGCATACCTGATGGACACTGGCAGACAAACCCCTGACCAAAATCCATGCAGTTGCCATTGTTGTAACAAGGAGAGGAGTCACAAGAGTTCAGTACAGTGTCACAATAGCGACCAGTCCATCCTGAAAAAAACAACAACAACAACTCTACTGAATGAATGAATGAATAATAGATACTTCATTATAGTATTTAGTAGTAGTGTTAGATTTATTAATCCTTGCAACCATAACCATTATATTTTTGTAACTATCCTCTCATTCCTCTTCTGTCAGTATCATTATTATCATTATAATTACTATCATCATTATTGTTAGCATGATAATCATATGATCATACTACCATTAACAATCACAAAAAAAAAAGGTCATTATTTTTGTTGTTTTGA
>CM065714.1:56662557-56675057 GCA_033310375.1 Conus canariensis
AATCAGTATGGTACTTTTTTGTGTGTCATCTTGCTGATAAAGATGCCATTGCAAGTATATTCTCCAACAAAAAGCTGACATTGTAACCATCACAATTTCTAACAAACAAACAAAAAATAAAATAAAATCAAACAAACAAACAAAAAAAAGAAATCACTGGAACCACAGCTAAAAACTTTCTCACATGAAGAACCCTTTAGTGACAATTTCACACAGGGAATAGCTGTCAGGTCTTATCCATATTTGCTGTTCTGTCGAGTTTGGTTCTGATACCACTCGTAATTGTTGAGCAAATGCCAATGTTAAAATGAACCCCCCTCCCCCATCCCCTTCTCCACCTACCACTACAAACATGAACATGGACAACTGAAACTGGTTGATTATAAAATCTCATTTAGTTACGCACATGTGTCAACAATGGGGAAAAAAAAAGACAGTGGAACTGGCACTGAGATCAGCTATGGATATGCTACACACCACGTATGTTTGGCATATTTTTTGTAGCGTGGAATATTATATGCATTTTCTGTAAAATGATGCATAAAACACACACATTTGCTAAAACATACATTTATGCATATATAAGTATGCAATAATCACAACTCTAATACACTTATCAAGCATGCCAGATTATGCATGCGCATGTACATACACACACACACACACACACACAGTGTACCTGCAAATGCACATACATATCATCATCTTATGTATTGCTTCATGTACGTAAGTGTGTGTGTGTGTGTGTGTGTGTGTGTGTGAAAATATTCATTCACTTTCTGTTGTTGGTTTTTTGTTTTTGCTAGTTTGTTTGGTTGAGTGGTTACTTTTGTTGTCGTTGTTGTTGTCAAGTATTCAATCTTTTGAACAGATGTTCACTGGATAGTTGCACATAGACACAACTTACACATGCATGCAACATATGAACAGCACAGACAGGTAATGCAAACAACACACACACTCACATACAAACACCATACTGCATACACACAACTAAAACATACCCACATTAACATACACACACCAACCTGGTAAGCATGTGCAAACAGCTTCATGGAATGGGACAGTGCAGGCTACGCTGTTCCTACAACTTGTACAAAGATATGAAGCTGGAAACAAAATAACATTTTTCTTTCAGTTTCATATCCAAACATAATAATGCTCTAAATAAAACAGAAGTGGAATCTTCAGCTGAAAAACAAGGAAACAATCTTTATAAACGAAGAACACCTCCCCTCCCCTTTGCTCAAAAAAAGAAGAAAACAAGTCTTCTGATAAAAAAGTAGCTTTTCGATGTACTTACCTGCATACACAAGTGCCTTATTCTGTCTTGCGCAAACAATATTTTACCCAATCAGGTTTCCCCTAAAATTCTGTGACAGAAGGGAGCTAAATCTGCCCTCCTGCTACCTCAACTAAGATCCCAGAGTAATCTCAAGAAACAACACACTCTTTCCATTTTATTATTTGTCAGTTAGTTTCTGCACCTTTTCTCATGAAAAGCACACAGGAGGGAGAGAATCCTTGTATTTGGAAAGGTAAATATATTTTAACTGTTCTTAGTAGGAAAACATTTACCTGTCCAGACAAGTACCAACATACTGAAAGGAAGGTTGGTAGCAGAACATGTTCATCTTACAGAAGAGAGATTAACCAGCCAAAATGGTGATGCATCAGCATGGCGAATTCCTGGTCGGGAGGTCCTGGGTTTGATTCCCACCAGAGACATTTATTTGTGTGATTTTTCTGCCCTGACCAGCTCCTAGCCAGAGCTGAGTTTGCTATAGGCTCAAATGGGGAGACTGGAACTGCACAGTCAAGTTTCATCTCCTTAATGGATACGTCTCTGAATGTATTAGTCAAATTTCCTGATCAGCAATGCAGGTGTCTGTATTTCTCAGGCCTGGTTGACACCAAGATATATCATAAAAGTGCTGAGTAAATACCTGTCGTGCAATCTCAGATCAGAATGGAAATCCACATCTTCATCAAACAGTAAAAACAAGCAAACTAAAAGAAAGTCCCAAATTCTGTGGACCTTGAAGCCCTGCTCTCATGGCGATCTCAACTTCAATTTCCCTTCCACATCTATACCTTTGGTGTGTTTCTGTCAGAGTTGGCAAGTTCATGAGACTGTTGTTGGACGGACATGGTGGCACCCTCTGAGGCGGGGTAGGTGGGATGCTCAGATTCGCCAGCTCCACAAATAAGCATTCATAGTTATTAGCAGGGGGCTGAGGAGGTGGATCTTGCATATGTTGGATTAGAACAGGCACCACTGAACACCACTGACGTAACTTGAAAGCAGTGCAGTGTCTCCTCTGGTGGGTTGCCTGATGATGACCCAACACTGACCGCTCCCTGTGGACTGCCAGCACCAGGGTTGCTGCTGAATAAGCCGGAGTTGTGGCCAAGAACAAGAGGCCAGAATGAGTGACATGATGGTAATGCCACTGAAATGGCATAGAAGATGATAGAAAAAAGAAGGAAGATCAGAATATCACACTGGAGCCAGAATACGTCAGTGGTAGAGCGCCGAACTTGTAATCTTGGTGGTCCTGGAGTTGCCGGTTTGATTCTCAGCTGGGCCGTTTCGGTACAGGGTTTTTTTTCCTCGGAGTTAACATTGGTTCGGACTCCATTTCCCATACAGTCCTTCGAATGAGGCAATAAACCAAGGTTCCGTGTGTGAACGCACACATACCATCTTGCACACATGTAAAATCCCATCACCAACTTTTGGAAGAGAAGGCCAGTTTGGCCGTTGGTATGGATGACATGTTACACATAGCATGCACCTTCCCTGAAGCTGGCGTACAGCTGCCTTAATGGCGGCATAAAAACCTGTCACACACACAAAACTCCATTCCCTTTGTTGGGTAGACGGGATTAATCCTTGCCTGACTACACAGGAAGTGTGCGCAGGAGTATCAACCTGCGTACGCAGAAGAAGAAGAAGAAGAAGAAGAAGAATACCACACTTGTCTCAAAACAGTCTCCGAAGCCAGCAGCACTGCTTAGAACAGCCACAAAATGGGCGTGATGTTAGCGGAGTCGTCTCCCATTGTGAAAGGTTTAGATCAATGGATCTAGTCCCTTCTCTCCCTCACAAAACATGCCACGACTGGTGTAATAAACATGGTATACAATAAACATGAATTACAAAAAATCTGCTCCCATACCAGCGTAATTTCCTTCAAATATTATAATCTCTTCCACACTTTAAACATATATATATATATATATATACAGACACCAGAATTAGGAAAGAAAAGAGACCAAGGCAAAGAGTTTGCTAATCAGGGTGTGTTCACTCTGGGTAACAACTGAACAATCAAGAGACGTTCAAAACTGTAAGGTCTTCTATTATGTTTCTCAGATATAACATCCAAAAGACAAAACGATGTCAGTAATGTGTCTTAAAGAACCTTTCTGACAACTCTAATGTTGTTCTCATAGTACCATATACTTCTTTTATTGGACTTTAATTATGTATTTGCTTATATCTGTGTGTGAGTGTGTGTGTGTGTGTGTGTGTATGTGTGAGTGTGTGTGTTACACATACATGTGTATATATATGCATCTGTATATATACACACAAACATACGTTAGTCATTTCACCCATTCTTCCCCGGCCGCTTCAAGTTATCCTTGTCCTTCCCTGTTCCCTTCCTCCCTTACCTTCTGCTTTACCTCCCTTTCTTTTACTCTACTCCTTTATCTCTGACCTCTTCAGCCTCACCCCTCCCCTGCACTCCATCCGCTACTTGTCTCTGTCTCCCCCTCATCCCTCTCCTCTCTTATCTCCTGTGTCAACATTTGGAAAATGAGGGGAGAGAGATTACCTTTGTCATCAATCTGATCACAGCTATGTCCCTCAAACCTGCCTTCAATCCTGACACTGCTTCACCTCACAGTATTGTCGCACTGAAATTATGACTGTCTAGCACAAAAGGGATTTACTCTGTTCTGCCAGTTATACTAATGGAGCTCGCCAAATTTGGTGAAGATCACACAAAACCTGTGGATATGAATACAGATCAAGAAGAGAGACACATATAATTATGTAGAATGTGCTTCCTCTGTGTGTGTGTATGTGTGTGTGTGTGTGTGTGTGTGTGTTTCCCTCCTCTCCTCTCTACACACAATTCCCAGACAAGTCAGGCCAAAATACAAATAAATGAAAAGAAGTACAGTGAAAATGAATGCTTATTTCTTACACACTATGAAAGAGACAAGTTAAGTGTATTCTTGACAAAAATCTGTTTTCTTCAAACATCACAAACAGACATAAAAAATATTCAATAGACAGTACTTCCCAAATCACAACCAGCATGAGAATAATGAAAGAAAAATGACTATGCAACTAAACATGATGTTTGCGCTTTGGTCTTTTCTTCAGTAAAACTGTAATATTTCAGTTTTTCATACACATGTCAGCCACCTCCCCCCCCCCCCCCCCCCATGCGCACACATACCTAATCCACACACTACAGTTTTTTGTTCTTCTTTTTTCACCCTGAGCTATATTTTTCCTCCTGCCATTTCTTATCAGATCTCCCCTTCCATCTCTCTCTCTCTCTCACTCTCTTTCTTTAAGACTGTACCATCAAAGCATGATGTGCCATATTCGATCAGACTTGTCTGTCCATTAGGACATTCCTGACAGGAGGTGGCGCCCTCATCATTGTTGATGAAACCCGCAGGACAGGGGAGACAATCCGGCTCATGGCCAGTGCTAGAATACTTTCCAGCAGGGCATTTGCGAGCGCAGAAGCAATCTGCAATGAGAAGTATTTGAAAAAAGGACAAAACGTCAAATGTTGGAGAGAGCTGATGCTGGGACTAGCTACCATTTTTTTTCTTTCTTTTGCTATTGCAGTTGAGAGAATCATAGCCATGTTTTTTTTTGTTTTTAAAAAAAAATCAAACTTCACTTCCTACAAATTTGCCACAGAATCAATTAAAATAATAGTAAATTATTTACTAGAGATTAAAACAATAGTATTACTGTTAAGCAAGACACAAATTACTGCCTTCTGTTCCCCTAACTTCTCTGTCTCCACCCCTAACCCCACCCCTCCACCTTCCTACTCCAATCCTTGACATATAAAAGCAAGACTGTGCATGCTCATACACATACAAGCACACACATTCTCACTTTTCCAAGTCTATGAACATATACACATACACATGCAAGCATGCACACACACACAGAGCACTTACACAGGTGTACACGAAAACAAGCGTACTAACACATGTCAACTTATTTTTTTCCTTCCATTTACAGAACTGATTTCTGAAACATGTTTCTGAGAACGCTTGTGCAGAAAAACACCCACATAAAAAATTCTGTGAGGTTTGTGCGATGGTAAATGGTTACAATTGCCATTTTTTAAGATCGTTGTCTTCAAGATGAATTAGCACAACTGGTATGTTTTCATCAATCAGTGAATCAACTTGTAAATCAATTATACAATAGATCAATCCATAACTACCTTATGTTGAGGCTTAACATCAATTATATAATCGATCAATCTATCATTAACCCATGTTGAAGATTAATATCAATTACATAAGCAATCAGTCCATTCATTCATTCTTCTATGCTATGTTAATAAAGAAAAAAAAACCTCTTATTTTCTGTCAACAAACTTTCATCCATGAAAGTCACACATCAAAACTACAAAACAAATAAAAAAGAAAAACCAGCAATACAAAAAAAAACACATGCGGCAATAAAACACCAAAACCACATTTAAGCATACCACAATCCCAACTTGCTCCTTTACACCTTCCCTTCACCATTCCCCATCTCTCAATAGGGAGACATGGCCTGATGAGTCCGACCCAGCGGACGAAAGGCCTAGGAGCAGGCAATACAAATAGATCTGCCTTCGAGAGGGATTACGATGGTTCCCTCATGCAGCTAGTGAATAGTTTTCATATTTAAAATATATTTGTTAAAATCTTTGCCAAGTCATTACTGTGATGACGGAGGGGTTGTTGGCCTGCGCTTGTTTTCCCCTACTATTAGATTGCCTTTATTCAAGTTTAAAAGGCTGTGCCAGTCTTGAATAAAAGTTACTCTGAGTTAGGTTTTCTTATAGGAGCAAGAGTTACCGTACTTGTTTATTGTTTACTGTTCACTGCCTCATTACATGTTCAATTTAGACAGGAAAAGTTTTCAGGTTTGATTTTAAAGAGGGCAGAGAACCAGGGAATCTCAGCTCATCTGGGAGATGATTCAACACAAATGGGGCTTGAATGACCAGACGTTTTAGTGACTTGATGAACAATCATAGAATAAGAATATGAAAAGCTGTGAAACATTTTTGTACATAGGAAAACCACAACTATGAAAGGTCATAAGAATGTATGATTTCCTTTAGCAATATTAAAATGATTGTTCATCAGTAACAGTAGCAGCCAATATGAATATAACAGTCTTGATATCACATAAATTAAACTATGATTTATGTCACACATTTTTTTATGGACCTTCTTCTGCACATTTCTTTATAATGAAAGCACATTCAGTGGTAAAAAAAAAAGGTACCTTTTGCAATTCTAATTTTTATCACTGATGTTAAAACTGAATACTTGATTTGATGAGTAAAACACTCTAAACCATATAAAATGCAATACCTGACAATCGTAATTACATACATACATATTTCATACACACACACACACACACACACACACACACACACATTTTCATTTTCTTTTTCAAGTGAAGTAACAGTTGGAGTAGACTGATCCCATTCATTTGTAAACGTCATCTTCTGTTCTGTTTAATGATAAGATACCAATAGGAATATGGACACTCTCTCTCTCTCATCCATTACACATTCTCCGGTTTTCCTATCCCTCCACCTCTGTTTTTAACAAATCTTTTAAAATCAAGTGCATAAACAACAGGTTAGAGGTTATAAAAACATGCAGTTAAAAAAAAAAGACACCGAGTTACTAAATTATAACTAGAAGTTAATAGCATAGGTTAGCTGGTATTAAAACGAAGAATGAGCACAGAGAATGGAAAAAAGAAAGATGGGAAAAACATGTAGTCTGTTTGAAGCAAAGCCATTAAATAATCACAAGAAAACTGAATATTAGCTGAATATTTCTGTCTGCAACATTGCATTTGGTGTAGGTGGACACTGACACTGAATGTAACTAACAGCATCTGAATATCGCATAAATGTTTCACTTTTTTTTTAATAGAATACTGAACACCCAACAACATTTTTTCTTTTAAATCATAGAAAACGGAATACCCCCACCCTCCCTCCCCCCCAACTTTTGCTTTTTAGTGACAAGAAAACACAACATGCGGTGAACATTTTTTATTTAATTATAACGAAATCGAATATCCAATGAACTTTTTGCTTTTATCGGAAATGAAATGAGGCAGGGAACAGTAAACGATAAACAGTAAACAAGTTGGGTATTTTTTGCTCCCATAAGAAAACCTAACACAGAGTAACTTTTATTCAAGACTGGCACAGCCTTTATTCAAGTTTAAAAGGCTGTGCCAGTCTTGAATAAAAGTTACTCTGTGTTAGGTTTTCTTATGGGAGCAAAAAATACCCAACTTGTTTACTGTTTTTTGCTTTTAGCAAAAGAAAACTGAACATCCAATGAACATTTTGCTTTAAGTCAGAGAGCTGAACATTCAGTGTACATTCTGGTTAATGTGGAACTTCTCTGAGTACTTGTATTTGCACAATATGTTTTGAGCTATGGATGTCACAAGTAAAAAATACAGCATTACTCAGGTCATTTTCCATTGCACTATAAAAATACAGAAAAATCAATCACTCAGTTTTGGACCTTGTGTGTACAGTTCTTCGAGAATATGAACTGAACTTAACAGATCTAGTTGTTCTGCCAATCTTATAACCGCAGATGACATGAAACGCACATACATAAATTTCTTCACTACATACAGGATGTTTTTCACACTGCAGTTGTTATAATCATTATCTTTATCGTTGAAGATCTTCTTGGTATGATAGCTATGAACTTATCATTATTGTCAATATTTTTCTTGCCAAAGATATCATTACAATTGTTATCATCCATGATATTTTTGTAGCTATTATCCTGATCACATCCATAACTGTAACAGCATTTTTCTTTCCTTCAGTCTAATTGACATTTCCATCAAGCTTACAATTTGAAAAATAACAAGCAAAACCACTACAAAGGAACATAAACACTTTTAGAACATTTAAATATTATATTAAACGCATTCTGTTTCAAAGTTCTTTCTCATTACAACAGACATTAATGATGATTTAAATGAAAAGCAGTCATCGCAATAATCAATCGTGCTGATGAATTTGAATACATCTCTGCCAAGGAGAATAATTTTATGAAAATGCAGCACCGAGGTGAAAAACTCTAAGTTAGAAATACCACATCAAAACATTTTCTGAGTATAAAGAAATCTGCAAGCAAAATCTTCCTGATGAAGAAAGCAGTGACAATTACACCCTGAGCAAAACACTTCTGCTGAAACAAGTACAACCAATACGTTTGCATGCAAAACTTCATAAAAATATTCCTGCTGAAACAAGCATAATGCGATTCATCTGCATGCAGAATCTTCATGAAAAAATTCCTACTTAAATAATACCTCTGCATGCAAAACCTTGAGCGAAAAAGTCTGGCTGAAACTTGAGTGTCAAATACACCCACATGCAAAATATCTGAAACAAGAGTAAGCAATACATCCACATGCAAAAGCTTCAACAAAACACTTCTGTTAAAGCTAGCAAATCCAATACATCTTCATGCAACAGGCACCAGGAAGGTATTGCATAGGTATGCACATAACAATGCATATCTCAGCAAGCATATGAACCATGGCAAATGTTTCTGCTCCGACAAAACGTGCATTGTGCAAGACGAAGACCAGTGCAGGCAACCATGCCAACCCAGCCGCTCACCTTCTAGATTTCTCGGTTCACAGAGACGGTCATAGTATTCAAGGGATCCACTGCTTGTTACCACGAGCTTTTTGTCAAACAAAAAGCACTCCCCATTGCTGGTTTCATAGTTGAAACCAACACACTCAGAGAAATGTCCAGGCAGGATTTCCCACTGATCACATAAGTCTTTACACATTTGAAGTGTTATACCATTATAGTGCTGAACGGGATCTCCTGTGTTCAGTTTGCCTGGGTTCCTTTCGTATGTGCAATTTTTCTCTGGAAAAATATCATCTTTAATCAACACTATGCTATCATAATTGGTCTAAAAAGTCCTAAATGAAGACTTAACAGTTCAATACATTGTGATTCTACATAAGCATACCAATGTAAGTTCTAAAAGACTGTCCAATTACATACAGTTCAACTCATGTACAGGCACATGCTGGGAAATCCTAAATGAATGTTCATGGTCCAACCCACACGCAGCCAATGCTGAAGAACCATCAGAAACCAGTACTCAGTAAATGCAAATAAATTACACACAGGTGCATGAAGAGATGTTACATAATCAACAGATTCGATTAGCCTCTGTAAGAGAACTTAACAACTGATGTCTCAACTGTATCTTAACCTGTAGATCATAGATCACAGGCAGGACAAAATAAGATACAGTTTTAATTCAGAGTGATCTTACAGGCTCTTGGGATATGATGCGGAAGAAAGTACCAGAGTACAGTCATGTCATGAAGTCTGAGACCAAACCAGAACAACATGGCATTTTCCTCATCCTCATAGTTCTCATAAAAAATCTCAAGGCTGGGGCCTGTCTATGAAGTCTGAGACCAAACCAGAACAACATGGCATTTTCCTCATCCTCATAGTTCATCATATCTAATCCAGAAGTCTCCCAACAGAAACTGGTTCCTCATGCCTATGACATCATAAAATCTGTCTCCTGCTATGCCTATCATGTTTCCATACCGCCCCCCCCCCCCCCCTCCCCCCTTCTGTGTCTGTGGTAAGCTTGAGTCTTACAAGTCCACAGATACATGGGGAATCAATGATCCCATCATGATGCCATCCACAGGAGGATGAGAGTGGGAGGTTGTGCCAAGTCCAGCAAGGTCCGATGACGACTATCACAACAGAACGTAGTACGTGGTGTCCTGATCAGAACAACATCACTGAACCCATCAAAGTGAATCATCAGCAATGATGAGTCACTTCATGATGACACAATGGCTGACACTGAGACTTACAACAATATCAGGATGTGGCTGTGTATGGCGCAGCTGGAAATAGCAGCATGGACTAAATCAGCTAAGAGGAGACAGGAGATGTGGAAAAAAAAAATCTACTTATATCGGTGCGATCTTCTCAGAGCTACCAATGATTGACAAGATCTGACAAAATGGACTGAAATGATGCAGAGAAAGTCACTTTTACAAAAAACAACAACAAAAAAACAAATCAATCAACAATGCTGCTAACACACACACAATAGGCTTCTACCTGACGCCTCTCAGCCTTCACTGTGCCCCACTAATACCCAAAAGAAGGACCCATGACACAAACCGTGAACCAACTTTGCTTGAACTCCCAAGATCTTGAACTCCCAAGATCTTTGCTCCTGGAATAGTTCAAAGTATCAAGTCTTCTGCATGCTCCCTCTCTCTTTCTGCCTGAATCTACACAGAGTTCTTCTATGTATGAGAAAGAACCTTTAGTTTCTCTCTTCCCCAGGAAGCACCAAGATCTGACGGTTAATCAAAGGAAGAGCAGGAGAAGAAACAGAAAAAAAAACAAACCCAAAACAGCGTGAAATGAAAAGACCTCTGAGAGTAAAGTTCAGACACAATCACAAAACTGAAACTTTATTTTACAAAAGATTGGAGGCTTTATCAGCGACACAAGAAGACAAGATCTTTCCAGACACTGGTTTAATGCTTTCTGACTCAGCAAAAACACTAGAAATGGAAAAAAAAAAATCAAGATTTGGTTGTATATCACAGCTCACCCCAGACAGGGCTGAAGGAGTACAGGTGAGCGCTTGAAAGCTTACACAGAATTCTAGTTGTTGCCAATGCAGAATTCTATTTGTTTGTCTGTCTATACTTAAAAGAGATGCAGCTCCTGTGTCCTGTTCCCATACATGGATGGGATTTCCATTCCTTCATCATAGTTTAAAATTGGTTTCCCCAATTTGATTTAAATGGCTTCTTTTACTTTTCATAGCTGAACAGCATCATGCCTTCACCTGCCTGTCTCCAATACCTACTCCCTAAAAAGCTGCACTACTGAGTGAACCAAGATTATCAAAACTTTTGAGCTTGAGACTGGATCAAAAAACACTAAATCAGTGACTTAGTTCTTTGCACCTCCGTTACCTTCAAGACCTGTGCAGACAGACATAATACCACCTATTATTGAGAGGTCATAAACAAAAACAGACACTCCCTTATATCAGTGCATGCCTCAGTGTTTGACAATGATGGAGAAAAAAAAAAGAAGAAAAAAACAAACAGCTGTAATCCTCATCAAATAGAGTAACAAACCAATGAAATCTGAAATACTGGCTGTCATTCCCACCTAAAATAATGATAAACCACAATGAGGTCTATAACTTTCTATTATACCCACACTGACTAGTTATCATACCGTTTAAATTCTCGACAAGCTACAATGAGGTTAAAAAAACCAAGCTAGCTGTTTTACCCTTCTAAGTCCGAAAGTTTAGCTATCATAACCTTCCAATATAATGACAAGCCACAGTGAAGTGCAAAGGGCCAGCAGTCATCCCCATCCAATACAGTGACAGGCTCTCAGGGCACTGTGGGTGGCATCAAAGACTGACACCTTGCCTTGCCTATTCTGCCTCATCACCCTGAGAGGGGGGTGTTGTCGTACAACTGATGACATCCTGACATTATCCTAATACCTGCTGTGATTCTCTGTGTCCTGCAAAAGCTAGCACAGCTAAAACCCCATCAAAACCACCAACATTATGCTAAAATGAGTTGCGATTTTCTTTTTCTGTCTGACCTGATGTGCTAAGACTCAATGATAACAACGGAACCAGCTAAAACACAGCTGAATCTCCATTAGGCCATCGTTGTGTGTCTGATACCCTGACTGATGCAGAAATACATGATGAAAAATACTGCAGAGGACATCAACATCCTCTGTCGTGGGGTCTCTTTATTCATTGGTTATCGTAAGTCAAGACAAACTGTCTCAAATTCTGTGGCCCTTCGCAATCTGCTTTCAAGGTGATCTGTTTTAGTTCCACTTCCATAGCCATGCTTCCAGTAAGCTTTCGTTACAGTCTTTACGTTGGCACACTCAGCAGGACTGTAGCTGGAAATATGTAGTAGTAATGGTGGTGGTGGTGCACTCATAGTGGCTCATCACATCAATAAGCTCATCGTGTGTTTTATTTCTGGTATGTTTGACTCCATTTCTTTGCAAACAGGAAAAATGGAGTGTTCAAAAAGAAGAAGGTAGTGCTATGGATGTGGAAAGATGTGTTATGACAAGCTGGAAGCTCCCTTCTCATCA
>CM065714.1:56680057-56737557 GCA_033310375.1 Conus canariensis
TACATTCAATGTTCACAATAATTTGGGGAGAAAATTCATGGAAAAAGATTTTCAAAACTGATTTTACATACTATTTAAGCCTTCCAAGTAAAGAGATTCTCAAAATGGATTTTACAAACTATTGAAGAATTCCAGGTTCAACATGAAATGGGCCTAATGATCTATCCAGCTGAGATGGACAAAACACACACAGTCATGATGTGACTTGGCTCATCCTTCTTTAATTAATGCCAGAGTATGTCGCTGCATACTTACTGCTATGAAAAATTAATCAAGCACTCTTGTGCAGTTTGAATCAGTTAAACGAAAGATCTCTGAATGCTCCCTTAAAACTTCAGCTAAATGCTGTGTTTTAAGCAAGCAGTATTCTGTTGGGTATGAGAAAGTCTTCTCTATCTTGACCGACTTGCATGAAAGAGATCACTCAGTTAAGAAATGACCAGCAGGTTAATGTAACATAACGATCTGTCCACAACAGAATACAGTTTCTCTGGGTTCAATTAAAAAAAGAACCAAGATTTGTTACCAGTCTACCAATTCATGTAAATAATAACAGCCTTTTAAATCGAGTGTTGAATCACTATATGAATACTCTCCTTAACTATGATAAAGGGTACGTACAGCACACTGTGCCATCATTGGTCTCCCTTTGTCTGTAGTCACTGGCGCAGCTCTGATAATTTGAGGTCACAGGATCTGACCCCTGAACGGAAACAAACGGACAACTACTGCTCCCACTGAGTGTTTCTCCATTCCGCCGCTAAAATGCCTGAATTTTGTATATCCCGTAACTGAAAGCTGATGAGGCTTGCACACTGTATGTACTGAGATTCTTCTTCCTGGGGTGTGAATGGAGGTGACAACTGGAAGCTGAATTCAAACTTGATCTGGAAACAAAATATACAAAAAACCAAAATGTTGTTGCAACCTATCACAACATTGTGATAAACTGATGCACAACAAAACCATATGTGCTTTTAACAACATTTGTCATAAGAGAGCATGGGTAATTGTATATGCACAGAAAACCACTAAATCAACCACTGTTAATGGCAAAAATAATCTTCTGCAGATTCCAGCACTTAGTTTGAGCTCCCATCTCAGCAATTTAGCTAACCACCTTAATAAGTGAAATGGAGAGGAAAAAAGTTGATTTTGAACTTTAAAGGCAAAAAGACCATAAAATAAATGAAAACTATTCTGAAGGAGTTCTTCTTTAAAAAAAAAAAATGTACTTTTACTTCTTAATTTGAGCTGGTCGACAAAACTAACGAAATGTCAGCAGAGACTTGTTAAGAATTTGACATTAGACTCTGCTGAAAACACCTTCCTCAACATAATCACTGTACAAATGAACAAAAAGTTGTTGAGAATGTGTTTCTTGATCCTGCTTGAGCCCACAGGATGCATCACGAAAGGATGCATAGACAGCACCGTCACCGGGGAGGCTCAGGCTAGAAGGGACCCCTAAACATCGCCTTGTTTTCTGTTTGCTTAAGTTTTTTATTTTGTTGTCTCCCCACCCCCCCCCCCCATCCCTCCCCCTCCCCACCTCCTCCGGTGGCACCATACCCCATCATCATCCCAGCTTCCTGCCTCCTCCTCTGCCCCTCCCTGCACAACTTAGGTCTGTCCAAGAACAGCCCCAGTGTGTCACAGACCACAGGGAGCAACCAACAACAATCCAGTATAAAGAACCCAGCTGGAAGAGAAACTGCATTGCTGCTGAGCCTCCCCTCTCCCCTCCCCTGATGTTCTGTGGAGCCTGTTCTAACTTACAGTACACAAGACACCATCTTCTAAGCCACCAACTGACAATGATAACTGTTTAGTCACAGAGCCACAGTGCTCCGCTTCGTATCAAATCGGAGTTATAGTATCTCTTACTGCTGAAAATCATGTACTGAAATTTCAGTGACGAAGGATAAACATGTAATATTTTCTTACTCCCCCCAAAATGAACAGGTACAATATTAGTGCTAAGGAGTTATGAGAACAAATGTTTTTTTCTTTTCTGCTGCTCCTCTTGCATGCCACTTCGGTGGGATTGCACCCTCGCTGCTCATTCCGGCTCCTATTCCACAGCCACAACCTGGTTTGTCCCATCATAGCCCCGGCAACAGCAATCCACAGGGAATGGTCCATGTCTTGTCGTCATGAGACAGCCTGTCTGAGGAGACACTGAACTGCTGCCAAGCCACATCAGCACTGTTCAGTGATGCCTGTTCTGATCCACATGTGCAGGACACCACCTACTAAGCCCCCTGCTGACAAGAATAACTGCTTAGTTGTAGAGCCATCATGTATAAGCTCTCCCTCCTGAGGGGACCACCACATTCATCCCTCCAGTTACAGTTCCTGTGAATTTGTTGATGTCGGCGACACTGACAGAACCTCACCAAGGGCATAGTCGGGCAGAGGAAATTGAAATTCAGGTCAACAGGAGAGCAGGGCATGAAGGGACTACAGAATTTTGAAACTTTTTTTTGTGTTGATAATTGAGGAAAAAGGTGATGCTACAGATTTCCATTCTGATCTGAGACTGCAGTATTCTGCACATACTTTCATAACAAATCCCGGCATCAAACAGTCCCGAGAGAGACAGATAGATGCCAACTATGTTGGTCAGGAAATTCTAAACACTCTCAGAGACATATTCCTTAAATCAATGAAACTCGACTGTATAGACCCACTCTTCTCAGTTGAGAACCCACAGCAGACTCAGATCTAAGCAGGAGCTGTTCAGGGCAGAAAAATCCCACAATTAAATGGCTTGATCAAATCCACGTTCTCCCAACCATCAGTCCATGACATAACCACTTCACCATGGTGTCTGATACAAAAGTTTTCTTTGCCCACTAACTGTTGAGCATTTCATCATCAAAATCAATATCAATGAAGGAAGAGCAAAGCAGATAGTTCATCTGTTCAACATTAGAAGAGATGCTATTCTTTGTGTACTTGGTGCTATCATCCTTCTTACACTTGTTTCTACTTAAAGAGAAAACAGAATGATTCCTTCAAGTCAGGTTAGACCTAAAAGAGTTTGCTGTCAATTTGTGTCTCACACTCACAGAGACACAGACACACACTCACGCACGCACACATGCATGCACACACACACACAAAAACACCGGAAGGTAACATCAGATTAACCTTAAGTTGTACCAATTTACACATACACACATGTACACACACAGCGCTCAGGGATACCACAGTCCATGCACACATGCATGCATGCATGTGTACAAACTATACACTGATGAACTTACATGTGCCCCTTCCCCCCTGTCCTCCATATCCTCCACACACATGCATACACACACACACACACAAACATGTGCACGCATGCACACACACTCACACACACACACCCACAGAGAAGAACCTGCCTGCTGACTGGTACTGTTGTAAGTGGAGACCAGACTACCCTCATTGTAGGTGACATCTGTGATGGTCGTCACCAGACCGCAGATGTCAGTTTTGAAGTCGGAAGTCCTCAGAAGATCAAGCATACTGACGCTGTAGCTTCCCTGACAGACCTCTGTCAATGGTGCTGCGGAGCTGGCCCCATACTGCAGCTCTGCCTTCATGTTGAATTCCACAGGGGCCGACTCTGCCAAACACAATACAGGCAATAACACTCTTTGACACACGTGACATACATGAGGTTGACAGCGAGGGAGATCTCTGGTACATATGTATTAAGAGGCTTGGATTATCTTTCCTCCCTCTCATTAAAAGTTGAGGGATCGTCACTGTTTAAGACATGAATCACGCCAAATAGGAATAAGCACTTGTTGGGACAGGTAAGGATGAGAAAAACAAGGAATCTCTCTGACTGAATGTTTTACTACTGAATGGCACTGAGATTTTTCTTCTGAGCAAGACAAAATCATTCATAACATTTAAAAAACATTATCATTGACTCTTGTCTAATATGCTGAGGAAGCCAAAAGCATTTATACAGCAGCCAGGGTTAGAGCTAACATTACTCTGTGGATCTATACCGCATATAATTGGCCAGGTGCCACGCTGCTTTCTGCCAGAAGACATGATCATTTTTCTTTCAAGACTCTGGCCTCAGTCATGAATGATAGTCATGCTGGTGTGTACAGTACAGCATTTCAGAGGTTAGAAGGTGAATGCTTGGTACTCCCTCTCCTAAAAAAAAATCCTGCTAGCTTGATACTGTTGTGCTTCCATAACCTAAAGAATACTGACATGAATTAAATTAATCTCAAATAAATGTTCGCAAACCGCCAAAAACAATGCCTGGAAAGAGCAATGTTCTCACTCCAAGTTTGGTTCTTGATTCCTTAATCACTACACACATCATGCGAAACACCACTTCAGTTTCCTCTTCACAATTAACACAAGTGCTCAAGCATCTTCAGTCTTGTTTACAAAATTTCTTTACATTGTTAATGTCTTGTCTTCCCACATACTGAACTACAGCACGTGGAATAGAAATCACGACAGGAAGAATAGTCATGATGAAGAAATCGGGTTTTGTCCAATCCCAGTGGGAATCACATTTTGCTGCTGGAAAAAAAAAAAGAGTATTCAAAGAGATAATGTTAAAAGCTGTTGGCTAACTATCGACGACCCCACTCTTAAAAAGGTGCAGAATTATACCTCTATGGACATTATTTCCTTGCAAAATGAGGGATAGAGCTAATGATGACAACACAGCTTTGGCAAATTCACACCACAATGGAAAGTACACATGGAAACAGAAAAAGCCAGAGCGAATTTTTACCAGGCCTGAACCAAACAGCATACAATTTTGATGGGTCAGAAAGGTGTTTTTTTGTTTTGTTTTTGAGGCTGTTGCTCTTTTCAAATACAGGCAAGATTTCCAGCCTGATCCTGAAAACAGCATACTTACATCCATACTGCCAGCTATATAACTGTTCGTGTCTTTAAATACCACACTTCATACTCACTAGTACATGAAGGAATGTAGGAAGGAACCCAGGCCTGTCCAGGCTGACAAGTGGGGTTAAGATACTCAATGTCATCATAGAAGTAGAAACCATCCTGGCATCTGAGGGTACACAACTGACCACCATTGCCGAGGTCTGAACAGCTCGCAGAGTCAGTGTTGGTGCTCTTCAGTGTGTTTGGCTCACACAGGGCACCTGCAAAGACACAATAGATACAAACATACCATTAAAAAAATGTGATGACCACTCTCAACTTTCCCTGCTTTTCATTGACTACAACAACAACAAAAGCAATCACAAAATCAAACATACAGGGGAAATTAAAACTGTCACAGACCTATAACTTTTAGGTGGAATGTAAACTGGCACAGAACAATGACATTTGTCCCCAAACTAAAATATAGCTACAATAATGATTGTACAGCATGTTTTCCTGACAATCCCTGTCTAATACAATAATAAAAATTTGAAACCATTCTCTTTGTGGGTGAAATTATTTCATCATGACACCAGTGTTTGGATGATGATAATGACTTGCTCAACAAAGTCTCATCCATGCTCTGTCTCCTGCTGAGATTCTGCTCTTGAATTCACTTAGAAACAGCATATGCACATGGTTGTTGTTGTTTGATTTTTTCCTCCACAGCAGTAATTCACACCAAATCTAAACAGCCAGCTACCCATGGAGACCATGCACAATCAGAACAAGAGGAAAGCTGTGTCTTAATGAAAAGATTGTAGTACTGCAATGGATAGTATGATCTCCATCACAATTCTGCAGTGAATAGCACGATCTTCATGGAAAGACTGTCTACATTCTGCAGTAGAAAGCACGATCTGCATGGAAATACTGTCTCCATTCTGCACAGGATAGCATGATCTCCATGGAAAGACTGTCTACATTCTGCACAAGAAAGCAATCTCCATGGAAATATTGTATACATTCTGCAGTGGAAAGCATGATCTCCATGGAAAGACTGTCTTCATTCTGCAGTAGAAAGCATGATCTGCATGGAAAGACTGTCTCCATTCTGCAGTGGATAGTATGATCTCCATGGACTGTCTACATTCTGCAGTAGATAGCATGATCTCCATGGAAAGACTGTCTACATTCTGCAGTAGAAAGCATGATCTGCATGGAAAGACTGTCTCCATTCTGCAGTGGATAGTATGATCTCCATGGACTGTCTACATTCTGCAGTGGATAGCATGATCTCCATGGAAAGACTGTCTACATTCTGCAGTGGATAGTATGATCTCCATGGAAATAATGTCTACATTCTGCAGCAGAAAGCATGATCTCCATGGAAATATGGTCAACATTCTGCAGTGGATAGCATGACATCCATGGAAAAACTGTCTTCATTCTGCAGAGGATAGCGTGATCTCCATGGAAAGATGATCTACATTCTGCAGTGGATAGCATGATCTCCATGGAAAGACTGTCTACATTCTGCAGTGGATAGCATGATCTCCATAGAAAGACTGTCTACATTCTGCAGTGGATAGCATTATCTCCATGGAAACACTGTCCACATTCTGCAGAGGATAGCATGATCTCCATAGAAAGACTGTCTACATTCTGCAGTGGATAGCATGATCTCCATGGAAAGACTATTTACATTCTGTAGTGGATAGCATGATCTCCAAGGAAAGACCGTCTTAATTCTGCAGTGGATAGCATGATCTCCATGGAAGGACTGTCTACATTCTGCAGTGGATAGCATGATTTCCATGGAAAAACTGTCTACATTCTGCAGAGGATAGCATGATCTCCTTGGAAAGACGGTCTACATTCTGCAGTGGATAACATGATCTCCATGGAAATACTGTCTACATTCTGCAGTGGACAGCATGAACTCCAAGGAAATACTGTCTACATTCTGCAGTGGATAGTATGATCTCCATGGAAAAAACTGTCTACAATCTGCAGTGGATAGCATGATGTCCTAGGAAAAACTGTCTACATTCTGTAGTGGATAGCATGATCTCCATGGAAAAAACTGTCTACATTCTGCAGTGGATAGCATGATGTCCATGGAAAAACTGTCTACATTCTGCAGTGGATAGTATTATCTCCATGGAAAAAACTGTCTACATTCTGCAGTGGATAGCAAGATGTCCATGGAAAAACTGTCTACATTCTGCAGTGGATAGCATGATCTCTGTGGAAAAGCTTGCACATTCTACAGTGGGTAACATGTGGTCTCCATGGAAAGACTGTACACATTCTACAGTGGGTAACATGTGGTCTCCATGGAAAGACTGTACACATTCTGCAGTGGGTAACATGTGGTCTCCATAGAAAGACTGTACACATTCTGCAGTGGGTAACATGTGGTCTCCATGGAAAGACTGTACACATTCTGCAGTGGGTAACATGTGGTCTCCATGGAAAGACTGTACCTATTTTGCAGTGGGTAACATGTGGTCTCCATGGAAATACCACACATATTTTGCAGTGGAAAATGTGTGGTTTCCATGGAAAGACTATCAACCATATTACATCAGATGGTGTAGTCTTCTTGGAAAGACCATACATTTTTTAAGACTATACATTCTGCAGGGGATGTATGGTGCTTGTGAAAAGACTGTAGTTGATAATCTGTGGTCTTAAAGAAAAGCCTGCCTATGTTCTGCAGCAGGAAATGTATGGTCTTGATGGGAAAACTGTACACATTTGGCACTAAAATGTGTAAGCATGGCTGTTCAGAGCAAGCCACTTAGTTTTGAGAGGAAGGGGAGTTTACAGCTCGCCCACAGCTGCAGAGGCCAAGCTGTGAATGCAGGTCAGGGAAAGGGATGTTTTCTGCAGGCTGCTCCCCACCAGCCAGCTAACCGTGCTGTACTCGGCGAACTGAATGTCATTTGTGTAAAGCCGGTCTGGCAACAATGTGTTCGGTATTGCTGAGCGGCCATTACAAGTGGGGCTGTTAGTTTGATAATTAGTGGTTGTCATGAAAAATGTAATATAACTGTGCTTTTGAGATGACTGAATAGGCGAATTTTGGACAATTCTTTTAATACCAAACTCGACTAGGTTTATTTTCCTGTAGATAATGTAGATACGGCATGAAAGCTTGTACACAAGTGGTCAGGCGATATTCAAACAATGACAACACACACACACAATTGTGCAAAAATGACGTCATCACTTTCTGGGAACTTAATTTTCCCTAGTTAACTAGTACACAAGTTTGATACATGTCTCTGCTTGGACTATAACAACAAAAATGTTGGATTAGAAATGTGTAAGCCTTGTTTCTTCGGCCCTTTAACTAAATGTCTCACATGGGACGGAAAAATAAAGCTGTGTAAGGTTCTAATGAGAAAACGTCTACTTTCTGCAGTGGATAAAAGGTGGGCTTCATGGGCAGACTGTCTGCATTCTATGACAGATAATGGAAGGCATTAATGAAAAGACTGTGGTCAATGTACGGACATCATGAAAAAGACTTTCTCCATTCCACCGTGGATAATGAGTGGTCTTGACGGGAAGACTGTACACATTCTGCATTCTGTGGATAATGCATGGTCCCCGTGGAAAAGACTGTCTACATTTTGCACCAGATGAAGAATGGTTTCTTCAGAAAGACTGTCTACATTCTACAGTGGATAATGGGGTGGTATCAATGGAAAGAGTACACTCTGCAGAGGACACTGTGTGGTGTCCAAGAAAAGACTTTCTACATCCTGCGGTGGAAAATGCGTGGTCTCTATGGAAAGACTATCTACATTCAACAGTGGATCATGTGCGACCTCCCTGGAAAGACTGTTTGCATCCTACAGTGGCTGGTCTCTGTGGAAATAATGTATTCCTCCTATGATTTCTTGTTCTTCTCAGCAGCCTCACACACATGCTGATACATGTTGATCATTTTGCGTCCCAAGGTCCCCTTTGAAATTATACTGCTAAGCAGTTTCTTCCTGCTTTTATTTGAAGTTCATGCTAAAGCTTTATCTTGAAACTGAACCGGGAATACACCTCCGAAGAGTTAACTGAAAATGAGATACAGTGCATAGACCACAGTAATGATCCTTTCATGATTGCTTTTTCATCCCCTTGTGTATCAACTCTACCATGGACACCCTTAAAAGTCTGTTGTTCTTTAAACAAGGGGAAAAAAATTACCTTGAACAGACACTTGGTACTGGCACGAAGCATTGTTGCCAGCTTGATCTGTTGCAGTCACTGTAATAACGTAGTGTTTTCCAACATCATCATAGGAAAAATTAAGCGGCCCAGCAGGTTCAAAGGTCAGCGTTGCATCACTGGAGTTGTAGGTGACATTAGCAGACGATGGATAAAAGAGGGTGGAGCCACCTTGAACCTTGCTCAGCGTTTCGATTGTCTCTCCAGGGCATTGTAGGATTGGTGGTGTAAATTCTGAAGCCATGCACATACACACACATACATGCATGCACACACACACATACATGTGCGCGCATGCACACGCACATACACACACCACACGCACAGTGAAAAAGTCATCACTTACTCACTCACACACGCAGATACACTTATATGCAAGCACACGCACACACACACACACACACACACACACACACACACACAAATGTGCATATTCATACACACACACCAGACACAAAGGCATTATATGCAAGCATGAACAGACACACTCAGAGATGATTCATAAATACAATAAAATAAAACATTTTGTTCCCAAAAACATTTCAGAGAAACAATTATCCGAATATCTAAATGCATGGACATAAAACCTGTATTAATACTTTCAAGTACATAGAAGAAAAAGAAACACCCGAAGGTGCTGGGGAGGACCAGAGAAGCACTGTCCTCATCTGCCTTTAGAGCAGTCCTGTACCACCCTTGGAGGCCTGCGCTGTGTTGACGATGGGTACAGGCGTCAACACAGCGCAGGCCTCAACATTTCAGAGAAACAATTATCCGAATATCTAAATGCATGGACATAAAACCTGTATTAATACTTTCAAGTACATAAAACCTATTGTAATACGTCTCTCAGTTAGCCACAATTACCAACAGAAGCAGGCTATTCCATTAAACACACATAATACTTATCGCAGTACCTATCTCATCTGGCCACAGTTAACAAATGCAGGTTATTAATTGACTGGATCTCAAGTAATATAAAAATATGGGTGAAAGTTGATTCTTTCAGCAGTCTTAAGCGACAACAGTAAGCAATGTGTCAGCCAGTCATAGATCAACCATGCAGTCAAATCGTCTGAAACTCTATCTAGATATTACACAAACCAGTGATTTAACAATCTGCTGTTCTGTCATAAACTTTACTTGCAAACTTTGCTGTAAAAACAAAGCAAAAACAAAAATCTAAAAACACACATGCACACAATTTTTCTTTTATGAGAAGCTAACTATCTTACCTAGAGCAACAATATCAACGATGCATTCAGCTGTGAGGCCGGCATGATCGACGGCAGTATAGTTGACCGTCATGTCTTCAGTGATCACCATGGTGGGCTGGAAATGATGGGGAGTCACGATCACCTCGCTCACACTCCCAGAATTATCAGTTGGAACTGGCACAGTAAACCCTGCCGAACTGAAACGGGTCACTTTCACTGGGCTGGTGGGACAACCCAGAAAAGCAGGTGGATCCACATCTGTTTGCCGACAAAACAAATCAACAGACTTTACCTATGTAGCTGCCACGGTTTGAATCATTTTATTGTGTATGAAAAAGAGAGAAACTTCAAACTTTCTCATTATAATGCGACACTAAATGGAGGGAAAAAAGATCACAAAGTGTGTTGACTCAGAGGCAGTTTATACATGGCAATACTAAAAGGGTCTGAATGGTTGCCAAGCAATTTCTTGCATTTATACAACAAATTAATTTGTGCAGAACCATTCCAAAACATTCTGGACTCAGACTACCTCACTATGTGGTCTGAAGCATTTTGTTTTGAACAGGGCAGTGCTGCGATGTCTGGAATTTACTTTCACTTAGCCAGTTATGGGTTTTCCTGCAAATTTGCACATCTGTCATGTGCTCCTACAAAGTATAATAGCTGCTACCCAAAACAAAGATAAAACACAACTGCATATTCATGTTTGAGCAGACCAAATCATTCAAAACACTTAAAACACCTTTAGTCAACTTTGCAAATTTAACATGTAATTGTTAAGACATCACTGCCTTGTCAGAATTCTTCTCTTTGAAATAGCCCTATACAATGAATCAGTCCACCAGGATGTGGTGTGTGCATTTGGCATGCCGCTTTTCTAAATTAAATAGGTGCTGACTTCGCTGCGGCTTTCCACACATACTTTCACAGTCAATCTCATGGTCAAGAAAGTGTCAGCGTTCTCCAATCTAGCATACATGTGTAAACCGGCCAAAACAACAGTAAATATTTATAATGCTTATGCAGCTCCAATTATTTCAAATACAAGTTTAAATGTAAATTGCCTCTCAGTGGTGCCTGTTCTTATCCAACGCACGTAAGACACCAACTACTAAACCCCCAGATGACAATAACTGCTTAGTCACAGAGTCAGCATGACATGAATATTCCCCTCTGGAAAGGTTCACCATGTACGTACAATGAAAATCCCCATGAACTTGCCAGCAACAGCAGCTTGATAAGAACTTACCAAAGGCACCGGCAGTGAGAGGAAATTGAAACTGAGATTACCATGAGGGTTGGACATGAAGGACCACAGAATTTTTAGACTTTTCTTCATGCTGCTCGATAAGGGTGAGGATGATGAAGACGATAGTATGGATTTCTCCTCTGGTCTACATGAAAGGGCTGCACTCTATGCTTACTTTCATAATATATCATGGTAACAACCAGGCCCCACAGATACAGACAACCGCAGTGTTGTTCAAGACATTTGAGCAACACTCGCAGAGATGCATCCATCAAGTGGATGACATTCACCTGCATGGCTTCAGTCTCCCCAGCTTAGCTCATTGCAAACTCTACTCTGGGTATGAGCCAAACGAGGGCCGAAAAATGGCACAAATAAACAGCTCTAATGGAAACTGAACTCATGATCAGCCAGCCTGAAATCTGCAAGGCTAACCACTGTGCCATGGTGGCTGTTACGTGATGATTACAATGTTTTGTCTCAGTTCAAAACTTTTAAGTAAATGGAGAATTGAATCATGTGGATTTGTTTTCCTTTTTTTTAGCTGTCCCATCTTATGTGCCTCGCAGATGGCATTGCGCACACACCATTCATTCAGATTTCTCGTCCACAGCCACAGCCCACCCCAACCCGACACAGCCCCAGCACCAGCAATCCATAGGGAGCAGTCAATGCCACGAGGCAACCCACCAGAGGGGACACTGCACTGTTAAGTGGTTCCTGTTCTGATCCAACATATCCAGGACACCACCTACTAAGCCCTCTATTAACAATAATGGCTAAGTCATGAACCCAATATGAGTGAGCTCTCCTTCTGGAGAACCCCTGAATTTGCGAATCAAACCAAGGCCATAGATGTGGTGAGACAGTAGAAACTGAGGTCATCATGTGAGCAAGGGCATGAAGGGCCACAGAATTTGAGACTTTTTGCAAAAAAAATATCATGTTGATTGCTTAGGATGAGGATGATGAAAATGATGCTACGGATTTCCAATTAGGTCTGAGACTGCATGACAGGACTGTACTCTACAGTTACTTTCATATATCCCGGCATCAACCAGGCCTGAGGAATACAGACACCTACAGGGTTGGACAGGAAATCTGAGCAACACTCTCAGAGACGCATCAATTAAGTGGATGAAACTTGACTGCATGGTCCCAGTCTTCCCAACTGAACCTGTAGCAAACTCAACTCTGGGTCAGGGCAGAAAAATCACACATGGCTCTGATGGGAATCAAACCCTACACCTCCCAACCAGGAGTCTGCGACGCTAACCACTTCACCATGGCAGCGAATCATACAGACTTCAATTTCATGGAATAAAAATACTGAATTCATGAATATCAGCTGAAATGCATAATGCAGAGCTGGATAAATCATGATCATTCATTGACAATTAATTGGCTTTCTGACAAATCACTGTAACATTTTCATTTGTGGGAGTTATTGTTTGTTTGTGGTTTTTTTCCCTGCCTCTTTGTATACTGGTAAAAATATTATGTAAAATATGTGTTAAAAAAAAAAAGAAGAAAGATCGGAAAACAGCTCACCAATACATGCAGGAGTTGGTTTCCCCCAAGAGAGTCCTGTGCCATCTTCATTAACGCCACAACGCAATGACTCTATTTCTGGTTTAAAGCCATTCCGATCGCAGTGGAAAGTAGCATTGTCGTAATAGTCAAATCTCCCACCCTGCAAAGTCACACTCCCACCTGCCGGGACACCTGGGTGAGGACACTGCCGTTCTGTGAAGCAAAAGATAAAACAATTTTTTGTTATAAACAAAACTCAGTGTGGTGAAAACAAACAAACACAAAATTCTATGAATTTTTCATTTAAGGTCTAGTTAAAGCATCCTAATTCTCCCCTCATTCTTTTGTTTCTGGCATAAAGGGAGGGGGTTGGTGGCAGAGGGGGAGTGGGGGGTGGGTGTATTTTATAGAGATTATTTTCCTCTTCAGGGCAGACAATCTTTTATTTTCAGCATAATTCAGGGTTTCACAAACTGTCTCTGGAAGAGAGAGTGCAATTGTTGAGAGAGCAAAATACACAGTTTAACTGACAATATTTTTGCAGGGTAGGCCCATTTGTGGTGCTGGACTTTTCGTTTTCAGCTTTCAACTCCTGGATGAGTCAAGCACTGGTCATGTCAATCACTCAACAACCTAATCGTTTTTCAGACAAACAAGTGCTGACAACTTCCAGAAATTGTGTACAGTAAAGTTCCCTCAGACCTGAAAGCAAGATGTATCCCTTAGCCCTGGTTGTCTAAAAATCAGAAAAAAAAAACCAGACGAGAAAGGTATGAAGAAACAAAGAAGCAGACAGACAGACTTACTAATACATATGAGATCCAGAAAGGTCCAGGAATAATCTGCAGCACAGGTGACATTATGGCTCCCCATGTTGTTCAGGCCCACAAGATCATACAGATATCCACAGGAGAACACAAACTGGCTGCCGTACGTGGTTGTCACAGGAGGAGGGTCAGCACGCCCGCCAGGGGGTAGAATTGGGGGGCCACAGTCTATCACTGAAATCCAGCAGATCATCCACTCTCAGATAAGTAGGACTGTAATATTAACAGTGACAGTAATAACATATAGTTTCTATTTGGTTCTTTTTTTTGCATTCTCACAACTGTGCAGTGCTATTTTTGATTTCTGACTGATGCTTTTTTCTGATGGTTTCATCTTTGACTGCATTTAATGGCGATTTAAAAAAAAAAAAAGAATTTGTCTTCTCTGTTCTGTCTCCTCTTTGACTCATCTCTTTCTCTGTGCCCTTTTTCATTCCCTCATGTATCATATAGCCACAGAGTTCCTAAATGTGCTGTGCATTCAGGGCAGGGTTTTTTTTTTTTTTCCATAAATTGAAAACATCTGTTAGAATGAGAATATGATTGCTATGTAGTAATTCAACTTTCTTTTCCTTTGATTGGAAAAGAACAGAAATGTTATCACTGGTTGCGAGGTATGAAATCTGTATCATTTTTTTTTCTGTAGAACCAAGCAAAAAAAAAAAAATGGTTGCTTGTTTTAGAAAAGAATGTTGCTTTTAAGTGTAGTTTTTAGATATACTTACTGTCAAAACAAGTGCTGTTATTCCTACTTAGCATGAACAAGGTGCTAGACAGTCAGGATACCTATCAACATTTTTTGGGAGAGAATGGAACTACAACAGGTCCTCATATCACCTTAGAACATATTTGGACTCCCAGAATCACTTCTCTTCACTCAAATTTCACACATGTTCAGTGAACTCTTTTTCAGAGTCGACATTTTTCCTTACAAAGAGCGGGAACGTAGAAGAGAGTCCTTGTGTTTGGACAGGTAAGCATATTACTTTTAGGACGAAAATTCCTCTTTCTAATACTTACCTTGTCCAAAAAAGCTGCAGAATATGAGGTATGTGGAAGCTTCAACTACTTCCTGAGTACACATTAGAGAAATAAAAGGTGGCAAACTCTGAGGTGGCAAACTCAATTCCAAAATGTGGACATGGGTGGCAAAGTAAAAAATTGTCTTCCAAGTTGCTATCTCATGTGGTTAAGAATGTTGCATAGCTGCAAAAGTGGAAACATTTGTGCACAAAAAGGTCTCTTGTGTGTTTGAGCGTAGACAACACTCCAGCATGAAAGACAAACTCGAAAGCAGTCAGAGAAAATGAATGTGAGACTGACCAGTCAATACAATGGATGCCATAGAGCAAACCATTGCTGCAGCAATGTTTTGAGTGCTGTTGATAAGGCTAAAGCTTTCTGACTATTTTCACTATATGAACAGCCTTGTAAAGGCACAGCAAACAGTTGGGTTGATCGACATGAAATAAAGCCAGAAAGGCCCCTAGAAAGGCTTCAACATTGGGCACAAAGTTGAAGCCAAACCAAGAGCAAAAAGGCAGGCTTGGAAAGAATGATGTGGAAACTAGGAAGCCGTTCACTAAACAGATTTAATGTTTGAGTCAAAGAAAGTGACTCTGAGTGTCCAAGTATGTCTTAAGGCAATATTGAGGACTGGATTACGCTCCCTTCTCTCCCCCAAATTTTCAATGGGTGTCTTGACTGGCTAGTGCACTGTTTAAACCGAGTAGGAATAAAGCACTTACTTGGACGCAAGGGAAAATGACTTAGAAAAACTTTAAACAGTACTTTGCATGTTAGGGTTACTGGCCGAAGATCATTGAACTGTGTGTGTGTGTGTGTGTGTGTGTGTAGGGGATGGGAGGGGGAAGAGGGTGTGTGTGCCCCTGAAAGGAAAAGATGTCTGTGATTAATTTCAAGAAATGTCTTGGAAACTTTGGGGGAAATAACAACTATATGAATAATTTAACTTCTGATGTCTACAAATACATTTAACAACAAATGAGCAAGTACACAAGTGTGTGTGTGAGTGACGTGGAAAAGGAAAGGGGGATTGTGTGTGTGTGTGTGTGTGCGCGTGTGTGTGTGTGTGAGTGACATGGAAAAGGAAAGGGGGATTGTGCATGCGTGCGTGCGCGTGTGCCTGCGTGTGCGTGAAAGTGTGTGTGCGTGTGTAGGAAGGAAGGGTTGGGGGAAGTCGGATGGGGTGAAGAGATGAGAGATTAAGGGAAGGTATGCGAAAAGGGATGACGGAAGGGGGGTTCCTTTCATTTGAATAACAGATTGTCTGTTTCGGACACAATGGTTTGTCTCTTTCTGACACAATGGCTGCCAAAGACAGTATCAGTGAACAAACTAATAATGTGTAGATTCTACAGCATTTCTTTTCTCTTTCTTTTTTTTGTTTGTTTGGTTTTCAATCATCAAAACTTAACAAAATAATAATGTGTGAATTCTACAGTATTTTTTTTTTTTTTTGGGGGGGTGGGGGGGGGGAGTTGGTTGTCTATCATCAAAACTGAACAAACTTAAAAGAAATATAGAAAGAAAAAAAAACAATCTCTCAAAAGGAAAAGAAAAAAGGAAAGGCGGAGCAAAGAAGCAAAACATTAACAAAAACTTCACAAATAACCAAATTTTGAAAAAGGAGGAAAAGTTTAAAAACAACAACAAATAAAATGAACAAGAATGAAGGTTTTTAAAAAACACCATGAGAACAGAAAGGCTAGAAAGAGAGAAAAAAAGCGACAATGAAAAAAACTGAACTGAAACAAAATTTTTAAAAAAACAAACAAACACATATCTTACCACCACACTCATATGAATCGCCTTGTAGCCTATACACCTGTTCCCCTGGATCAAAACGACAGGTGCGTGTCTTTGTGTACTCCGTAACGCCAGACAGATTACAGGTGATGGTCACTGTTTCACCAGGCATTACTTTACCAGATGGAACGATGGACTTTGGGATATTCAAAAGATTTTGAGGAAGTTCGTCAGGAGGACACATGGCAACTGAAGCACATGAACACACAGGCAGTAGTGCACATAGGTGTACTCACAGAATCCCATAAATATACACAAGCATACATACCCATACAAATTCTCACAGGAACACATAACATCCGTACAAGCACATTTACACACACACAAAATGCTCATGTTTTACACACACACACACACACACACACACACACACACACACACACACACACACACACACACGAGGCACAGACACACACACACACACACACGCACACACGCATGCATGCATGCATACATACACAGATAATTGCATTCGTAAAAAAAATTTACACATTCATATTGAAGTTTATAAACTTGTTCCCTGAATAAAAAAGAACACACAGAAAAACACAAGTGCACATTCTTTCTCTCTCACACATACGCACAGTTACATACGTGGGTGCCACACAACATCATATATTTACCCTCCTTCCCTCCTACCCCCGTACATACATCAGCCATTTCAACATACATAATGTCCCTCACCCCACCCTCCCTCCTACAGTATTGCACGCACATTTTAAACCCAAACTCATTTAAACTGTGCATATCCACAATGCAATAAACACACACACTCTGAACTGGCCAACAAGCAAACCTGTTGAAAAGACAGCCTTTCATGTCTTCTGTGCGAATAAAAGACTCACCACAGAAGATTGTTTGTATTACACTCCCAGCTTGCCTACTGTTCTTACCATGTCAAAGTTGTGCATCCTATGATCGATGTAGTTGTGGAGAATTTAAAGGAGTTACATGGAGTATGGCAGGGGCTGGTGTGGGGGTGATTGTCCTAACAGATTGCGAGTGCATGTAAGCCTGGAGGTGGAAATGGCTGTGTTAGCTATGATCACTGGGAGATCCCTGAGATAACAGTTGATGAAAGGATTCTCTCTATGCCTGAAGACAAATTTTCATGACAGGCTTGAAAGGCACAGAGTATGCAAAATCCACCAAGGTGGCTTTGCTTATGCTCATGGATTGAGTGTGCTCATGTCTTTGTGTGCAATATATGAACCCCCCCCCCATCTTTTTTTTATTATCCATGTCTTCACCAAAGTTTAACAAGATTTATTTTTGGGCCACATTCAATCTTTCTTCCCAATTTCATTAAAATCAATTCATTAGCATTAGCATAATCTTGCTAACAGACCAATAACACAACAAACAGAAGCAGATGAAAACATGAACTCCTCCAAGGAGGTTAAAAATAAAAGAAAAAAAAAAGATTATAAAACCTACCACTCACCTTCACAAGTAGGCTGCTCTGCAGACCAGTTTCCGTCAGCCTGGCAATGAAGAGTCACCTCCCCTTTCAGAATGTACCCATTGAAGCAGCCAAAAGAGACTGTGTCCTTGTAATTATACTGCGTCCGATTCTCTGGCACGTAGCCATTGGTTATGTTGGTTATTTCCTCATTGCACTGGTTCGCTTGGTAACAAAAATACAATGATAGTGGTGGTGATTACAGTAGTAGTAGAAGTGGTTGTGTAGCAGCAGTATTAACTCTATCAGCAGCAGATGAAGCAGTGAACATGTTTGCTCAGCAGCATTTTATCACATCCAGAAGATATTCTACACTTATCAATTATACCAGTACCATTGAGTCTGTCTGAACTTCTGCTAAAATGCCAACAACTAGGTGCAGAAACAGTTTCCTGGATGCTAGGGGACAGAAAAACAAAAACAGGTAAGACTTACACTGTCAAAACAAATGATGGCATTCTTTCCTCATCCTTCCAAGCTTTTCCTCTTGATTTTTCATCAGCAGATGAACTTTTCCAAAGATGGGCTTCATCCACCATTACCAATTAAATGCCATTCTGTCCCATTCCTCTAACCAATGGTGACCACATTCTATCCCATACAGCGTGCTGGGAACACTTTTGAGTGTTAAAGAGTGCTCTTTGAGCACAGTGTTTGTTGCAGAAGTGGGCAACATTTGCAATTTGCTTCAATTCGAGTCTAAAAACTTATAAATGATTTTTTTTTTTTTCAAGCTTTTGTTGAATATGACTATGAACAACAGTAGCAGGTAAATGTCCATTTAAGACAACTGTGGACAATTTCATAGCATTCTGAGCACTACTGAATCATTATCAACAGCTAAGAAATGCCTTACACATTGACCGGGTGTATCTGCATTTACTTCAAATTTTAGTGGCACTGTGGAAAATAAGCAAGAAATGGAAGAAATGGCACTGGGGTTAGAGACACACTCCAGATATTTAGAGCAAAGGTGAGGGACCACAATGCATCACTTCTAAACATAACACAGAAACGGACACACATATGACATACTACATTGACTACTAGTTTATACAAACTTTGGCAGACACGCTCCAGATATTTAGAGCAAAGTGAGGAACCACAATGCATTACTTCTAAACATATCACAGAAATGGACACACATATGACATACTACACTGACAACTAGTTTATACAAACTTTGGCATGATTTACACTTGCAGCATTTCATTGGTATTTTCTTTCTTCTTTTTTTTTTAATGAACTTAGTTTCAAAACAAGATGATTCAACGCCTTCTTCCTTGCGCTGAACCCTGTGAAGTGATCTGAAGCGATCAAAGCTAAGTGAATTTTCGTTGTTTTATTCGTTTATGTCTCACCTGATGAAGACCTAAGAGGTCGAAACGCGTTGTGTTTCGTCTTGTGACTCGTTTGTCCACGTTCTCTGGGCGGTTCGCTAACATTTATTTAAGATTTGTTTAGATTTCTGCCTGCAGTCCTCTCGCTTTGCAACTAGATTTAGTTTCAAAAGTTAAATTTCAATTCTACTGGTGCTTTAAAAAATAAGTTGATAATCATGGTGACAAAACTAAATAGTAAGTTGATAATCATTGTGACAAAACCTTTAAAAGGTGGCATAGAGCTTAAATATAATAAAGACAAAAATAACCACACAACAATTAAAAAAAAAAAAATTATTGGCAAATAAGCACTTCAGAACAAACAGCTAGTGTCCCCTCTGGGCTGCAACAGTCTCACTGCCCACTTTCCAGATCATAGTAGAAAATTTGGCACATTGTTCATTGGCACATGAGAAAAAGGTTCCACGTCAAAAACAGGTGAATGAACTAACACAGAAAAAAAAAAGGAAGACAGTAAAGAAAGAGAGAGAAACAAGATGACAAAATTCTTTATTTATAAGGATACTAAATAAGCAATGGTGTGCTTTTTAAACATCTGGTCCACACTGGATGTAAAAATTAATGGTCTTTTCTTTTGTTTTTCTGCTTTCACATACTTCTTTATGTACTGTTTTAATTATTTCTTTTTCTGTTGATATATTAGAATTCTTACTGCATTCTTCACAACAATATGGCATTTGTAGATGGCAAGGATTATTACTACAGATTTTTCCACAGGATGAAGTTGATAGCTGGAAAGAATTGCTGCATAATCTTCAATAGGATTATCGAGTAAATATCTGGAGAGAACTAGGTCTGTAAACCCTTCAACAGGAGAGAGCTGATAACTGGAGAGATCATAACTACTCTTCAAAAGGACCAACAGCTGGTGAAAATCATCACTCCAGACTAATACACAGGATCAAATTAACAGCTCATGAGAAATTAAATACAGCTTCTTTGACGCACAGAATTTCTAAGACCTTCATAAACATCAAGTAGAAGCTGGAGGTGTTCCAAATGGGTGGCTGCAGAGAATCCTCAGGATCGTCTGGCTGAATGCTAGTTTCTGTTTAGATATATGTAGCAGGAACGGAACGGTGTCAATGCAACAGAGAACCATCACTTGTCAGTGGAGATGGTTGGGACACACTTGTCACATGCCAAAGAACTCACTGCCAAGAGCTTCCCTTGAAGTCGGAGTGTGGCTGCCCACATGGGGGGTAATCAAAAACAGTCACACATGTAATGTTCTCATCCCTAGCTGATGCATTTGTACCATAGAGTTCACGTACTTTGGCTGTTCAGATGATCCCTGGAGTCTTTTAGCCAGGGTATGACAACAACAACAACAACAACAATTGCCAAGAGCTGCTCTGTGCTGGATTCCCCCCTCTCCCAACCCTCTCCGAGAGGAAAAGAAGCTAAGGGCAACCCAGTGAAACCTGGCACACACCAGTGAACAGACAGCTGGCTGAAAGGCAACGGGCTGAGTCTCCAAAGACAGCTTCCCCAGAGCAGCAGCACACAGAGGCAAGTGGGGATCCCTGGCCATCACCTCAAGCACCAGAGACCACAATGGGGATTGAGCAGTGAGCAGCATTGCATTTGACCAGGGCAATAATTTTTTTTTTAATGTTCTAATTACAATGTAAGTCTGAACAAAATCAAACTCTTTTCACTGATTGAGCAGTGAGCAGCATTGCATTTGACCAGGGCAATAATTTTTTTAAAATGTTCTAATTACAATGTAAGTCTGAACAAAATCAAACTCTTTTCACTTCAGAACTTACGCACACAGGTGTGGTTGATATAATATGTTTCTCCAAACCGTACGCCGGTCTCATTTTGCGGAACGTTGAAGCCCATTGTTCCACTGTGGGTGAAAAGGGAGTATCCTGGTGGACATGAGCAGATGTAGGACCCAATGGTGTTTTCACATGTGCCACTGCATCCACCGTTATCAACTTTGCATTCCTCGATGTCTGCAAAACGACAAAATTATGTTTCATCCATGCAGGCTTACCTCATTATCAAAAGTAACCTCACACAAATCCTGTAAACAACTATTTCACCTTTATAAATTAAACGAGTTACAATTACTAAACTACATGAAACACATATTTTTACAGCTTTGGCCAAGTTATACACGGAGCCAAAAGAAGTTTGAGTTTTTTTCCAGCTATTAGGCCTGGTGAATTAAATATCTTATCAATTCAGGTACACAGACCAGTTAAGTTATTGGCAGGAAGAAACTCAAGGGAGAGCTTGACAGCAGGTCTTCAGAGAAGCCGCCCCACCTCTTCCTCATGCAAGTGTTTCTGCCCTAATTCTTCACATTCTAAAGCTGCCAGGCCCCATCCAGCTCAAGACTCCTGAATGCCCTTCTGCTGTCAAACAGATTTTTTATGCTGCCATGATTTGAAACTGCACCTCCTCAAAGGCTGGATGCTTTAAAGTCAAGTCAACTTGTGACAGATGTCTTACCCACACAGCTATCGGCCGTTTTTAATAAGTTAAGAAATTTAATGATGGCTTTGTTCCTCCCTGACTAGATCCATGGTGTTTCCTCTGGCAGTACTGGCTACATCTGCGATCGCCTTCAGCATTTGACTGCGCCTATCTGTACCTTCCTTGGGTCCACGCTGCTTTGCTTTAACTCAAGACATTTCACTGTTTGTTTGCACGGGCCGGTTGGATATAGAGTGTCATGTAAATTACCCTATTTCACCAGGTTTGTTTTCAATGGCATAAAGTCGTATGCAGATCATACAGGTCAAATAAAAAGACCAGGTAGATTACTCAGATATGAAGCTAAGTGATTTAAATCAGCTTTTGCTTCAAGATATCATGAAGATAAAAGAACATTAATCTGATTGATATAGAAACCGTAGCATTACACTTTCTAACTGATGAGGCCAGCGTAAGTGTGGTTGCGTGGGTGGATGCTTGCAAACAGACAATTGTAAGATAGTCGCACACAAAGAGACAGTCAAGCCTCTTATCATGTACACACATACAACATCCGTCTGCGCGCTGTGGGCAGGCTATGCCAGCAATTAACTGTGATGAAAGAAGCCAGCTTGTGATGTTCAGTGTTAGTCATCATTATCTTTTCATTGTTTCATTCATATTTTGACATCAAAACAATTTGTGCAAAATGATGTTCATGTTGCTGTTGAATAACCTTTTTTGTCCTCGAAGACACAAATTCGCCACAGAAAATTTCAGAATCAGTGACACATCTGCCATTGTGAGAATTAGCGTTAAAATCCATTGATCGGGGTAATAGGTTAATCACTAATTTGGGGTTTGCAGTTATGGTTAAAGTGGACTCAAAACTAGCATTTCTTACAATTTTAGAAAATCATTAATGTAATATGTTGACAATCGTTCAGGCCCAGATGCAGTGTCACAAGAACGGCATATCGACAAAGGCAAAATGTATGAGTGTGGCGCTCATGCAATTCCTTTCTTTATGCACTTTTATATTTAGTACAAAATCAGGCTGATTTTTGCATGCATGTGTGGATATGCCCATATCAAATCATTCATGATGAGCCCCCTTGTTTGTGTGTGTGTGTGTGTGTGTGTCCAGGACGGGGGAAATCGTGATGGTATTGCTTAAGTGCACTAAGTTGATGTATTATTGGTCAGGCTTAACACACCAAGGTTATCTTTGCACTCATACACGCATATGCACACTCATGCGCCCACCAAACATTCACCTCTCTCTGGGAATGGGATGTCACGCATTCGTTTCTCTTCTAACACGACTGAGCACAAGAAATACAATTTCTATGCTACTTATAATCAAACATGAAAAATCCAATTACACAAAATGAACAAATCAACACATAAAAGATCAATACTTCCTAATCCCGGGTTATAATAAAAATGACTTCTTACCTGGCCAGGTTTTCACACACACAACCACGCTTTCACACCACACCACAGTTCTTGAAAAGTCTCTTCACGTCTTCTTCAGCACTGCTTGATGGTGAGGCCCTTGGTTGACTGGCTCCAGGTTTCAGGACTGGGTCTTCGTGGTCGTCTCTGGGATCTCGACGTAGAACTCTTCTTCTTCGTCTCTTTCACCCACCTCTGGGTTCAATTTCAGTTTGTCTGTCTTCACCCACCTCTGGGCTTCAAACTTAGTTTTCTTCTCTTCCAGCGTGTCTTTCCCTAAGACTTTGCTGTCTCTTCTATCTCCCGGACCACGTTCCTCTCGACCCGTTCTCTGTCCTGCCCACCTTCTCTCCTCTCTCTCTCTCTCCTCTGCCTTCTCTCTCTCTCCTGGTGTTCTTCTCCTTCTCGTTGTTCTCCCTCACTTTATATAGGAATGGAAACAAAGGATTCCCCTTCGGGCCATGCCTTTGTCCATGCTGCTTCTCAAACCCCTAGTTCACAAGTGCTGTGAATTCTCCATTCGCTACATTCTCCACACATCTGCATTTACACACATCCCTACCTGATTGATTAGCAAACAAACACTTGGCACCAGATGGACATCGAAAATTCCCGCCGACTTCGGAGGCCACTTTAACACAGTAATTATCTTAAAGAGGGCTACGATAACAACATCCACGCGCGTTCAACCAGCCTGACAATAGAACCAACCCAGTGACCCACGGCAATACCATCCAAACGAGTCCAAGACTCCTGCTCTTCACTGACTGTTTACAAAAGAACCTCAGCTGACTGAGTATTTAGCACTCACTTGGTGCACCGAGGTCCTAGTGGTTATGTTCCTCTCTCCTTTCGCTGTCGGGCAGGTCCGAACTCCTTACTACCTTAGGTGCCATCTGTTACCTGACCGCTTCGTCCTCCTTGACACAGTTCGACCTTGTGCGATGGGTAAGGCATACTTGTTAATGGTTCTATTACCTATTTGTATACTATGTACAACGCCCCTTTTGCCTCTAAGCGTTTAATGCCTTTTGTGAGAGGTTTCACGCACTTGACAAATTACCCCCACTTCAAGACAATGCCCTGCATTGGCTAAAACACATTCAAGGAGCTGAAACTCTCACAATTCTCTCATTTAAACCAACTCTAATCTAGGCCTCTCATAAGCCTCCTTACACCAGAGAACGCACGCAAGATTTATCTTGCAACAAAATTAGAGAAAAATCAATACATACACACTAAAAACCAAGCAAATATCAACACCAGTCTGAAACTTCCACCAGCTCTAAGTAGTGTGGCCATATATAGATCAACATTATGTTTCTACGGAAATTCTCTCCCTTTCTCTTCATACACGTGGCCCGCAACCAGCCACGTGCTATGTTTGCCACCATGCATACACGACACGGCAAAGAGACACACGCACACACTACTCGACTTTTCACCCGACCATTTTAATTTGGGCTATCGTCCCCTTTTTGTGAGACCCGTCCGATCCCCCTTCCTGTACACACACCTTGCCGTGCCCCTCGGCATGTGCTGCATTGTGCACAGAAACGCCTGATATCGCCTAGGATACCGGGCCAGTAGTACTCTCGCGTCACAACCTTTTGTGTGGCCTTCCTACCGAGATGGCCCGAGGCTGACGTCACATGATTTTCGGACATCACCGCCTTTCTGCGCTGCCTGGGAACGACAACCTGCTTCTTCGTTTTTCCCGAACGCGAATGAGTAAAAGTTCGGTACAATATGCCGTTCTCTAACTCGAACCCGATTGTACCCTCTTTAACATTTTTCTTCTGCCCTCTGTGAGCAAAACCCACCAGTTTTCTGAGCGAGTAATCGCCCTTTTGTTCTGTCCGTAAGTGAGTGGGGTTCGTCTCACCGGACACGCTCCAATGCTTTCTGGAGTGTGTGACTGCCTGGGGCCTTTCTCTCCCCAGAAATCTTTTCCCTGATTCAACACAGAAATCACGGTCTGGGTCTCCATACCCACGTGCTCCTGGAATGTTTCCAATTACCAGATCATACGGCGGCTTTGGAACAGCCAAAGCCTGTACGACTCCACTATAGAATGGTGTATCAATAACCACCAGGGCCGTTTTGAATCCTGCCACTGTTCCATCTATTTGTCTACACCTCTGTGTTTTACCTGTGAATTGTCCCTTCTTAACCAGGGACTCCTTCACCATTACGCCAGTGCACCCAGAGTCTCTAATGACATTAACCACATTGTCGCCTACTCTGCCTTTGTGCACATCCATGTTATCGCCTGAATCTGTGAACACACAGCACAGTCCAGACAAAATAACACTGTCATCTTTTTCATCTTTTGCTGCCTGCCTTTCACTTGGCCTGACCCTCATTGCTGCAGCTTTCTGAGGTCTAAATCGGCAGTCTCTAGCCAAGTGTCCTGTCTTATCGCACAAGAAGCAGGTACGTCTATCTACGGCCTTATCCACGTGGGCCTTCACTCTTGTTTGCTCACGTGACGCCGTGGGCCTACGGGTGTGTACTGCTGACTCATCGTGTGAGTCATGTGCTAGCCTGCTATCCTCTGAATATGCTTCCGGGCTTTCCTCTTGTTCAGGCAAATCACGCCTCGCTTCCCGGTAAGTCTCTGCCGTCTGAAGTACCTCAGCTATTGTGGTTGCACCTTTTTCCTTAATGTGGATTGTGAGGCCTGTCCCACAACCATCAAGTATCTGTTCCTTCATCACCAGTGTCTTGAGGCCTTCAAAATCACTGTCTACTCCACTAAGTTCTACCCACTTGTTGAAATAGTGATCCAGTCTAACTCCGAACTGTGTGTATGTCTCACCCTGTTCGATTCTCGCCTCGCGAAACTTACGTCTAAAACCTTCTTCAGTCAAATCATATGCCTTTAGTACTGCTTGTTTCACCTTGTCGAAATCCCTCTGATCACCTTTGGGTAAGGTGGAAACAGTGTGTAACGCACGACCTGTCAACAAGGCAGACAGGTTTATTGCCCAGTCATCTTCGGGCCAGTCCTCGTGCTCGGCAACCGATTCAAACCGACTGATATAGGCATCGATCGAATCAGTTTCTTCTCTGAACAGTGGGAGTTTAAGTCTAGATGCGCAACTTAGTCTGCGGCCTACTGACTCAGAACTGGCGTCTATTTCACTACGATTTTCAGACTTTATTCTTTCCAACTCAATTTGTTTGGCTAAAATCTCTGATTCCGCTTCTGCTCTCGCTCTGGCAGCCGCACTCTCTGCATCTGCTCTCGCTTTGGCCGCTGCATTCTCTGCATCTGCTCTAGCCTTCGACGCAGCGGTTTCTGCTTCTAGATTTCTTTTGACAGCCGCTAGCTGTTCCTTTTCAAATTTCCTTCTTTCAGCCCTTTCATCTCTCTCAGTCTTCTGCTGAGTCTCTATGAACTTACGCAGTTCATCTCCTGTATATCCTAGTTTCTCCCTAAACTCATCAGTTTCTTGATGGGGGTAAGACTTTCTTCAGCCATTTTGTTTTCTGATATGTTTTAGCACCTCTAAAACAGTTACGCTTATAAACCCGGAAAAAGTTGATACACAGTTTATCTACTAAACGGTACGAGTACACCAACCAGTGGTAGTGTTCCTAACACAAAGGAGCCTTAATCTTAAACCACAGCTTCTGTGAGAGTTAAGACTAGAACCTCGTTCTTCGTTTCTCTGAACGACCTTTGATTAATACAACCACCCTACACACAAGTCAATACTCAACACTCAAAGAACTAAAGGAACTAATTAGAAGAGCTAATTAAAATTGCCTTTAGTGGACGCTTCGCCCCAGTACTACTCTAGTACTCACTTTGTTTCCCTCCTGAAACTAATTTGGGCCATGCAATCCTGGCAGGCTCGCCACTTTGTCCAGGACGGGGAAATCGTGATGGTATTGCTTAAGTGCACTAAGTTGATGTATTATTGGTCAGGCTTAACACACCAAGGTTATCTTTGCACTCATACACGCATATGCACACTCATGGCGCCCACCAAACATTCACCTCTCTCTGGGAATGGGATGTCACGCATTCGTTTCTCTTCTAACACGACTGAGCACAAGAAATACAATTTCTATGCTACTTATAATCAAACATGAAAAATCCAATTACACAAAATGAACAAATCAACACATAAAAGATCAATACTTCCTAATCCCGGGTTATAATAAAAATGACTTCTTACCTGGCCAGGTTTTCACACACACAACCACGCTTTCACACCACACCACAGTTCTTGAAAAGTCTCTTCACGTCTTCTTCAGCACTGCTTGATGGTGAGGCCCTTGGTTGACTGGCTCCAGGTTTCAGGACTGGGTCTTCGTGGTTGTCTCTGGGATCTCGACGTAGAACTCTTCTTCTTCATCTCTTTCACCCACCTCTGGGTTCAATTTCAGTTTGTCTGTCTTCACCCACCTCTGGGCTTCAAACTTAGTTTTCTTCTCTTCCAGCGTGTCTTTCCCTAAGACTTTGCTGTCTCTTCTATCTCCCAGACCACGTTCCTCTCGACCCGTTCTCTGTCCTGCCCACCTTCTCTCCTCTCTCTCTCTCTCTCTCCTCTGCCTTCTCTCTCTCTCCTGGTGTTCTTCTCCTTCTCGTTGTTCTCCCTCACTTTATATAGGAATGGAAACAAAGGATTCCCCTTCGGGCCATGCCTTTGTCCATGCTGCTTCTCAAACCCCTATTTCACAAGTGCTGTGAATTCTCCATTCGCTACATTCTCCACACATCTGCATTTACACACATCCCTACCTGACTGATTAGCAAACAAACACTTGGCACCAGATGGACATCGAAAATTCCCGCCGACTTCGGAGGCCACTTTAACACAGTAATTATCTTAAAGAGGGCTACGATAACAACATCCACGCGCGTTCAACCAGCCTGACAATAGAACCAACCCAGTGACCCACGGCAATACCATCCAAACGAGTCCAAGACTCCTGCTCTTCACTGACTGTTTACAAAAGAACCTCAGCTGACTGAGTATTTAGCACTCACTTGGTGCACCGAGGTCCTAGTGGTTATGTTCCTCTCCCCTTTCGCTGTCGGGCAGGTCCGAACTCCTTACTACCTTAGGTGCCATCTGTTACCTGACCGCTTCGTCCTCCTTGACACAGTTCGACCGTGTGCGATGGGTAAGGCATACTTGTTAATGGTTCTATTACCTATTTGTATACTATGTACAACGCCCCTTTTGCCTCTAAGCGTTTAATGCCTTTTGTGAGAGGTTTCACGCACTTGACAGTGTGTGTGTGTGTGTGTGTGTGTGTGTGTGTGTGTGTGTGTGTGTGGTGTGTGTGCGCACGTGCGTGAGTGCATGCGTGCATGCCTCTGTGTGTGTGTGTGTGTGTGTGTGTGTGTGTGTGTGTGTGTGTGTGTGTGTGTGCGTGTCTGTGTGTCTGTGTGTCTGTGTGCGTATGTGTCTGTTTTCTCTCAACCCTTCCCTGGACTCTAGCAGTCCATGTAGATCTATGGTCTGAAATTTCAACCACAGGAAAATCAAAGGAAAAGACAGGTCATCACATCTGTGTTTATAGCAGGCATTTGTAGCATAAAACTACACTACAAGCATCACCACCACTTATTCTCCAGCCCGCAGTCTGTAATGCTAACCACTTCACCACAATTGCTGGTATGGCAACAGAATTCATCTGAATGATTGCAGTTGATAGCAACAGGATTTATATGCATGGCTGATGTTAATGTTAGTAACAGGTTTCAACAGAACTGCTGATGTTGATGTCAGCAACAGGATTTACTTGTAAGGTTGAAGTTGAACACACTAGCATATCTTGTATGAACTCGGGAAATATGACTCCTCTAATGGTTTAGAATTCTGTAATCTTTATGACCCAGTCAACTTACACAGGACTTGTTCATGGTTGTTTAACTTACAATGGAAAAAGGAAACACACATCATGAGAAAACATCTCCTGAAAAAAAAATACTCATCATCTTTATTAATGTTACCTTCATAAAAAACAATCTGTTTCTATCTCTGTTTTTTAACCGATATTTTACTCATCATATTCCACATCTCACTGTTTGTAATTGCACAAAGACAAAATGAGCAAATAGAAGAACATTCTCTGTCTCTCATACACACACACACATGCACACACACACACACACACACACACACACACACACACACACATATAGATGCTACATACCAACACACTGGTTAGTACTATTCTCAAAGCCAGGCAGACAAGAACAATAGTAAGAGCCCTCAGTGTTCGTGCACTCTGAATTGGCTGGACATGGTTTGTTGCTGCATTCATCTTTATCTGAAATCCACACATGCACAACAATCACAGTAAAAAAAAAAAAAAAAGCAATGACAACTATCTTTAATAAACATAAGTTTTAAAACTGGAATCAAATTGTCTTGATCTTATAACCAATTCAAGTTCTGTAGTTTAAAGATAATATAAAAATAAAGATTGCCTTTTTTTTATTTACTGCAGTGTGCTCCGTGGTTGTCAAGTATCATGTTCTTAGCCAATTTTTGGCTGCAGTGACACCCTTCTCCAGATTCAGATACACAGGAAATGCCAGACATGACGGTGGAACCGATAACTTATCAACCATGTTACAAAACATTTGGCATGAAAGGCATTTTTGAAAACAAATTGTAAAGGTGAAGAATAAACATAAAAATCCAGTTTAGTAAAGTGTACTGGAAACACTACAGGGATCTGAAGTCAAACAGTAAGAGCATTACACTGCCGAGCTGGTGTTTATAAGTTCAAACCACTCATGGGGTTCAATTTTGATGGTTTGAAACCCCCATTGTTCATTGAGCAGAAATGGGTTCCTGATTCAGTAAAAACGGTCAAGGTTCCACTTTTCAAAAGTTAATGGCCTAAACAAAACAAACTTTCACTGCCCAACTGGCCCTTAGGTATATGGGATTTTTACCTTTAACTAAGATAATTGCCTGTGCTGGTCGAAATGCTCATGTAAAAGTTACAAGACAACATTTCACTTATGGAGTTTTAAAATGCTTATCTTACGAGGTTTGATGTTTTTTGGTTTCATCATTTAAAAATCTACACCATAGCACTGTGAGTACTGCCATTTACAAAGATTTTTAAAAAATGCTTCACATCGCTGTCTCTCTCTCTCTTTCCTTCCTTAGTATCCTATGGAAATGGGCAATGTGAAGATGATGTGTGGGAGATTTGGTATCTCACAGAAGGTTCAGCTTCCATGGCTTCTGCAGAGTTGATATTTTCTTTACACCTGCCATCTTATCTTTCCATGTTCTGGAGGGGCAATCTTCAGGAATCCTTTCAGTTTTCAGAAGTTTTGAAGATTACTTTTAAGGCAAGCTCGCTCCCAGAGTTTTTCCCCTTTTGGGGATACCCTCTGTAGGTTGCTGAGGGGATAAGAGAGAACAGTGTTTTTATTCCTCCTCAGCCCTTTCATTAACACTGCCTTCCCCTTACCCCTAGCCTTCCTTTTCATGGCACCAGGTTGGACAATACAGGCCCTCAGTCCTCTTCCTAGCTTCCCAATCATGCCCCTGTGGCAGAGGATGTTTATGGGGCCATGGAAAAAGGAACTGACTATCCAGGTTATTCAGGCATGATTCCAGTGCAAGATTGCCTTTCCATCTTTCCTCATCAGTGGGCTGATCTCATCTCAAACCAGTGAGTCCTCTCAATGATCAGGGAAGGCCTCAAGATTCCTACTCCTCTTTCATCTTGGCCCATCTGAGCCAAGATTCCTTCAGAACCCGCAAAGGCTGCTGTCTTAGCAGAGGAAGTGGTTGCTCTTATTCCAAAGGGCGCAGTTTCAAAGCTTCAGCCATATCTTACAGGTTTTTTGCCATCCTTTTTCTCATTTAATAAACCCCCCCCCCAAAAAAAAACAACAAAAAAAACAAACGGAGACTGGCTCAGCCTTTTCCTCTATCCTCTGAAGTTCACCATGGAGACTGTCAGGATGGCAACATATTTTCATCCTCCCAGGGGACTGAGATGCAAGTCCAGACTTCTCAGATTTGTACTTCCACATCCCAATCCATCAGGCCTCCCAGAGGTTCCTCTGCTTTGGTTTCAAGGAAAAGGTATCTGCCTTCAGGGCTCTAGCTTCCTGTCTGTCCTTGACTGCTCACAAGGATAACAGACACTGTGATCATGGCAGTAAGACATGAAGTTCCTCCATGTTGTCAACTTAACTGGATGACTTCCTGCAAAAGAACCTGGATCCTGTCCAGACACCTGTCTGTTCTAGAATAGTCCCTATCCTTCCTAGGCTTTTACTTGGTCATCTTCCAGATGCCAGAGCAGAAGAAATCCTCCCTCTGGCATAGTCTCTTCTCCAACATCAGTCTGCATCCCCATGCAGTTTTCAGACCATTGCTGGACGCAGCCATGCAATTGATTCATGTTGGATGCATGCCCCCCCCCCCCCCCCCCCCCCAGTGGTCACTGAGTGATGCCTGGAGCCAGCCTACAGCAGACTGAAATGTTCTTCATATGTCACAGGAGTTTCTTGCAGCCCCTAACCTAGCCTGAATCTGCAGTGATTCAAATCTAGAGCCCCTCTCCACCTTCCTCAGTTGTCGCACATAGACTGTGCTGCCTCCTGAGATTGATAACTGGCCTCCATTTGCCAGTCTTCTTCGGCACGAGGAGTCAGACCTAAGTTTAATGCCCTTCTTAGTCTTTTGGAATTGTGTTACTGGCTCTGGAAACAGTGCAGAGATATTTTCATGTGGTTTCCTGGCCTCGCTTGTTCAAAGTGACCATGTTTCCTGTCTCCTTTTTGATATCATGGCATTTGTTTGGACAGGTTAGTATTAGAAAGGGAAATTTACAACTTGAAGTAGTTCTACAAAACACCTGTACAAATGCTAGGTAGCCTCCCCACCTCCAACTTTTGCCAGGAAATGTACAGAAACTGAGCAGTTACCTCATGAACGAATGCGAACTGTTAGTGAAGTGTACGTCAAATACGAGCACTCGGGCAGTTATGCCCAGGTACAGAGGACATGATTAGCTCCTCTCTCTCCCAATTTGCCTTTTTTTTCATTTATGGGGATCCCTACATTACGGCAGTGTTCCATGCTAAGCTGGAACATGGCAAATATTTGGACAGGTATCGTGTAAAACTACTTTTAGCAGGAACACTTTTTTTCAATGACTGCATAGTTAGTACTTAACGCATAATTTATGATTGTATCTTAATAAAAATCATGACCTTTTTGTGAATTCTTCATTCATATGTTTTCATTCGGAGGGGTTCTATTTGATTTGTTTTTTTTAATGACTGCATAGTTAGTACTTTACACATAATTTCTGATTGCATCTAATAAAAGATCACGACCTTTTCTGAGTTCTTCATTCACATGTATACGTTCTGAAGGGTTTCTAACTGGATCCTCACCTTTGCACTCTGGTAGACTGGTGAAGGTGTGGTCAGCCTGACAAGTTATGGTGGGGCTGCCCTTCAGTTCATACCCTGATGACTTGCACTGAACAGTAAGGACTTCACCAAATTCCACCAAGTCTGTCTTTGGTCCAGGAACGATTACATCACCGTTAAGAAGACTTGGAACAAGGCACTTGATCTCTGCATCACAGAGCAAGTTCAGTAAGGTGATTCATCAACACACAGCACAACTAATCAATTTTCTTGCCACATTTGAAAGAAAGAGCTGATTTAGCTTATAACAACAAACGTGACTTTTATTAGATTTAAAACTATATTTTCATTTATTTACATGTAACTTTAATTTCATAATACATCAGCAGAACAAAATAATAATTCAGTGGTAAAACAAAAATAGTGTGGATACAATGAAGAAATCAGCAGATGAGTTCTTTTTTTCTTAAATCCCCCCAAACAAATTCCGTTCTTTAAAGAGAAATACACTAAATCCGGACATCAAGTGACAATACATAGTATGATTTATAGCAAGACATGACACACACACACACACACACACACACACACACACACACACACACACACCATAAACATATATTTTTAGTTTTGATCAGCATGTATGTTAACAGAGTGTAAATATATATGTGTGTGTGTGTGTGTGTGTGTGTGTGTGTGTGTGTGTGTGTGTGTGTGTGTGTGTGTGTGTGTGTTTTGAGAGAAAGAGAGGGGGGGGGGGGAGATAGAGTGTGTGCGTTTGCATGTGTGTGTGTTGAGAGTGTGAAGCATATTTGTTGTGAGCGTGCGTACGTGCATGTGTGTGTGCGTGCATATATGGGTGTAAATGTTCACGTGTATGTGTGCTTGTGTGATCTGCACTCAAATGCTTCACATCAGTGACTCACTGCTGCATGTTGGTACTGCATAGGACCACTGCCCGCTGGAGTTACAGTGCACTATGGGAGATCCAGACAGCCTGTAGCCACTGTTGCACTGAAACTGGTAGGTGCTACCTGCTTCAGTACTGTTGCCCTCCACAAGCTGACCACTGCCTCCATCGATACTGGTATTAATCGATGGGCAGTACACCACTGTGGGAACACATGAACATTCTGTAACTATTCATTTTTAAAAACAAGTCTTCAAACCCCATCCATATCCTTACCCCTGTCCTGAAAAGTAGGCGAGTCTGAAAAAGGTCAACATGAATGAGGAAGAGAAGGGGAGTTGAGAAACCAAACAGTTCATCATGAAGACATAGAATGAAAGCAGAAATGATCTCCCCACATATTTCTTGTCAGCAACTTTTGGAAGCAGCTTCATGCTTTTTTTTCCTTTTTTTGTTTCTTTCCAAAGCTGAAACACAACGGCCAGCACACTTAAGAGACCAAAAGAAATAGCACAAATATGCACTTACAGATGTAGAGCATAAAAAAATAAGCACAAAAAAAAAGGGAACACAAACACAACAGATTAATGTAAATAAATGAATAAATAGATACATAAATAACTAAACAGATAAATAAATAAATAAATACAGGCTGGAAAATAATTACAGCAGGCTCATACAGCATAGCCACAAAATGGTGTGAAAAAGTAGCCTCAAAACAGGCTAATTTAGTAATTCCAGTCATTAGTTTTCCAGCTGTTCAAAATGGATACACGTGAAATGCAAGACGAAGTAGAAATATCTCACAGTTTGCAACAAAAGAAAAAAAGAAAAAGAAAGAAAGAAAACAAAAAAACATGAATCAGTTGTCTTTTTGCAAGGAATAAAAGTCAGAAGGAGTATTAAAAACATCACACAAGCTAAACTAGTCTATGAATAATGCTTTTAAAATTCATTGAGGTCATAAGACCATACAGCTCTGTTTACCTGAGAAATGTTTCTTTCATACACCTGAAATTAAAAAAAAAAAAACCAATAGAAAACGACTAGATTTTCACTTGAAGATATGAAACACATACATCTCAATTTGATAACTGATTTGTTTCCTTCTGGCATATATTTTTGAAATTATGAATTTGTGAATTAACGTTTAATTAGAAGGAAATGGCATCTGTCTACATTTGTTATGACCAGAAACACAGTGTGCATTTTACAAAGTAAAAATTTACCCTGAGCCATTCGTTATGTTAATATTCCTTTCTTAGTCTTTATCATCCATTATACATGCATTAAAAAAAAAAAATGTGGCAGCTGAAAGTAAAGAAACTGTCAAGTCTTCAAATGCTGATTTCGAATATAGAATAAATGTGAAGCCTCTCGTATGTCAGCACCTTCACACACAGGTGGAGATCCCCATGTTCCATCTTCTTGGCAGGTGATTTCGACAGCTCCAACAAGAGTGTGGCTCAGACGACAGGCATACGTGGCTTTGGAACCATACACTACCCCATCAGTCTTCACATAGCCGTCAGCAATCTCTGGTGGTTGGCCACAGTACCTGCCTGCAAACCACAAGAGTAATCAGAATGACAATGTCCATACACCTCAACACAATGCACACACCAAACACAGCCATCATGAACACCAATGTGGGACCAGAGATCTTACATACATGGAAACAAGCAACTCTGACATGCACAATATTTCAATAGTGAGAACACCAGCCATGGTGATGTCCCTTTGCTGGGTGTATACTCAACTGCGTTTTCCTTTAGACTCAACGAAAACAGTGCAACATCTCCGGCCTCTGGTGTTAAATTTCATGTATTATTTTAAGCCTGATCTGTTCAGTGATGATTCAGTGATTCTTCAATGTCAAGGTCCTGCTTTATTCGGTTCATTTGATTGGAATCTAGTACAGTTAACAGGCAGATGATACCCAACAATCATTTACATAGAGCTAGCAAAGATACAGTATCTACGGTTATAACTTGCTTTCCAAGCTCGAACATTCTTATTTGGAGATTAACATATCAACCTGAAATGGGTTAGAGGCATGTCAAATGCATGAGAGAATAATCTATATGCAATACATTATTGTTTATGCCACTGGTTTGTCACTGCAACCTGGACATCAATCTTTTACACCTTTCTTCGTTTTCAGTTTGAGTATATCTTGCATAAACGAAATCAACGAAAACCAAATGTTAAGACCAAATTTAACCCTTACGTCACTTTATGCGATAGAAACTCGACAGAAGAGGTTATGCTACAACAATGACGAAATTCTGTATCACAAAAGGCTGCGAAAGGAAACCAAAACTTGAAATTCACCTTCTGTATCTTGCTCTTCTTTGCCTAAAACCTGGGTGTTACAATATTTGAATGATACAACAGACAATCTCTCTACTTTCGCCTTATCTTTGAACTGTACTCTGCCTGTGCAGGCCTTTACACCATACAGGCTGACTGCAAGAGCAATGGTGTATAAGTCAACATGATTCAAAACTTTGAGAATCGATTTTATTCACATGGTGGATCTCAGAATGGATATGAACATGACTACTACCGGTTTTCCTCCTTTACATATGCTGAGCAGCAGGACAGTGAGAAGAAAGGCTGTTAATATTTCCACAAATAACAGCTAAGAAAAAAATCAAAAACTATTAATTTTGTGAAAACTTAAAACACACACACACACACATATAATCGTTTTTGTTGTTGTCTGTTTGTTCATATATGCATGGATTTTATGCATGTAATAATAAGCTACTCACATCTTTACTCTGATGTTTCATTCAATCATCCTGGATCTGAAATCTGAGTTTAACGTCTTAGACATTCAGACTGAACTGACAGTTTTGGTAAATCAAAGTAAGCTTTTTCTGATGTATAGTTTCCATTTTTTCCATTGTCTGCATGTCAGTTGGATGTTAAAAGTGTCAATAAGGAGCCAGGTGTACAGAGAAATGAAAGATGACCAATCTTTATGTGTGTGTCTGTCTGTCTGTGTGTGTGTACATGCATGTGTGTGTGTGTGTGTGTGTGTGTGTGTGTGTGTGTGTGTGTGTGTGTGTGTGTGTGTGTGTGTGTGCTCAAGTAGCCAGATTGTTTATGTTACAAAAGTTGCTGTCAGTGAAAATGATATCAGTTCTGTGTGTAAAGGAAAAAAGTTGCCCAAACAAATTCAGTTATCCCAGACACTACACAAGATCTGTGAATAAACCAAATTGAAGAATCAAGTTCAAATTTGAAAACTTTAATAAACTTAGAGTAATGCTATCTGACAGTAGGTTCCAGTCTTTTTTCTGTGTGTGTGTGTGTGTGTGTGTGTGTGTGTGTGTGTGTGTGTGTGTTTGTGTGTGTGGGGGGTGTATGTGTTTGTGTTTGTGTGTGGATGCATGTATGTACGAGTTTCAAATCAAAGAGGAAATAAGCCTTTTTTCATCACAAAAGGAAAATTATAATTCTATTTTCTGATCATTTATTAAAAACAACAACAACAACAACAACAACAACAACAAAAAACAACCACAATCCTGCAGGCAACTTTACTACATATTTTGTTGATTTAAAAGACTAGCTTGTATCCCCCTTCCTATCCTCCCTACACAGATGTACTTGTAACTGAAAAAACAGATCTTCACTTTTAATTTCTAAGGCAATCTCTAGCCTAACATATCAAAATGCAAAGCAAAAATATGCAAATATAAATAAACAAACAAAATAGTGATAATAAGGTCCCCAAATAGGAACTTAAATGTCAACACAGTGTATGAATGTAAATATAAACTGCTCAAAATCCTTTAGTTCACTTATTAATCGCCGTCAGCTGCACACCAAGTTTCTTTCATGTACCTTTTTCACAATGTGGGTGATGCGAAGTGGCTTATGTGTATGCACCATACTGTATGGAAATGCTAATGGAGATGCAGAAGGTGTCACAAACAATAATAATAATATTAATAATAATGAATACTTATATAGCGTCTATTCTCGGCTAGAGACCAAGCTCTAAGCGCTTTACAATCAACACTCGTTTACACAAACAACACTAATCAACCAAATGACCAAAGACAAAACAGTTACACACTCAAAAAATACACTTTCACCCATGCACTACCATGAGGGATGATAAAACAACTGAAAGAATAGGCCATAAATCCAAATTCTCTGTAATAGCAGCTGAAGGCACCAAAACATTGGGGTGTCTTTATTTGTTAGCTTTCATTTTCAACATCCAACATTCTGCCCAACGGTCTCACTTTTTCAGTGGTGTGTGTGTGTGTGTGTGTGTGTGTGTGTGTGTTGTGTATGTGTGTGTGTGTGTGTGTGTGTGTGTGTGTGTGTGTGTGTGTGTGTGTGTGTGTGTGTGAATCTCCTCTTATCTAACCCCCCCCCCCCCCCCCAACAACTGAGCACAGAATCTGCAGCACAGTGTACAAAATATTTTTTAATGAAGTATATACGCTGTATGTTTCCATACAGTATATAGTTTGTACTGTATGGTATTACATTACATAATATTGCAATGTATTGTATTATATATTTCACTCTCTTTGGCTTTGCTTTTTCTCCTTTCCTTCTTTTGTAAAACACCATACAAAGTACGGTAAACAAAAAAAAATCCTTAAAAATCACTCATATAACTTACATGCACTAACCGGTTTACAGCATCAAGTAAGATTTTCAATTCATGCTTATCCTTGACTTCTCTCAACCATTAAATGTTTGTATAAACACGATTTTTACATGGTCTGTATCCACTTTTCCAGTCTCATCCATGTCACTCAATATTTTGCATCTTTTACCAACGAAATATTACTTTGAATACACATCAGTAAGCAGGCCAAAACAGCTCGCCATGCTACACAGTAGAGAGCCTGACAGCAGATGGTTTTCCGAGAAGACACCCCCCTCAGACCAGTGTTTCAGCCCAGAACTCATTACATGCTAAGGTGGCTGAGCAGCATCCAGGTTATGATTCCTAGATGCCTTCTGCTGCCACAACTTTTTTTTATTCTTTTCCTGGTGTTCATCTAGATGGGTTGGTTCTCAAAGCACTGTTGTTTTTGACACATCGCTATAGAACATCTATTTCAAGTTGGAAAATTTAAGCCTTACGAAGTTCTTTTGTTCCTCCTTAACCAGATCCAGCCGATATTCTTTACAGCTACCTCTTTCATTGCCTTTTGGGTCCCAGTCCCTTTCTTAACAGAAATTCTCAGCTGTTTTCATGATACTATAGACTGAAGAGCCAACAAATCCCCTTGCTCCAACTTCTGTGGCAAAGACTTTGGCTTGCAAACCGGATTTCCTCAGGCTACTGGCTGGACTGGCATATTTATCACTGGTCTTGTAGATGTGAGCCTGCTCCATTCTGTGCTCACATGGTACTGCGAGTTCAATCAGAATCAATTGTTCTGATGACCCTGAGTGGAGTACAATGTCTAGTCTCATGCCACTATTCATGCCGCTGATGAATGATGGTTTCCCATTCCAGATGATCTGCCGTGCACCCCTAATCATCCACTCCTTCCAGTAGCCCTGACTCCATTCTCTTGATGTCACAGCTGTTCAAGACCATAATTTGTGGGCTTTTTCCATGTAGAAGTAGGAATTAGTATCTATTATCTACTTGGTATGAGTGGGAACATCTTTCCATCAGTCAGCAGGCCAAATATGCTAGTCATCTCGTACACTACACACACAAATGAAAACTACAACAATATTGTAAATGTATGCTAAAAGCAAAATTCGCAATTATATCTGATTGTGTCTGCCTCAAAGTTAGATCTTGCCACCAGCATTTAATGTGCAAGCATGGTAAATATTTTAAATATGTGCGGTCTCGAAATAGGAACAATATGAAAAAGGGACACTTAAAATGCTTCCATCTTGTAGACTCCCAACATGGCATTTTGGTAAACTTTTTACAGCATGATAAAAGGGGGCATTCAAGTTTGAGATTTTAGACACTGAAATTTCACCAGTGTATAGAAGGTCCTTTAGCATAGGTTCCTGGAATAAAGCCACTCTCCTCACACTTCAAACAAAATAATGGCTGGGATGACATGAGCTGTGTGTTAAAACATACAACTTACGAACACACTCTGGGTAGTCCAAGACATTCCACACCCCTCCTAAGCCACACGTCATGGAGACAACATCCTTGCTTTTCATGGACCCATCTGCTTGCTTGGTGTAGAACTCTAAGGAATCAAAAACGTAGCCTGGCGGGCAAGACACATTGAATGTATCACCGTAATCATAGGGATCGCCTGCAGGAGTACGGATGGTCTCAGGGGTGAAGACTGGTTGAGTGCAGCCTGCAAAAAAAAAAAAAAAAAAAAAAAAAAAAAAAAAAAGCATGCAAACACACATGCATGCATGCACACACACACACACGCACATACGCAAGCATGCATACATACTCCAAGATTAATTGAAAAGAAACAGGTATGATGAAACAACAATCTGTGTGCAGCATGCTTACAAGTGTGTGTGCGTGCGTACGTGTGTGTGTGCGTGCGTGTGTGCGTGCGTGCGTGTGTGTGTATTCATGTGTGTTTGTCCATGAGTGTGCTTGGGGTGGGACAGTGTATACGAATGGGGCAGGGGGTGGGATACATGGTTTTTGTGTGTGTGTGTGTGTGTGTGTGTGTGTGTGTTGGGGTGTGTGTATGAGTAAACAGGATGGGGCTGCATGACTGCGCTGGTGGGGGCATGACAAATGTTGCAGTGGAGAGGAAGTAGGATGGGGTAAAGAGTTGAGGGTGGGTGATTGTTAGGGGCTGTTCATCCACTGTCCCCCCCCCCCCCCTTTCCACACACCCTATGTTTGGTGTGACCATAATATGGCAGACCCTGTAGATTTTTGAGCGATGGACATGTCATAGGTCAGATTGTACTCTTCTATCTGTGAATTCCCTAGCTGTTCTTTATTACATGTCCCCCCTCCTCCCCCTCTCTCTCTGTGTTTTTGCTCATACGAGGCCCACCCCATAAGTTCTCGGATGCGCAGAAACCACTGACGTCATAATTTCAATTTTTATATCATCATCACAAGCAGTGTCATAATAGCTAGGTCACAAAAAATAATAAAAATCGTCAGAGCCAAATTTGTTCTAGACAGCAAAATGGATGGCTAGGGGGACGATTTCAAAGTGTTGCAGACAGCCTGTCTTGGAGAGATTTTCGTGCCATGATTTATTATGACTATCTTCAAAGGAAGTCTTTCAAGGAAAGTTTTATAAGTTTGACAAACTGTTTTGGCGACAAGGTTTCATCATTATCCACAGTCCATAGGTGGTTCAAAGAATTTCAGTTTGGTACAATGTCGTTGGAAGATCGTGACCGTTGTGGACGTCCAGTTTCAGTTACTACCGATGGGAACGTGAGCACAGTGAAGGCCATGATTATACAGAATCCTCGAATCACGGAGGATGAACTCAAGGATACTCTAAACCTTTCATAAGGAAGCTTAGACCACATTCTTTGGCACAATCTCTCTGTACGGAAGCATTGCGCCTGTTGGGTGCCCCACCAGCTGACTGGGGAGCAGATGAGGGCTAGGGTTGAATGGTGCCAGTTTATGCTGCAAAAATTTGACGGAGGAAGATCAGAGAGGGTCTCCAATATCATCACAGGTGACGAAACCTATGTTTACCAGTATGACCCCGAAACAAAGCAGCAGTCGTCAGTTTGGTTGTTTCCAGGGGAAACCCCACCTGTGAAATTTAAGAGATCAAGAAGCTGCACAAAGCAAATGATTGCAGTTTTCTTCGCAAGATCCGGCCATGTGACTACTGTACCACTCCTGGAAAGAAAGACAGTGAACGCTGAATTGTACATCAACACCTGCCTGCCAAAAGTGTTCGAGGCTTGGAGTGCACGGCGACCACGGACCGGTATCCGCCACCTACTCCTCCACCACGACAACGCCAGTGCTCACACGGCAGCTGCAACTTTAGACTTCTTGCAAGAGAACAGCATGCAGCTCATCACTCATCCTCCATATTCTCCTGACCTAGTCCCTTGTGACTTCTTTTTGTTCCCTCGTTTGAAAAAAACAACTGAAAGGAAAGCTGTTTGAGAGCCCTGAAGATGCCCGAGCGTTTGCCGAGGGCTTGATTTCTGGTATACCTAAGTCGGAGTGGGCTGGGGTGATGGATTCGTGGTTTAGAAGGATGGAAAAGTGCATACATGCTGATGGAGGATACTTTGAAAAGATGGGCTAGGTAAGAAATGCCAGTGTACTTCCATCTTTTCCCATCCGAGAACTTATGGGGTGGCCCTTGTATGAGTTTTTCTTTTCTTCATACTTACCTGTCCAAACAAATGCCTTATCCCCACTTGTTGTGGAACATCAGCATACAACAGGATTCCCATAAAAAAATAAACATGAAGAGAAGAAGCTAACTCTTACTCATTGCCACCAAACCCACATGAATGATCTCCCTTAGCTCACAACATTGAATTCAGTTTTCTCCTTTTCCTTGGCAAGGGAACACACTCCTTTCGACTCTCAAGTTCGGTTCCCTCTCGTTATGGATTCTCAGAAGTGCTTGTTCAACTCGGCCTTTGCTCCTCAGGAGGGAAGCACCTCTTCTTTGCTATCCAATGAAAAGAATACAAGAACACTTCTACGTTTGGCATACTGTGACAGTCACCATCTTAACAGAAAGCCTTGATGTCCTCCAAGTCTGCTCACAGTCCTTCTCCTCCTCCTGCAGCTGAGACCTGTTTGTTGTGTCCCCAAAAAGTTGTTTGGACCTCGGCTCACACGAGACTTGTGTCAGCTGCACTGGCTGTACTTTTATTGTATCCTGCTGGCTGTTCCAGGATTGTCTGGGCTCAATGTGGTGCTCTATTTTTGGCTCACAACATGAACACTTTGACAGTCTGCTGATATTGACTAGAGCAGTGCCTGGCCACCAACCCTCTTTCTCACTGTTTTGCTTATATGCATTTCATTTACATCTTAAAAAAAACAAAAAAAAACCTGATGCTTTTTCAAGCAAAGTGGAAGGGGGGGGGGGGGGGGGGGGGGCAAGGAGAAGAGGGCAGGGATGGGGAAGAACAATGAAAAGAAAAAAACAGAAAAAAAACATCTTCAGCCTTTATAATTACACCATGGTCTGTTTTTCAAACAGTAGACAAGTTATAAAATTCATGTGTGCGATTATATTTGTCTGGGTTTCTGTTCAACCAACTGTGAGTTGTGTTCTGGTTCTCTGTTTCTCAGCTTTCTTCCTTCCTTTTCTTATCTTGTATGATGCCATGAATGAAGTCCATTAAAAATCATTTGCAAAAACAGTTGTGTGTTTGTGTGAGCATGGGTGCATGCATGCATTTGGAGGAGTAACTGAGAGAGCTTGTGTGTGCATTGGAGTGTATTTGGTGTGTGTGTATGTGTGTGTGTGTGCGTGTGCGTGTGTGTGCGTGCGTGTGTGCGTGTGCGTGTGTTGCATGCTATATGTGTGTGAGAGTGCAAATACACATGCATTTTCAGGAAGCATTGTCAGAATGAGAAAACAAGGAAAATGGCCTTTGTTGCTTCACCCACGTAATGGAAAGAAATGATGAAAAGGTGAGGGTGTGGGGTGGAGTATGGGAGGAGCGCAATGCAGCTCTATGGCATATAAAATTTTATGTCTAAATGTGAAAGGATTTTCTACAGCTGTCAGAAAAGGTGTGTTTAAGCACCCGTTTTACTTTGTTGCAGTTGTTTTTATATTGTTTTTTTTTTTTTTCTATTCAAATCATAACTGGGGAAAAATTGCCATTCTCTGAATGTCCATTCCACATAATATGTCCACCCTTCTCTCACATCTGTATGTACCACATGTTTGTTTCCATGCACTTATTCAAGCATCATGAATGTACATGCACATATGCTTGCACATACACATACATGTATATGCATGCACATACAAACATATCTGCACACATGCACAGGCATACACATACACACATGCAGGCACTGGCACACACATTCACACACAAATCTGTAGCGGAGGTGCAAACCATGTTACCTCAGAATTCAATACATACGTATACATGAAACTCACTGTTGGAAAAGACTGCTTTCCAGCCAATGTCACTGTCAACAGCATTGGTTTGGAAGACCACAAAGATAAACCCATCATTGGCCACGACAGGCTTTGGTGGATCTGCACCCATATAGCCCCCGTCTGCTTCGCTGTGCTGGGCTTTGCCATTCTCATTGTTTCCTAAAAACACCTGGTAAGAAAAAATAAATTAATAAACAAAAGCTCCAGCTCTCTCATCATGACATACACTTGCTGACAGCTCCCTCATTCCTTCCTTCCTTTCCCAGCCCTCCTACATGAAGTTCTGTTCCACCTAAGATTTATTTAACAATTACAGTTTAAAAGATGCCCATTTTACCTTTATATCAAAAACAAAATTTGTATTAGAATGGGGATACAAATGCATGTTTACCTCATGTAGATCAAAAGAATTTAAAAAAAAAAAAAAGGTCAAAAGAATTTTAAAAAGAAAAAAGGCAAAGTATTTAATGACAATTCTTGATTTTGAAATCTGACGAACTAAGAAGAACATGACATTAACATCTTAAATGCAATTGTCTCTTTTAAAAAGCATGGAAAGAGAAATCTCACTGGTCAATATTTGTGGTCTGATAAAGAGGATATGTAGAAACACTCAGCTGAAAAAAAAAAATGATAATAATGAATTTATGTTTTGAAAGTCGACAGAATGAAGTTTTTACCCCTCATATGATCAAAACATAATAATACAGGATTCCTTCCCACTGAAGAAAGGCAAATACCCCTGATATTGGTCCAGCAGATATGCCTTCCTAACCCGGAAAATATTTTAAACTTGTTTATTAAACAGTGGAGCAGTCTAACATGAACATGAGCATTTTTCAGTCCAACCACAACAAGGACCATTGGTTCATAAACTGTTTGTCACTGGCAATCTTGTTCACTTTTGCATCATTGCTGACGCAGAACATCAGAGAATGACATTAGTTTTCCTATAATGCCTTCAAGGGCTAGACAAAATAGCCACTGTCTGCTCTCGTGAAGAAGTTGACATGAAATTCTGAAGAGTCAGCGTCATCTACTTGCAAACCAAAAATGAAACCAGTACTCCATGGATTCCACTGCCACTTTCATCTTCTTCCTCCGATTTATTTTTCACTGAAATATTCGTTTCATCATGGATTCTCACATTTACTTTTCAATAAAATCCATTAACTTGCACTGAAGTAGTGGGAGCTTGATGTTGATAACTTAAGTGTAAAAGAATTTGTGTTGAATACATGATGTCAAACTTTAGAGAAAAAGTGACCCCCAAGTCAAAACCGTTTAACTGGTGAAGAAGTTCATCCTTAAAGCAAAGTTTTTTTTTTTTTTTTTTTCTAAACTCAGAACCTGATGTGAGAGTTTGAAGATAATGGTTATAATTCCTGATAATGGACATGACAACCAAACTGGCATGCTGAAATTAGTATTTGGTAAAATTACAAATATGTTCTGGAAGCTTCATTGTACATTACTTTGAGCAGCACAATACAATGAAAAAATAGATAATGTGATAGATATTCTGCTGATAACCATGCTGCTACTACAATCAATAACCCTCAAGAGATGAGAAATTGTCCCTCCAAAATGACTTAAGATGTTACTGACACACTTAACATTGACGCATATGTAGATGCATTCACAATCCATACATGCTCAAATGTCTCGATCTCTGTCGGTCTATCTGTCTGTCTTTCTCTCTCTCTCAACACACACACACACACACACACACACACACACACACACACACTTCAGCACAATACAATTCAGCTTAATTAATTAGTCCAGGCAAACTGACACGTCATGTCAATTGAAGTTTTTCACACAACTCAAAACAAATACAGAAAGGCATCAAATACATAATCAAACCGCAAAAGCCTCAAGAAAATATGAAAAAAATCAGCATGGTAAATTATGAAAGGAGGACAGACAAGACGTGCTATGCGCATCACTGACTATTCCCTCAAACAGATGTATTACACTGGCACACACAACCATGACATCACCTTCAGTTTGTCTTCTTCGTACTCAATGCCGTACAAAGAGTCAAATCTCAGCGTTGTTCGCACTGATGATCGGATTGTGTATGTGCAGATGACATAATCTGCATAATTTGCAATGCCATAGCCAGGGGAGAAAATCTCTCCAGTCCTCTCTGTGAGGTCGACCTGGCAGCCTGTGAACATAAAGTTACCAAAATTCAGTAAAGTCCAGGCATGTTTCATTAGCTCAGTTGCAGATTTTTATCATTGAAGAACATATTTATGCAAATCTTCCCTGTTAAGACTCTGCCACAAATATGTTTCCTTCATTTTATTTATGCTTTGCAATCATGGTAATAATATTAATGAGGACAATTTCCATTGCGCCTTCCTAACAACATAGACTGCTGGGCGCTTTACAACTTTTAATAAAATCTGTATCTGAAATATACGAAAGACACCCACACACATGCACATGTGTGCACACGCACACACACACACTCACCACACACACACACACACACACACACACTCACACACACACTTACGTCTGCGTTTGTGAGTCATAAACATATGCACGCACTCGCATGCAATCTTTCTCTCACAGACATAAACACAGACACACACACACACTGACACACAATGTTACGTAAATATATGTTCACTGTATAACATGGTGAACAGCACGTCTGTACACGACAAACAGCAATTTAGTAATGTTTCAGGTGGTATTCTGCGACTGGCTTAAAACAAATCAAGTTTTAAGTGCAGACTTGAAAGTCTTGGAATTGTGGAGTATAACTTCCCTTCCAGAGCAAATCGCAGATTTTTTTAATTTTATTTGTTTCAAAGCATTCATGCTTTAACTAGTCTGGTCTGAGGGGAAGTCTACTTCACCAACAATTTGCAATGTTTAAAGCCCATTCAACCTTTCTGCTATGAGTGGTCATATCTGGCTGCAGACAGCCGTTTTTGAACCTGTCCTGGCTGTCTGTCCCACGTGGCCTCCTCCTGTCTTAACAGTGCACTGGTGGAGGACTGACCTCAAAACGTCCCTTGCTGCCTTGGCTGTACTCTAGCAGAAAACTGACTTCGGATAATCTCCTGTGGCCACTGAAGTTGCGCAGTTTCGGCAAAGCCATGTCTACCTTTAACCCATTTGTCCTTATCTTTTCCTAACCTGTAAGTGACAATAACAACCTTGAAACTGCCTACTGAAGGTGAGACTCCTCCTGACATCTGTTCATATATGAGTGAGATGTCATGTAAATACCTGACTTTGTGGGGGGTGCTATTTTTTCCACAGCATCTTGCCTTCAGTCAGGCTCAAACTAATCAATGGTGATATACTTAGTAAGAATAGAGGAATGAAGAATTACTGGGACTGGGGTGAGTTTTCATCTAAAAATCATGAAGAAACTGACTGCTAGGGGCCCTTACCCAGTCGTTCTGTTGGTCTGAGAATATGAGTAGGAACAGGGTCCAGAGCATACAATGGCACTTTCACCACAAACCAACAGACAACTATAGTGTGTGACAGCTACATTCCCTCCCATTAAAGAACTTTTTTTCTCTGGAGCATGAAGTCTTGCAATTAGATTTCTGGAAGTCATCTTTCAGACTTGCGCTATATGCATCTAATAGTACTGTAGAGATCTTAGTAGTTTGCATCACGACGCTCTTACTACATTTGACTGTACATGACAAATTTTTCTTGACTGCATTATGTATCTTCCGCCTGTTTATGTCTGTGCATGCTGCTTTGTCTGTATCACTTTTTTCTCTCTTCTTGTATCTTATTTATCTCCATCTTTTTTATGACGTGCTTTGCTTAACATGTACATGTTCTGCTTTAAGCATCCTCCCCCTCCCCTATTCTTCATCCAACCCCATCCCCTTATCCACCTCAACGACTCTTTGTTGATTGAAGTAATTTCCTTTTTTTGCATCTTATCTTCTCAAGGTCACTTCATTATTTTTCTTTTTAAGAGAACTGATTAATCATTTCATATTTCTCAGAGAGAGAGAGAGAGAGGGGGGGGGGGAGGGAGGGAGGGAGGAATGGAGGGGGAGAGAGAGAGAGGAAAGGAGGGAGGGAGAGTGAGAGAGAGACAATGAGAGAGAGCGAGAGGAGAAGAGAGAGAGAGATTAATTATTGTATTTTTTTGGTAAAAGAGAGAGTGAGAGGGGCAATGGGATGAAGAGAGGCAGGCTGACAAAGACAAAGCACAGTAAATCAGACGGTAGTAAAATTTCCTTTCTATCTTTCTCTGCATATGTTAGTGGAGTTAGTCTTGGCCAATGTATACAAAATATGTTACATTTCCTTCCTAGTTTGATAACTGGCATTTTGAATTGATATAATTCAACTCTGACACCTAAAATTTGTTTAAAACTACAAAACAAAACAAAACAAAAAAGGATTTCATGCCCTGTTGTGCACTCAGAGGCACTGAGCGTTGGCAGTGCATTATGAACATGGCATTAGGCTGTCACTCATAAAAGGTGGCATGTAGGGAAAAAATTATAAAACACAATTACCCTACATCTTTGCTTCTCATGTCATGCCTTCAAGTTTTCTTCAAAAAAGATACAAGAATTAATTTGAATTATAACTTCCCTCAAACCTTAAAATTTTCTTTAAAAATTCACACATTACTTGTATCATCTCCTTTCTCATTTCTGTCTAATCTACGTCAAAACAAACAAACACACAATTTTCAATTGTTCTCCTTTTCTCATATTTCTTAAAACGTTCTGTTTAAAGAGGTACAATCAGCAGAGAAAATAACAATTAATTTTATTTGTACCTTTCCCCCTCTCATATCTCTAAATTTCTTTAAAAAATTGGGGTGGGTTGGTGGGGACTCACAAATTTTATGATCTTGAATTTTTTCTTCTATTTTCAAAAGCTTCTCTTCTTTTACATTTAATAATATTTCCATTTTATCTGCTCCTATCATCAAGTTTCATGTAATAAATGGGGACAAAATTATCTGTCTCCTCTACTCCTCTTCAATAGTTTCAAATTTCCTTCATGAAAAAGGACTTGTCAACCATCTCTTCAGATTAAATCTCTTCTTCCAAATTTTCAAATTTTATCTGATCATCTGATAATACAGTGACTGTGATTGTGACCAGGATTTTTTTTCTCAGAACCAAACTGTTATTTAGAAAAATGTGCATCACCATGAAACAACAGGTAAAAAACAACTGCGCGTCACTTTGCTATTCTGACTTTTTGTCATTTATACACATGCTTCTAACAGTATTATCATTATCATTTATATGGCAAGACAGTTTTGATGATAATGGTACCTGAAAGATACTTGAATGCAAATCCTTGATTCTGGACATTGGTATTTTTGCCAGTCTTCAACAAGATGTAGAGAAAGGGGCCTGTGGAAAGCACGTAGCGAGGCCCAGTGGTTCCCCGATACTGAGCCAGGTGAGGGGCACTGGCATCATGCCCATCACGTATGTCAATAACGTCTCCAGGGGCTAAGTCCATGTAATCTCTCTGGAAAAACAAAATAAAGGGGTAAATTGAGCTGAAATGCTGAGGTCATTTTCAAGCAGCTGCACATTCTTACTCTTTTCCTTTAACTTTGTTTTAAATTAGGTACAAAATGATTTTCACCAATGTATGAAATAAACAAAAGGCAATCAGTCTTGGGGGAAAAAAAGCAGCAGTAACAATTGCACAACTACTTGGTCAGTGTAGTGTTCTGGTGCACACTTTCTGTGCCTATGACACAAATTGTGGGCCATAGTCTGACTGACTAAAAGAGGTTGAGATGTTAATGAGCTATTTTACCACCTTTCGGTGACTAAATGCATTTGTTATACAAAACGGAGCTGGACGCCTATGGTGACTAAATGCATATGTTATACAAAACAGAGTTGGAGCAACAAATGGATTGTGGTGGCAATGCAGGGGAGATTTACACCACCATTGATTGGATTTGAAGGTTGACCAATGAAACCTGCAGATCCCTTGAACACTGCTTAGGATTTGGGGTATAGATTTGGGGGGGGGGGGGGGGGGGGGGGGAGGCAGGGGGATGTTACAAACAAAAGCAGAGAAAGCCTTGTCCTTTCCGCTTGAAGGACTGGGTACAGCACAAAAATCACTGATGTACAGGGAGAAACACCTGAGATAAAATTGTTTGCTGTTAGCCTGTAATACAAAAAACACCTTTAAAATCACTTCATGTGACTCTGCTGAAGCACAGTGACTGTTCTTGTGTCCCAACACCACACACCGTCAGTTGGCATTGCTTATTAACCACCTTTTTTGACTATGGAGACAACATGCAAATGATTAGCCATGACAAGAATCACTCATCCATACTTTCTTCTTCTATTAGTGCAGAGAGACTTGTCTGTGAAACTTTCAGCTGCCAGGTGTTGGTCTTTTTGCTCACTGCTGAGTTCATGCTCAAGATTCTAGACAAAAAAAAGATTTGCTGACTGATAAAATGTCGCTCACTGTACACACACACAGTGGATGTTCCATGAGGATGAACATAAGTGCTGTCCTCATGCTATCAACAATACACCATGCCACATTCCACAAATGCATGATTCATGCTAAAATTTCTTTCCTGATGTAGCGTACAAGATGAACCATTTAAAGAAAAAATGCTGACCTTTGGTGGATTTTTAAGCTGAGTACAGAGCAGTGTATCGCAACATTCTTCGTAAAATGGCCAAAACAAATACGCCAGAAGTGAATGGGAAGGCAGACCTGGTATGCAATGGTTCATGAATCCTTGAACCATCACATTCGTGTCAACATCTCTAAAATCAATAGCATGTAAAGGAAATGAATGTGAACACCTCCACCCCCCCCCCCCCCCCCCCCCCACAAACACACACCTCACAGACATTACCATATACATACACACACACACCTCTCACAACATGACCATGCACATACACGCACACACACACCACATACCCTAATACACTTACACTAATACACACACATGCCAAGTTCAACAAATCTGTAACAAGAAGCAGAATGCTTTCTAAACTACAGTGACAATAACACACACACACACACACACACACACACACACACACACACACACACACACACACACAAACACACACTCACATTTACACACGAACACACACACACCTCATCCACAGCCCAATAACATCAGATCAAACACCAACATTTGATACTATAACCATACTTGCAGAGTGATGATTTTGCGTGCATACACAGACTTGATAATCCACAGGGTTTCCTGACTGCAAAGGTAAGAGGCAGACCTGAAAGGTGCCGAGAAGGGTGCCCAAGAATCGGAAGCCAGTAACACCTTTCCAGCATGTGGGATACTGGATTCCACTGTATGGCAAGACAGTATAATATCATAATATCAAACAAGAGTCAATATCTATGTATCTAGAGTATAATACCATAATATCAAACAAAAGTCAATATCTATGTATCTAGAGTATAATATCATAATATCAAACAAGAGTCAATATCTATGTATCTAGAGTATAATATCATAATATCAAACAAGAGTCAATATCTATGTATCTAAATCTTGAGTCAAGTCGGATCAGAGGCAGGATCAGAGTCAGAGTTGGAATTTTGCCACGTCTTGTCTTGATACGTCTATCTATCATCAGGGTCAGAGCTGGAGTCAGAGTTTATGTTTTGTCTTGCCTTGTCAATCTATCTATTTGTCATAATTTTCAATACGTATCTGAAGTGCGGCAAAGCACTCAAAATCACACGCACCTGCTGTCCAGGACAGATTGAACCCTGTTCCTTGCACAGATGCATCAGAGATAAAACGGATGATCATGAAGTTGTTGTAGCTGAAAATTTCCGCCGAAGGAGGGTCGGCCCCAGAGAGGCGTGCCAGCCTGGTTGAGGTTGAGGTGGTTCTGCCTCCTCCCATGATCATCAGCTCATCCTCCTGGATGTCAAGATGGAGCACCTGTCAACAAATATGACCATGGTGAAGGAAAAAAAGAAAAGAAAAGGAAAACACTGTCCAAGAGGAAATGACAACTCTGTGTATCTTAACATCACCCTGTGCGTGCAAGACTCCCTATGATGTACTTGTTAAATGTGTGCAGTAAAATCAAGAAAAAAAAATGCTGTGAAATTTGAAAGAGGATGTAGACAAATGCAGTGAAACCTCAAATAGGAGAGTAGACCCATGCAGTGAAAATTCAAAGATGAGATCGATCAACTTAGTGAAAGCTCAAATCAGAGAATAGCCAATGCAGTGAAATCTCAGAGCAAGGTCAGTGCAATGAAATCTTAAACAGCAGACAGATCAACACACTGAAACCTCAAAAAGCAAGTAATCCAAAGCAATGAGACCTCAAAGATGAGGCAGACAAGTGCAGTGAAATCTTAAAACACACACACACACACACACACACACACACACACACACCACACACAAAACATGAAGGCCAGTGCAATGAATCTCAAACAGAAGGAAGACAAAGCAGTGAAATCCCAGACAGAGCTTTGGCGATAACCTTCATGAGGATACAGACCACTTGCAGTGAAACCTTGAAGAAGACATAAATACTGTGAAACCTAAGACAGGGGGTAGATCATATCACTGAAAACCTCAAAAACGTAGACCAATGCAATGACACCTCAAATATGAGGCAGAATGAAGAGGTAGACCAATGCAGTGACACCTCAACAAGGAAGTAGACCAATGCAGTGAAACTTCAATGAGGAGGTAGACCAATGCAGTGACACCTCAATGAGAAAGTAGACCAATGCAGTGAAACTTCAATGAGGAGGTAGACCAATGCAATGAAACATCAATGAGGAAGTAGACCAATGCAGTGAAACGTCAATGAGGAAGTAGACCAATGCAGTGAAACTTCAACGAGGAGGTAGACCAATGCAGTGAAACTTCAACGAGGAGGTAGACCAATGCAGTGACACCTCAACGAGAAAGTAGACCAATGCAGTGAAACTTCAATGAGGAGGTAGACCAATGCAGTGAAACATCAATGAGGAAGTAGACCAATGCAGTGAAACCTCAATGAGGAAGTAGACCAATGCAGTGAAACTTCAATGAGGAGGCAGACCAATGCAGTGAAACGTCAATGAGGAAGTAGACCAATGCAGTGAAACCTCAATGAGGAAGTAGACCAATGCAGTGAAACTTCAATGAGGAGGTAGACCAATGCAGTGAAACGTCAATGAGGAAGTAGACCAATGCAGTGAAACCTCAATGAGGAGGTAGACCAATGTGGTGAAACCTCAATGTGGAGGTAGACCAATACAGTGAAACTTCAATAAGGAGGTAGACCAATACAGTGAAACCTCAAACAGGACGTAGACCAATGCAGTGAAACCTCAATGAGGTAGACCAAATGTGGTGAAACCTCAATGAGGTAGACCAATGTGGTGAAACCTCAGTGAGGTAGACCAATGTGGTGAAACCTCAACGAGGAGGTAGACCAATGTGGTGAAACCTCAATGAGGTAGACCAATGCCGTGAAACATCAATGAGGAGGTAGACCAATGCGGTGAAACCTCAATGAGGAGGTAGACCAATGCGGTGAAACCTCAATGAAGAGGTAGACCAATGCAGTGAAGCCTCAGAGGTAGACCAGTGCAGTGAAACCTCAGAAATAGACCAGTGCAGTAAAACCTCATTGAGGAGGACAAGAACCATTGCAACAGAACCTTGAACAGGACTTAGGCCAATGCAGTAAAACCTCAAATAAAAGGTAGACCTACACAGAAAAACCTAAGAGAGGAACTTGGCCAGTGGAATGGAACCTAAAACAGGAGGTAGGCAGGTGTAGTGAAACTTCACAGATGAGGTATACCAATTTAGTGAAATCTACAAAGAGGAGATAGGCTAGCTCAGTAAAACACAAGACAGAAAAGGCAGACCACAGCATACAAATCTCAAAGAAGAGGTAGACTACAGCATAGATCAATGCAGCAAAACCTTATAGAGTAGGCAGACCAATTCAGTGAAACTCAGAGGAGGTAAACCAATCCAGTGAAACCTTAGAGAGGAGGTAGACCTATGCAATGAAACCATAATGAGTAGATAAGCCAATTCATTGAAACCTCAACAAGGAATTTGGTAAGTGTGATGAAACCTCAAAGAGGACATAGACCAATGCTGTGAAATTTCAAAGGGGAAGTAGACCAGTTCAGTGAAACCTCAAACAGGAAAGAGATTAATGCAGTGAAAACATCAAAGAGGTGGTAGGCCAATGCATTGCTACCTTGAAGAAGTTAAATGTCAAAAAGGAAGCAGGCTGACACAGTTAGATTCTTTTTTAAGCATTTGATGACGAATGAAATTTCTGGCTTGTGACTGAGCCATAATTTTCACATGTATAAGGTTTAACAAGCGGTGTTTTGTGCACGCTGAGGCCTACATAGAGCAGACAGACTTGCAGTTAAATTTCTGAGAGGAAGCAGGCTGACACAGTTAGATTCTTCCAGAAGCCTTCTGCGACATAGTGAAATTTCTGGCTTGTGACCGAGACATTATTTTCATGTTCACATGTATGGTGTTTAGTAAGCAGCATTTCGCGCATACTGGATCAGTGTCACTGAAGTGATTCAGCAGCTGCACAGTCTCCTCAAGGGAGTTTGCTCATGACCACCTGATATTCATTGCTCCCTGTGGACTATGGTACTTGGGGTAGGAAAGGGGAAGCATGGGTATGGGCTATGTGTGGGGTAATTTGAACGGTCTGCATGGAAGTAAAACCGCATGGGGGCACAAAATATAAGCACAAGAAAAAGAAAAGACTAAACAAAGAGAAAGACATTTCCTAAAAAAACCCATCTGTGTACAGAAAGTATCATTTTTCTTTTATTTTAAAAAAAAGAAAATTTCATGCAATGCAATACAAATGACAATATGGTACAGTACCTTGAGCTTTATGTTGGACCCCACCGGCCCCTCAATGGTCCACTGGTAATCACTATTGATGGGATATGTTCCACCGACAACGGGCGACTCGATTATTCCACTGGATCCTTTAATATACATCCTGTAAGGAGCTGTGGATACAGAAACAGAGGAGAGATTTTTGAGCATGTGTTCACATATGTGTGTACATGTGTGAGTGAGTGAGTGAGTGAGTGAGTGTGTGTGTGTGTGTGTGTGTGTGTGTGTGTGTGTGTGTGTGTGTGTGTGTGTGTGTGTTGTAAGTACGTGTGTGTGTGTGTATGTGTGTGTGTGTGTGTGTGTGTGTGTGTGTGTGTGTGTGTGTGTGTGTGTGTGTGTGTGTTTGTGTGCATGTGCAAGTACATGTGTGCCTGTGCATGCATATGTGCTTATATCAATACTTGCAAGTTTATGTATAATATAGGTATGTGGCCCCCATATATGCTTTGAGTACTGCATACATAATGAGCATGTTACTGTAAATCCGAGCATCATTACAGTACACTGACAGGGTATTTTGAATGTAAATCAGTACATGTAAACGAATGTGTGTGCGTGCTTGCATGCGTGTGTGTGTGTGTATATGCATGCGTGTGTGCCTGCATGTCCAGGACGCAAGTGTTATATCCATGTTTTTGCTATTGTTATCATGCTCTGATAAGATTTTGTTGTTGTTTCTTCAGGAGAACAAATGATATGTAACGCTGACTGTACACATGATTCAATGCACACATGTGTAAACCAATATACATGGATGTTTACATCTGTTTCAACTATTACTGTACATATACCTTGCATATGTCTTGCATATGTTTGCACACGACATATAGGGTGTGGGTATATATGGTTGAGAGTATATATGCGTTTGCCTGTGCCAGTGTGTTTGTTGACTTACCACATTCAATTTCATCTGATCCATCTGAGCAGTCACTGTAGTCATCACAGACTCTGCTAGACTGCACACACTCGCCTGAGCTGCACTGGAAGCTGCCTGTTTATCAAAATAAGATGCTCAAAGCTTAAAAAGAAAAAAGTATCTTTCAGACATATACACTTTTGATAACAGAGGGCTATGTAAGGCCAGAGCAAAAATCTACGAAGCATGTGCATGCAGCTAAATAGCATCTGAAATCCAAGTGCTCCTCATGGCATACCACTTTAACCAGGGACGGGACTTCCAATAACACTACCGAGGCAGTTCTGTTAAAGAGAATAAAAACATAAAGAATGATAGTGATAACAAACACTTCGCGTATCTTTAGCTGTCTGGTATCGCCAGCACAGTGCTTATCAGGTGATGTACTTTGTATGCTGGACCAGAATAGGCATCAGTGAACACCATTTACGGCGGTTTCAAAGTGGGCTGACTGCAGGCAGAAAATGAAACAAGAGCAAAGACAGTCACTGAGCTACCATGCTTGAGCCGCCAAATGAAAAAAAAAAAAAATTACAACACAAATGCATTACACTCAACCTATTTGGCTTCTTCAGGCACGTCAAATGACATCCTAGACAATAAAAACGAAGGACAGGCAGTCACTTACCTCTTTGGCATGGGTACAAAATGGTAAGGGAATAGAAATGAGGCTGAAGGGGAGACAATACCGGTTAAAATAAAATAAAATAATGGTAATAAGGTAAAGTACTCCAACTAATAGTGATAAAGATGATGGTAATATAATCATATAATAATATCCTTGACAATAACGATAATAGTAATTGTGATCATAAGAACAATACTTACTGAAGAAGAGGAAAGAGAGGAGTTAGAGAATAGTAACAGTAATATTATCATAGCAGCAATGGTAATGTTGATGGCAATAATCTTGTTAACAATAATGATGATAATAATTATAACGCTGATGCTTTTCAGACAACAGACAAGCTATCTGCAGAAAATCACATCATGAAGAATTGCTGTAGTGTACTGGACACACACTGCCCAATCCTGTAGCAAACCTGGAATCTCAGAGGTAACAGGAACAGAGATGGCTTAGTGGAAAACTATCAAATGTTGAGACCAGAAGGACAGGACACAATCTGAGGCCAGCTGAAATGAAAACTTGTTGACAGAAGGCTGGAATCTTCTATCAGTGGCTTATATGCCATGAGTAGCAGGTCATAAATCAAACCACACTGATTTACAAAGAGATCTTTCTTGCATAAATAAATAACCTAATATGACTAGGCACCTGGAAAACAAAAAGAAAGAAAATGCAAGAACAGGGGTCTACTCTTCTACTAATATGACTAGGCACTTGAATGAAAAAAAAAGAAAACTCAAGAACAGGGGTCTTACTCTTCTACTTTCTCTAGTCTCACTCTTATCTTAATTTCTCTCTCATGCCCACAAACAACTGATCCCACTCATAACATCTTACTTTTAGTCTAAAATCATGCAAAGTCTGGGTACACTGATCCCGCTGATAACATCTTACTTGTTGTCTAAAATCATGCAAAAGTCTGGGTACAGCAAAATTGTTCCTCTGTAATCATGAAGAACCAAACAAACAAAACTAACCTTCAGCGCATGCTGGTAGACTACAAATAAAGTGTCCTTTCCACTCGCAGGTGCCCAGCTTCCAGCGATACTGCCTGTCAGTCTCCACTACATAGACACATTTGCCTGCTTGAAGATCGGGGTTTAGGACATCCCAGAAACCGTGCGTGATGCTAGTCACTGTGTCGTCGCTCCACCTACTCTCAG
>CM065714.1:56747557-56763944 GCA_033310375.1 Conus canariensis
CACCTTCGATAGAGACAAGAAGCAAAATGTCTGTATAGCACCTTCGATAGAGACAAGAAGCAACTGTCTGTATAGCACCTTCGATAGAGACAAGAAGCAACTGTCTGTACAGCACCTTCGATAGAGACAAGAAGCGAATGTCTGTATAGCACCTTCGACAGAGACAAGAAGCAAATGTCTGTATAGCACCTTCGATAGCGACAAGAAGCAAATGTCTGTATAGCACCTTCGATAGAGACAAGAAGCAAATGTCTGTACAGCACCTTCGATAGAGACAAGAAGCAAAATGTCTGTATAGCACCTTCGATAGAGACAAGAAGCAAATGTCTGTATAGGATGCAGGTCGACAAGGGCATCAGTCCTAAACATGTATCTCTGTTATATCCCCTCCCCATCCTCATGCACTGTAGCCTATATAATAACTTCCTCTGACTGGTCAGTAAAACAAGGGTGATAATCACAACACCATAGGTTTGCCATGCTAGTCTACCACGCTGTCTAATTCAGTATCGTTTGAAGGAAGATTCAGAAAGGTTCATGTCGCCTATGCAAAAAAAAAAAAAAAAAAAAAAAAAAAAAAAATGCAGTCCTTTTAACTTAACACTTTTAGGATGTTGGAGACACAATAAGGTGAAAACAAAAGAGAAAAAAAAAAAAAAAAGGTAGATTGGGGGGGGGGGGGGGGGGGGGGGGGGGCTGGAAGAAGAAAAGAAAAGAAACAAACTCACACTGAACCTACGGAAGGAAACCGTACACCAGTATGCTTGGTGTGCTGTGTGTGAATGTTTGACCCACCTCCGCGAATGTTGGTGCTGTTATCTGTGTTACGTGTTTCGGTTTTTATTTTTTTATTTATTTATTTTTTTTAGCTAAACTCGGTGCAACACGTTATTCATCACTGTATTCGCTCTATTTCACGATTTGTCCCCATGCATTTCGTTGATTTAGTGTCATGCTTTCTTTTTCTTTTTTCTTTTTTTTTTTCTCTCCTGGCTCAAAGAATCTGGCTAGCGCTTATGACTTGAGTGGAAATAATTATAGATGATGATGATGATGATGATGATGATGATGATGATGATGAAAGGAGACTGTAAACCCATCTCTTTCTTTCCTCGTGATTCTTTTTTCTTCTCAGAGGTTAGTGAAGATAGAGTCAGCTAAAAACGCACGCGCGCGCGCGCGCGCGCGCGCGTGTGTGTGTGTGTGTGTGCGTGCGTGCGTGCGTGCGTGCGTGTGTTTGTGTGCGTGCGCGTGCGCGTGCGCGTGCGTGTGCGTGCGTGCGTGCGTGCGTGCGTGCGTGCGTGTGTGTTTGTGTGTGTATGTGTAACACACACACACACACACACACACACACACACACACACACACAGCACGCACGCACAGAGAGAGAGAGAGAGAGAGAGAGAGAGAGAGAGAGAGAGAGACAGAGACAGAGACAGAGACAGAGAGAGACAGAGAGAGACAGAGGGAGGGAGGGAAAGAGAGAGAGCATGTGGCTAACCATGTATATTCTTACATATGTTATTGGGAATTCAGGCGGAGGTGGGAACTGGGAGGGCGGGAGGCGGAAGGCAGTGGTGGTAATGGATGGGGGATTGTATCAGTTGGCTACACGTGTCAGCAGATTTGAACTCTAGGTCTAATCCCTCTCCAGTGGATCTCAAAGCATAGGATCAGCCTGCAGCATGAGAGAGACTGCTTCCCTTCCCTTCTGTTCCACTTAATACCTGGAGGTGAAGGAATTTGGAGGCACAAAAGGTGGAGGAAGGGGAGAAAAAAAAAAAAAAGGGGGGGGGGGGGACTGGGGAATGGGGAGGAGGATAACGTGACAATACAATTCCTCAGGTGACTGGTGGGTTCATGTCCGGGTTCTGTAGAGGCCCGATGATTCGATTCAATTCCTAACTCCCTCTTGTTGCTGAGGGGTTTGGGAAATGTCGACTGTCACGTGACGAAGTCCTGTGTCTGGATCCGGGTACTCTGATGTGGCGTGGGTATTTGTTGGTGGGTGGTAGTTCAGACTTGGCGAAATTCTCTCTCTCTCTCTCTCTCCTCTCTCTCTCTCTCTCTCACTTCTCTCTCTTACGTTACGTGACGAAGTCTGTATCTGGATCGGGTACTCTGATGTGGCGTGGGTCTTTGTTGGTGGCTGGTAGTTCGGACGTTAGCAGCCCCTTCTCTCGCGCCTTCCCTCTCATTCAACATTACTGTCTGGTTTGGAAATCTTTCAGAGAAAGAGCGAGCAAAGCTCGCCAGAATTATCAATCAGGCAAGCAAGGTTATAGGGAAAAAGCGATCTGCTCTCAAGAAGTCTATACTGTTTCTGTAATCAGGAAATCTGTGAATATTACCTCTGGTCCCTCACACCCACTCCACTGCCACTTTGAAAACTTCCTTCAGGAAGACGCTACAGAATGTCCAGAGCACAGAAGAATGTCTTTTCAAGAAGTCCTTTATACCATGTGCCATTAGCATTTTAAACTCTAAAGCCTGTGATTGACTGCCATGACCCTTGTCTCTCAACATGAACAATTCAGTCTGCAATATTATGCTTTTACTGTGACTATGACTGTGCGTGCGTGGTGGTGTGTGTGTGTGTGTGTGTGTGTGTGTGTGTGTGTGTGTGTGTGTGTGTGTGTGTGTGTGTGTGTGTGTGTGTGTGTGTGTACGCATGTGTGTGTGTGTGTTTTAGTGTTTGGGCATTGGTGCGGGTGAGTTTGTGTTTTTATGTTTTGTTTTTATTATCTATGTAGTGTTTTATGTCTTATGGATTTAATGTTTATTTCATGTGTGTGTGTGTGTGTGTGTGTGTGTGTGTGTGTGTTGTGTGTGTGTGTGTGTGTGTGTGCGTGTGTGTGTGCAGGTGTATGTATGGGGGTGGTGGGTGGGGAGGGGTGTGTGAGTGTTATTGTATATACAAATACAATACTAACACAGGCTTTTATGTAACGATTTATAATGTCTCTTTGTAAGGTCTTATGTACTTGCGAAATGATGTGGAGCAGAAGAAAATTTCCAGTGGACAGTAAAGTTGATTGAATTGAATTGAACTGAACTGAATTAAACACACAAGGCTGAATATAATAATGTCGTCGGATGAACTTTATTCACATAGAACCGTTTCGCAACTAAGAACAAAGTGCTGTTCACCCTCTTTCGGGTTTTTACCTAAAGGACACTGTATATCAAAATAGGTACATATATCTAAACCGGTGGACAACCAGATCAGATGTCCCGAGTCAAAACTGAGAGAGAGAGAGAGAGAGAGAGAGAGAGAGAGAGAGAGAGAGAGAGAGAGAGAGAGAGAGAGAGAGAGAGAGAGAGAGGAGAGAGAGAGAATTTCACGTAGGCATTCAAACATTCATAAAATGCCTTTTTTTAAGAAAAAGTAAACATCAAACCCCACCCCCCCCCACCCCCTAAAGCCAAAGAAACGAAACAAAGAAAAGAAAACAGCAGGGGGAAAAAAAGTATCTATGTCTATACTAAAACACGTATTTTTGTAACTCTGTGTGCGTGTTCCACGCGAGTGTGCAGTGTGTGTGTGTGTGTGTGTGTGTGTGTGTGTGTGTGTGTGTGTGTGTGTGTGTGTGTGTGTGTGTGTGTGTGTGTGTGTGCTCCTGCGCTGCGTTATTTATTGAACTCGGCAAACATCAAAAGAAACGAACAGCCAAAAAACACACACATCAACTCTGTACAACAACACGATGATAACGACAATCAGAGAGACAGGAATGTGCAGGATCGGCGGGCAGTAGGGAAGCGGGGTGGGGAATGGGGTTAGTAGAAATGGGTGGAGCAGGATTCATCAATGGGGGGTCAGGGGGTGGAGGTGAGAAGGGAAGGGGGGTGGGGGTGCATACATACTCAAAAGGGCGTGAATCTGTTCTGTTTGCCTAAGGCCCGCGAGAATTTTTTTTTTTTTTTTTCATTTTTGGTTGTTGAGATCGAAACGAAAATCACACACACACACACACACACACACACACACACACACACACACACACACACACACAACACACACAAACGCGCGCGCGCGCACACACACACACACACACATACAAGTACGCACGCACGCACACACGCACGCACGCTTGCACGCACGCACGCACACACACACACACACACACACACACACACACACACACATACCAAACACACACACGCGCATGCACGCACGCGCGCGCGCCACACACACACACACAACACAACACACACACACACACACACACACACACACACACACACACACACACACACACACACACACACACACACACATCGGTGGAGCAGAGCACTTCAGTTGGAAGGCTATTGGAGGGGGTGCACACACACACACACACACACACACACACACACACACACACACACACACACACACACACACACACACATGCGCGCGCGCGCGTGCGGGCACACACGCACATACACATACACACACGAACAGACACACACACAACACACACACACACAACACACACACACACACACAACACACACTCACACCACACCACACACACACACACACACACACACACACACACACACACACACAACTACATCGATCGTTGAAAAGGAGGTCGGTGGGGAAACTTGTCACTCACAGTGTCAGGGATCAAGCCGAGGGTACCCCCCTCATCTCCCCTCCCCCCTCTCCCACCTACATGGTGTGCTACTCGTACATTATTCTCTCACTGACACCAGCAAGACTATGTCCCCTGTATAAACGAACACACAAACCCTCCAACTGCAGCACTGTTCAACATGGGGCGAAGCTGCCAACCCACTTACCTAGATTACTGTTTACCCCCCCCCCTCCCTTTCTCTCTCCCTGTCTTTTCCCATACATCGTCTCTCTCTCTCTCTCTCTCTCTCTCTCTCTCTCTCTCTTCTCTCTCTCTCTCTCTCTCCTCTCTCTCTCTCGAGCGCGCAAGTGCGTGGACGCATATACAAGTAGCCTACGCATGTTACTGAGTTCCTGCATATCTTGAATTTGGATTTACCTACTCGTGCTCGAAATGTTGGGGCGATTGAGGGACAGATTGATAAATCATTCCAATAAATGAATGATGCTAATGATAATGATAATAATAATGACGATACTACTACTACTACTAATGTTAATGATAGTTATAGTTACAATGCAGCAGCAGCACAGCAGCAGCCAGCAGCAGCAGCAGCAGCAGCAGTAGTAGTCATATAATAATAATAATAATAAAATTGATAATGATAATAATTAACAAATAATTAAAATAAATGAACAACAACAACAGTAATAATAATTAGAATGATGATGATGATGATGATGATGATGATGATGTAGGAAAAAGATAAATAGGCAGACAGATAAGAAGGGTAACTAAATGACAAGCTGACGGACAGAAAGACCGACAGATAGTAAAATCAATGAATTAAGACATATAGCTTGAAGTGATCCCAAAAGGACCGATATAGAGACTTACTCACTGCACCACCTATTCGCTTGTATAGCATGCATTCCACCACTACTAAGAGAGGGTGGATGAGTAGGGAGGTGTGAGCGCGATGAGGGAGCGGGTGAGGGGTGGGAGGGGCGTCCGGATGGGATAGAGAGGGGGTGGGAGGTGGGGGGGGGTGGTTTCTGGATTACATTTCGATCACATTCTCCCGAGGTTGAGATTCTCTGGCCAGCAGTACAGCAGACATTCTTAATCCGGTCACGGTTGAGTTACTTGAGCAAACACACACACACACACACACACACATATGTACACACACACCTCCCACCTCCCACCCCCTCTCTATTCCCCTGGACACCCCTCCCACCCTCACACACAGACGCATATTATACAAAAGCAAGTGCGCATACGTACACCAGCACACACAGACACACACAGACACACACAGACATACCGCTCCCTCAAGGCGCTCACACTCCCTACTCATCCACCCTCTCTCAGCAGTGGTGGAGCGCATGCCATGCAAGCGAGAGTGTCATTTGGTCTAATATCATGAATAGTGGATTGACGTTAAATGAAAACACACACACACCACACACACACACACACACACACCACACACACCAACAACACACACACACACACACACACACACACACACACACACACACACAGTCCATGACATCAAGCCGAGAGTGTCAGCCGGCTAACACTACATTACTACATTCTAAATCAGTCACGGTTCTATTGTTTGAGTAAATGTTTATACACACACAGACGCATATTATACAAAAGCAAGTGCGCATACATACACCAGCACACACAGACACACACAGACACAGACACACATACTCACACACACCGCACACACACACACACACACACACACACACACACACACACACACACACACACACACACACGCAAGCGCGGGCGTACGCATCCATACACACGTGCGCGCGCGCACGCACGCGCACGCACGCGCGCGCACAACACACACACACACACACACACACACACACACACACACACACACACACACACACACAACAAGATAAACTCAAGGTGCCGACGATGGAAACCTAAAGAAGTACTGTCCTCATTTACCGAACCAACGAAGCCGAGAGCATTCCTGCACCACCATTGGAAGCCTGCATTGTGCTGACATAGGGTGCAGGCATGCATAACCTTTCCATTAGGTCGTAAAAGGAACAACTGCTCCTTAGCAGATGCCATCGCGTGATGGCCACCGTATAAGACACAGAGCCTCCACGGGAAATCGACCTCGTGGGTATACCAGTCTGTACTTTATTACCACAGAGCTCATAGGCAAAAGACGCCACCATCAAACAAACTGCTGTGCACATCCCGCAGCTCCACTGTTGCTGTTTCGTCGACGGTGAAACCAGTACAACTCCAAACACAGCAAAGCTTTCGCCACACGGTCTTACGTGCCCTCTGAAGAGGATCCCGGGTCGCAGTCTTTCTCATTGTCAACAGAACTTTCCTCTGTCGTCAGTGGGTCTTTCCTCACCATCACTGGGTCTTTCCCCGAAGTCGGCCAAAAGGCAGAGAAGAAAAGATACACCTGACGGTACCAGAGGACTAAAAGAAGCGCTGTCTTCAACCGCCAGACCAGTCAGGCGAGGGTAATCCTGTACCACCCTTGGAAGCTTGCACTGTGTTGAGATAGGGTGCAGACATCCACAGGGCGTCCCAGTAAGCCGTCGAGGGAATAAAATTAATGCTCCCCCACATATGACAGCGAGATGCGACACAACAGAACCTCCACGAAAGCGTCCCCCTTGGGTGTTCCAGTCCGTATTTCATGACTGCAGAAGGCGCCACCCTCACACAAACTGCTGTGCGCAATCCACAGCCCCATTTGGTGCTGTTTCGCTGACCGGCGAAACCAGTACAACTTCAGACACAGCAAGACTTTGCCATCCGGTCTTACGTGCCCTCTGTAGAGAATCCCGGGCAGCAGTTTTCCCGCCGTCAACAGGACTTTCCGTATGGTCAGTGGGTCTTTCCTCACTATCACGGGGCCTTTCCCCATGTCGGTCAAAAGGTATTCAAGAGAAAAAGAAAGGCACCAGGAGCCAGAGGGACTCAGAGAAATACTGTCTGCAGACACACAACCATAGACACAGACAAACACAGACACACAGACACACAGACACACAGACACACAACCACACACACACACACACACACACACACACACACACACACACACACACACACACACACACACACAAGATAATGATGATGAAGACGATGCTCTGGGTTTCAGTTTGGTCCAAGACCACACAACAGACTCCTGGCTTCCTTTCAACCAGGCGTGAGAGATACAAACGCAGTTTTTGGTCGGGAAATGCGAACTCCACTCTTACCAATGCATCCATTCCGAGAATGAAACTCGATCGTGTGGTTCCAGTCTTCGCATCTGAGGCCATAGCACCCTTTACTTTAGGCTAGAAGCTGACCGGCGCCGGAGCCCTAAACCCTCCAGATATTACGCCCATGATGGAACATGAACCAGCAACCTTCCAGCCGCGAAACCGCGACGTAAACCGCTGCACCACGGTGATCAGTGTGCCATAAGAGATTTTGGGTCTCTACGCTTCGCACAGACAAATACTCTGGCGCCAATCGAGGGAGCTGGAGGAACGTGGTGAACACTTCTTCAATGCGGCAGCTCCGGTGAGAGAGAGAGAGAGAGAGAGGAGAGAGAGAGAGAGAGAGAGAAGAGAGAGGAGATGAGAGATGAGAGAGGAGAGAGAGAGAGAGAGAGATTTAAATGTTTATTCGTATTTGGGCCACAGGCCTATATAGAACGAAATAATAATAATAATAATTGCAACAATAACAATCAAAGGTGGAGAGAGAGAGAGAGAGAGAGAGAGAGAGAGAGGAGAGAGAGAGAGAGAGAGAGAGGAGAGGTGTGAGTGTGTGTCTGTGTCTGTGTGACTGTGCTTGATTGTGTGTGTGTGTTGTGTGTGTAGTGTGTGTGTGTGTGTGTGTGGCGGTGCTGCGGTGTGTGTGTGTGTGTGCCAGAGAGAGAGAGAGAGAGAGAGAGAGAGAGAGAGAGAGAGAGAGAGAGAGAGAGAGAGAGAGAGAGAGAGAGTTGTTATAGTGCAGCAGCGCTCCTAGTGACTTGGCAGAGTTACGGGAAGAGAAGAGGACGCTTTTGGTTCTGTAGAACTACTGCATCCTGTGTTTCTCTGTATCATCATTCACAAACTACAAGACGTCGTGTCAAGGGTCATCCTTGACTGGTGGCGGGAAAAGTGAAAAGAGAAAGAAGAGACGGAGGTTGTGGAAGGGAGGAGGAAAGACCGGACAATAGACCTACCCCTGGCCCACAACAGCCCCCCCCCCCTAGCCCCCCTCCCCCACCCTTACCCCTCCCCCCCCCCCCCCCCCCCTCGGCAAGCACGCAGGGCGGATCTGGCAAACCGCATAATGAGATACTAGTAACTTCTCCATCTCTACTCGCCCGTGCACGGCCCCAGGTGAGGTGAGGGACACTGTAAACCTCCCCCCTGCCCCCCTACATGTCGGTCCCGCTGGCATTCCTGAGGCCGATGGACCGAACGTGACACAATGGGCGGGGGAATGTGTTGGCACTGATCAGGGGAGAGAATTGCCAGGATCGGGAGACAACTCTACAGCGACCAGCAGGACCTCTCTCTACCCTTCTGCATGCCTCAGTGCTTCTTACCCGAACTCACTCTCTCTCTCTCTCTCTCTCTCTCTCTCTCTCTCTCTCTCTCTCTCTCTCTCTCTCTCTCTCTTCCGGTTTCGTGTCTGTTGTTTACGTAGATCCCAGAAAGTCTTTACGGCTAGCAATTGGCAAATACCCAAACAGATACGGGGCTGGGGGTGGGGGGTGGGGGTGAGGGAGGAGGGGGGGGGGCGGAGAGAACACGGTACCCTGCACACCTGCACACAAAAGAGGATGAGTCGATGGCTTACTCATCTAACCTAGTGGTAAACGATGCATGTTTGGCAGACCAGCGCATAATAAAAAGAATAGTAGTACGAAATAGAAAAACTAGGAATTACAAACACAACAACAATAGCAGCAGCTGTACTACCTAGCATCTGTAGAAGCTGCAAGGACAATTAGCAACAACTGACGTTACAACGACCAACCACAGCAACGTCGGAGGCAGTATTGTCCCTCTTCACCATCTCTATCGTGCACTGCACAACAAAAGATGACCACTCTGGAAAGAAGAGACGGTTAGGGGTGGAGAATGAAAGGGGGAGGAGTGAATGAGTGAGTGAGTGAGTGAGTAAGTAAGCAAGTAAGTGAGTGAGTGAGTGAGTGAGTGAGTGTGTGTGTGTGTGTGTGTGTGTGTGTGTGTTGTGTTGTGTGTTTGTGTGTGGTGTGTGTGTGTGTGTGTGTGTGTGTGTGTGTGTGGTGTGGCGCGCGCGCGCTTCTCTCTCTTTCTCTCTCTCACTCTCTCTCTCTATCTCTCTGTGCGTGCGTGCGTGCGTGTGTGTATGTGAACCAGTCGGGTAATCGGCCATTATGATTTCTTTTCTTTTAAAAATGCTTTCAGAGGACGCTTTTTCGATGTTCTATGGGACCGAGAGGAACACTTTGGATCGACGATCAGGAGTTGTCTTGGTTAGCACAGGGAACCAGTAATCCTTCCCCCTCCCCACAACAAACAAACAAACCCCTCCAACCCTCCGCTCTACCCCTGATCCGCTCAAGTGAATAAATCCAGTCAGCGTGATCGTGCACACACGGACTGCCTGGCTATCCACACCACACCAAGACGTCAACAGACATGAGCTGTGCCTTTTGGCAAACAGTGAAACACAGAGAAATAAACACAAAGCAAGGCCTGCAATGGTCGGAGTTTCCTTCGTATGTACGGCGGGGTAGGTTTAAATGCGAACGTATACACACAGCGCTCAAACATGGTTATATTGCATAAATCATCATCCCCAATCTCTCTCTCTCTCTCTCTCTCTCTCTCTCTCTCTCTCTCTCACACACACACACACACACACACACACACACAAGAGAGAGAGAGAGAGAGAGAGAGAGAGAGAGAGAGAGAGAGATGATGATGATGATGATAATCTTTATTTCCAAGGGTAACAGATAAGCAAACACATGCTTTTTTTCATCCGGCCCTTGCCCCGTTAAGGGACTAAGTATGACTAGCGACTAAGACTTACAAAACTTTTAACAAACACACATATCTTCACAACATTAAAAAGTTCATCCATTAAGGCGTAGATGACTTTAAAAGGAAAAAAGAAACGATTTAAACAACAAACAAGAATAAAGAAATGTATTACAAAGAAGAAAAGAATCGGCACACACAGATATGGAATAAGCGATCCTCCTATCGAAGAGGGGAGAGAGAGAGAGAGAGAGGAGAGAGAGAGAGAGAGAGAGAGAGAGAGAGAGAGAGAGAGGAGAGAGAGAGAGAGAGAGAGAGAGAGAGAGGAGGAGTTACATTCCTTTTGTAAAAAATTAACATACAACAAACTGCTAAGGATGATAATTAGACAATTACAATGCATCAATAATATCAACATTTGTACTTTCTTTTACATTTACATGATGTGGTTATAAGGCAAAACGAGAACGAACAATCGGTTATCAGTAAGCAGCAATATTCCTAGCATCAATAATCATAACACTTATTTTTCATGATGTGTGCGTGTGCGTGTGCATGTATGTGTGTGTGTGTGTGTGCGCGCGCGCGCGCGCGCGCGTGTGTGTGTGTGTGTTAATGTGTGTGTGTGTGTGTGTGTGTGTGTGTGTGTGTGAGAGAGAGAGAGAGGAGGAGAGAGAGAGAGGAGAGAGAGAAGAGGATAGAGAGAGAGAGAGAGAGAGAGATGCCATTATCATTTACCTTCCCCTTCCATCTTTTTTTTTTCTTTTCGACCATTCATACACTACCCAAAACTATAATTATTAATTAAGCGACAATCCATCGAAACGCAGCCGTAATTAACGGGAGAGAGAGAGGAGAGAGAGAGAGAGAGAGAGAGAGAGAGAGAGAGAGAGAGAAGAGAGAGAGAGAGAGAGAGAGAGAGAGAGAGAATAATTCCATTTTTCTATCCAAAATATCACATGCTAAACATTGCTATAAATTTGAATAAAGAGCAATACATCAATATGATCAACAGCAATCCGGACACACATTTATCACCTTGCAGTTACAGTGCTCGAAGAAATCAAAAGTATTAAGACATCAATCAATTAGTGACAATGCACCAATAAAACCAGCGACCACAACAGTCATTCATCATACTATAATTTCAATCATTAATAAAACCGATAGTTACCATATCTCTCATTTATCATTATCTAGTTTTGAAAACATCAGTGGAAAGGAAACGGCGTATCAGTTTAATATGCAGCAAAACAGAGGGTGTGCCCTGGTATATGTAGTTGTTATCAAATTTAATACACATCTTTAAAAACAAACAAGCAAACAAACAAATAAACAAAAGAGAGAGAGAGAAGAGAGAGAGAGAGAGAGAGAGAGAGAGAGAGAGAGAGAGAGAGAGAGAGAGAGAGGAGGTATGAAATTCTCCCATTCACATCCACCAGACACTTAGGTTTAGACACCATCGTATATACAAATCCTACTTCGCATGCGTATGCTCTCATCACTTATGTATTAACATTCATTCCTGCAAAGCCTTTTAACACCAAATATCGTACGTTTTCTTTTCTATTCTCTCTCTCTCTCTCTCTCTTCTCTCTCTCTCTCTCTCTCTCTCTCTCTCTCTCTCTCTCTCTTCTGTTTATTTGTTTGTTTGCTTGTTTGTTTTTAAAGATGTGTATTAAGTTTGATAACAACTTGAACCCGGCCAATTTTATGAACTTCCACCGGCCTCCCAAACACCTCTCACCCTACCACTACCCCCCCCCCCTCTATTTTTTTCTTCTTCTCCATTCTCATTCTTCTTGTTAACACGCTGCAAAGCAACCCACCCTTAAAACAAGAACGTCCACTGGCAGCTCAGATCTTACCAGCCACGACGTATTTGCGGAGTGCAGGCTGCAGTTCTATGCTTGTGGTGCCGCATAATGACACGCTCGATGTCTGGCTGCAACGAACAACGTATGAATGCAGTCCTGACGGGATCCCTGTGGTGTGGGGTGGTGACTTAGATGTGTTCGCACGCAGCGCTACCCTACACCCTCCGGTATCTGAATACGAGTACCAGAGAGACATGACGGGACAAAAGATCTCCCAGTGGGAGATGTCACACGCCTGATTCTTATAGACAGGGAGGCATGATACAGGACTCTACGAACTGCCTATAAGTAATACTATACGAACTTCACGAGCAACTTCAGCAGAAACTGTTCATGGTTTATTGGACTCTCTTTTACAGCCATAGCCACGCGCGCATACATATACACACAAACCTACATTCATGTGCATGACAGACGTTCTCTTGCGTGTAATGTCAGGAACGGCAGATTGACTGGCACACTTGAGTCACAGCATTGCAGATGATGATATGTACGTCCATGTGTGCGCGGGGGGTGGGTTGGGTTGGGGGTGTTATACGAGAAAAGTGTCAGGAGATAAGGGCCGAAAACACTTGCTTGAAGGGGGCTTCTCTTCTGAGGACTCTCTGCTGCCACGCTCTCCACGAGTTTCTTTCTACTGATGCATGGGTAAACCATTGACTTCCGGGAATAGGCCGGGAGGACGTCCGGGAAAGACCGGAGGACACTGGGAAAGACCAGAACCGAGGGCTCTGTGGGCTGGCTCCCACTTTGCCTTAAACATGTGGCTACTAAGAATAAAAGGAAAAGATGCTCCCAGGATTCACCGAAAGGGGGAGAGAATGATGAATCCATCGGTGCTCAACCAATCATGACTGCAAATCCCAAACGGACTATGAACATGGACCAAATGGAATATCCATGTGTCTGTGGAAAGCGTTTCGCTACCACCCGTGGCATGAAGATCCACAGAACAAAGATGGGATGTGTGAAGATCATCTGAATGAGCAGCAGCGCACTGCATCAGCAGATAAGACGTCGGAAGACCAAGGCCAGGATTTAAACCACAGTGCCAAGGACATCCACGCTGTTGGTTTGGATGAGGAATTTGCACAGGCACTCGATGCCAGGCGCCTGAAACTCAACCTGCCACGAGCAAACGAAACTGAAGATTGGGAGAAACTGGATGCAAAAATCGTCCAAAGACTCGATGCACTGATAGGGAAAAGCACCCTGGAACACAAACTAGCCACATATGGGGACATTGTGTATGCCACATGTAGAGACGCCTATGGAGCAAAACTACCCAAAGAGAAAAACACCTCCAAAGAAATCCAGACGCCAAGAAAAGATGGACAAGATCAGGGTCCAAAAGAAAAACCAAGATGCAAATGAAGACCGCACTGCCAGCTGAAAAACAAGGCTTGGAAAAACTGTGGAAAGACCTGAAAGAAAAACACAGCGCCCTCAGCAAAGCGGAATCTGCGAGGAAGAGGAAGAGCAAAAAAGAAGAAGACACAAGAGCGCTTCTTCAGAGACCCTTCCAGTTTGCCAGAACACTGTTTGAGCAGCCAAAATCTGGGACCCTAAGTGTGGACAAAGGAGTTCTTGAGCAGCATCTGAGGAAAACATACTCTGACCCACAGAGCAAAGCACCACTCGACATTCAAGGTCTGGTGTGGACAACCAACCCTGAGGAAACAGTTCAATGGCAAGCCTCCAACGTTGGCGGAAATCAATAAGGTGGTCGACAAAGCCAGAGCCAAATCATCACCAGGGCCAAACGGAATACCTTACCAGCTTTACAAGAAATGTCCCAAGGTGCTGGAGTGGCTCCACAAGCTGCTGCGATCGGCTTGGAGAAACCAGAAGATCAGCGGCCAGTGGATGACGGCAGATGGTGTGTACATCCCCAAAGAGCAAAACTCAAGTGACATCAGCCAGTTCAGGCCAATATCACTACTGAACGTCGAAGGGAAAATCTTCTTCTCTGTCATGGCAGCAAGGCTGACCAAGTACCTGATGGAAAACAAGTACTTGGATGTGTCAGTCCAGAAAGGTGGCATCCCAGGCGTGGCTGGCTGTGTTAGAACACGCCACAATGATCTGGGACGCAATCCAAAAAGCAAAAAACAGAAAAGAGAGACCTGGACGTAGTGTGGCTTGATCTGGCAAACGCATATGGATCTGTGCCCCATGAGATGATACAGTTGGCTCTTGAGATGTACCATGTGCCAAAGAACATCCGCGACATGCTCAAGAAGTACTTCAATGGCTTCTCAATGCGGTTCTCTACCAAGGAGTACACAACAGACTGGATCAACTTGGAAGTGGGTATTGCAATGGGCTGTGCAATTTCCCCAATACTGTTCGTGCTGGCAATGGAACTCATCTTGAAAGCAGCAACAAACAACGCGAGACAAACAGACCTTGGCGATGGATACAAGATGCCTCTCTCAAGGCCTTCATGGATGACACTACAGTGATTTCATCCAGAGAAGACGAGACACGTCATGTGCTGGAGAGGCTGGACGACATAGTTGCCTCATCCAGAATGAAGTTCAAGCCAAAGAAATCACGGAGTCTCTCACTGAGGAAAGGAAAAGTGGCCGGATCTGTGGTCTTCAGTGTTGCCAACCAGGCCATTCCAACAGTCACAGAAGAACCAGTCAAGAGCCTTGGAAGATGGTATGATGATACGCTGAAAGACACACAAAGAGCAAAAGAAACCAAGCAGATGGCGGAGGAAGGCTTGGAGACCATTGACCAGTGTGGGCTCCCTGGCAAATACAAGGTCTGGTGTCTGCAGTTCATGCTGATACCAAAGCTCCTATGGCCTCTGATGATATACGACATCTGCACCAGCATAGTGGAGGCAATGGAAGCCAAAATCAACAAGTTCACAAGGAAATGGCTTGGTGTCCCACCCTGTCTGACTGACATAGCGCTGTACTGTCGCCAAGCAAAGCTGAAACTACACTGAAATCCATCCTGGAGGAATACAAAGCAGGGAAGATCAGACTTCAAAGCATGCTGGAGGACTCAGGAGACAAGGTGGTAGAAGCAATCAAGCCCCAGCTGAAGACAGGCAGAAAATGGAAAGTTCAAGAGGCGATGGATTCTGCAAAAGAAAGTCTCAAGATCAGAGAAATTAACAGGACACACACAGCCAACAGACAAGGACTGGGTGGTGACCAAAACTGAATGGTGGTCAAAGGCCAAAGGAAAAGCCAAAAGAGACATGATGATTCAGGAGATGAGAAAAGAAGAAGACCAAAAAAAGACTCCAAAAAGCAGTCCAGCAGAGCCAGAAGGGCAATGGACAACGTGGGAGAATGCACTCCAAAGAATGTCTCACTTGGAATGACATTTGGCACATGGCCCCTCTCAGGATCAGCTTCATTCTCAGATCTGCATATGACCTTCTGCCCTCAAATGCAAACCTGGTGAAGTGGGGGGAAAACGACGATCCTGCATGCCCCTCTGCCATGAAAAACCAAACAGTGGAGCATGTCCTAAGCTCATGTAAAGTAGCCCTGGCTCAAGGAAGGTACACATGGAGGCACAACCAAGTGCTCAAAGAGATTGTACAAGTAGTCTGGGCTAGTACCAACACCACCCAAAAAGGGAAAATCAGGACTCCAAAAGCACCCGCAACATTCTTCACGGCAGGAGGCAGCAAATCATGGCCAAGAACAACAGTGCCACTCGAAACATGCAGGCAGAGTCTGCTGGATGGGGCAGATGACTGGGAGTGCACTGCAGACCTCCCAGAATGGAAGAGTCACCCAGAGATCATCAGCAAGAGTGGCATGAGACCAGACATAGTAGTCCACTCTCAGTCAAACCAAGCAGCTGATCATGATCGAGCTCACGGTGCCATATGAGAACAGAATGGAGGCAGCTCAAATCTACAAGACTGAAAAGTATGCTGATCTGG
>CM065714.1:56764044-56774044 GCA_033310375.1 Conus canariensis
GGGGAGAGAGAGAGAGAGAGAGAGAGAAGAGAGAGAGAGAGAGGAAAAGAGAGAGAGAGAGAGAGAGAGAGGGGAGAAAATAATCCCATTTTTCCCAATCCAAATATCCATGCTAAACATTTGTTTAAATTTTGAATAAAAAAAATACTAATTTTTTCTTTTCCCCCCCCTCCCTTTCCCTTCTTCTCTCGAAGTTTTCAAAAGTTTTAAAGGGAATAACAATTAGGCCAATGAAACCAAACACCCTCAACATCATTTTTTCTTCTTATTTTTCTCAACATAAAAACCCCCCCCCCCCCCCCCCCAAAAAAAAAAAAAAAAAAAAAAAAAAAAAAAAAAAAAAAAAGGAGAGAGAGAGAGAGAGAGAGAAGGAGAGAGAGAGAGAAGAGAGAGAGAAGGTATGAAATTCTCCCATTCACATCCACCAGACACTTAGGTTTAGACACCATCGTATATACAAATCCTACTTCGCATGCGTATGCTCTCATCACTTATGTATTAACATTCATTCCTGCAAAGCCTTTTAACACCAAATATCGTACGTTTTCTTTTCCTATTCTCTCTCTCTCTCCCCTCTCTCTCTCCTCTCGTCTCTCTCTCTCTCCTCCTCCTCTCTCTCTCTCTCTCTCTCTGTTTATTTGTTTGTTTGCTTGTTTTGTTTTTAAAGATGTGTATTAAGTTTGATAACAACTTGAACCCGGCCAATTTTATGAACTTCCACCGGCCTCCCAACACCTCTCACCCTACCACTACCCCCCCCCCCCTCTATTTTTTTCTTCTTCTCCATTCTCATTCTTCTTGTTAACACGCTGCAAAGCAACCCACCCTTAAACAAGAACGTCCACTGGCAGCTCAGATCTTACCAGCCACGACGTATTTGCGGAGTGCAGGCTGCAGTTCTATGCTTGTGGTGCCGCATAATGACACGCTCGATGTCTGGCTGCAACGAACAACGTATGAATGCAGTCCTGACGGATCCCTGTGGTGTGGGGTGTGACTTAGATGTGTTCGCACGCAGCGCTACCCTACACCCTCCGGTATCTGAATAAAGAGTACCAGAGAGACATGACGGGACAAAAGATCTCCCAGTGGGAGATGTCACACGCCCTGATTCTTATAGACAGGGAGGCATGATACAGGACTCTACGAACTGCCTATAAGTAATACTATACGAACTTCACGAGCAACTTCAGCAGAAACTGTTCATGGTTTATTGGACCTCTTTTACAGCCATAGCCACGCGCGCATACATATACACACAAACCTACATTCATGTGCATGACAGACGTTCTCTTGCGTGTAATGTCAGGAACGGCAGATTGACTGGCACACTTGAGTCACAGCATTGCAGATGATGATATGTACGTCCATGTGTGCGCGGGGGTGGGTTGGGTTGGGGTGTTATACGAGAAAAGTGTCAGGAGATAAGGCCGAAACACTTGCTTGAAGGGGCTTCTCTTCTGAGGACTCTCTGCTGCCACGCTCTCCACGAGTTTCTTTCTACTGATGCATGGGTAAACCATTGACTTCCGGGAATAGGCCGAGGACGTCCGGAAAGACCGGAGGACACTGGAAAGACCAGAACCGAGGGCTCTGTGGGCTGGCTCCCCACTTTGCCTTAAACATGTGGCTACTAAGAATAAAAGGAAAAGATGCTCCCAGGATCACCGAAAGGGGGAGAGAATGATGAATCCATCGGTGCTCAACCAATCATGACTGCAAATCCCAAACGGACTATGAACATGGACCAAATGGAATATCCATGTGTCTGTGGAAAGCGTTTCGCTACCACCCGTGGCATGAAGATCCACAGAACAAAGATGGATGTGGAAGACTCATCTGAATGAGCAGCAGCGCACTGCATCACAGATAAGACGTCGGAAGACCAAGGCCAGGATTTAAACCACAGTGCCAAGGACATCCACGCTGTTGGTTTGGATGAGGAATTTGCACAGGCACTCGATGCCAGGCGCCTGAAACTCAACCTGCCACGAGCAAACGAAACTGAAGATTGGGAGAAACTGGATGCAAAAATCGTCCAAAGACTCGATGCACTGATAGGGAAAAGCACCCTGGAACACAAACTAGCCACATATGGGGACATTGTGTATGCCACATGTAGAGACGCCTATGGAGCAAAACTACCCAAAGAGAAAACACCTCCAAAGAAATCCAGACGCCAAGAAAAGATGGACAAGATCAGGGTCCAAAAGAAAAACCTCAAGATGCAAATGAAGACCGCACTGCCAGCTGAAAAACAAGGCTTGGAAAAACTGTGGAAAGACCTGAAAGAAAAACACAGCGCCCTCAGCAAAGCGGAATCTGCGAGGAAGAGGAAGAGCAAAAAGAAGAAGACACAAGAGCGCTTCTTCAGAGACCCCTTCCAGTTTGCCAGAACACTGTTTGAGCAGCCAAAATCTGGGACCCTAAGTGTGGACAAAGGAGTTCTTGAGCAGCATCTGAGGAAAACATACTCTGACCCACAGAGCAAAGCACCACTCGACATTCAAGGTCTGGTGTGGACAACCAACCCTGAGGAACAGTTCAATGGCAAGCCTCCAACGTTGGCGGAAATCAATAAGGTGGTCGACAAAGCCAGAGCCAAATCATCACCAGGGCCAAACGGAATACCTTACCAGCTTTACAAGAAATGTCCCAAGGTGCTGGAGTGGCTCCACAAGCTGCTGCGATCGGCTTGGAGAAACCAGAAGATCAGCGGCCAGTGGATGACGGCAGATGGTGTGTACATCCCCAAAGAGCAAAACTCAAGTGACATCAGCCAGTTCAGGCCAATATCACTACTGAACGTCGAAGGGAAAATCTTCTTCTCTGTCATGGCAGCAAGGCTGACCAAGTACCTGATGGAAAACAAGTACTTGGATGTGTCAGTCCAGAAAGGTGGCATCCCAGGCGTGGCTGGCTGTGTAGAACACGCCACAATGATCTGGGACGCAATCCAAAAAGCAAAAACAGAAAAGAGAGACCTGGACGTAGTGTGGCTTGATCTGGCAAACGCATATGGATCTGTGCCCCATGAGATGATACAGTTGGCTCTTGAGATGTACCATGTGCCAAAGAACATCCGCGACATGCTCAAGAAGTACTTCAATGGCTTCTCAATGCGGTTCTCTACCAAGGAGTACACAACAGACTGGATCAACTTGGAAGTGGGTATTGCAATGGGCTGTGCAATTTCCCCAATACTGTTCGTGCTGGCAATGGAACTCATCTTGAAAGCAGCAACAAACAACGCGAGACAAACAGACCTTGGCGATGGATACAAGATGCCTCCTCTCAAGGCCTTCATGGATGACACTACAGTGATTTCATCCAGAGAAGACGAGACACGTCATGTGCTGGAGAGGCTGGACGACATAGTTGCCTCATCCAGAATGAAGTTCAAGCCAAAGAAATCACGGAGTCTCTCACTGAGGAAAGGAAAAGTGGCCGGATCTGTGGTCTTCAGTGTTGCCAACCAGGCCATTCCAACAGTCACAGAAGAACCAGTCAAGAGCCTTGGAAGATGGTATGATGATACGCTGAAAGACACACAAAGAGCAAAAGAAACCAAGCAGATGGCGGAGGAAGGCTTGGAGACCATTGACCAGTGTGGGCTCCCTGGCAAATACAAGGTCTGGTGTCTGCAGTTCATGCTGATACCAAAGCTCCTATGGCCTCTGATGATATACGACATCTGCACCAGCATAGTGGAGGCAATGGAAGCCAAAATCAACAAGTTCACAAGGAAATGGCTTGGTGTCCCACCCTGTCTGACTGACATAGCGCTGTACTGTCGCCAAGCAAAGCTGAAACTACCACTGAAATCCATCCTGGAGGAATACAAAGCAGGGAAGATCAGACTTCAAAGCATGCTGGAGGACTCAGGAGACAAGGTGGTAGAAGCAATCAAGCCCCAGCTGAAGACAGGCAGAAAATGGAAAGTTCAAGAGGCGATGGATTCTGCAAAAGAAAGTCTCAAGATCAGAGAAATAACAGGACACACACAGACCAACAGACAAGGACTGGGGGTGACCAAAACTGAATGGTGGTCAAAGGCCAAAGGAAAAGCCAAAAGAGACATGATGATTCAGGAGATGAGAAAAGAAGAAGACCAAAAAAGACTCCAAAAAGCAGTCCAGCAGAGCCAGCAAGGGCAATGGACAACGTGGGAGAATGCACTCCAAAGAAGTCTCACTTGGAATGACATTTGGCACATGGCCCCTCTCAGGATCAGCTTCATTCTCAGATCTGCATATGACCTTCTGCCCTCAAATGCAAACCTGGTGAAGTGGGGGAAAACAGACGATCCTGCATGCCCCCTCTGCCATGAAAAACAAACAGTGGAGCATGTCCTAAGCTCATGTAAAGTAGCCCTGGCTCAAGGAAGGTACACATGGAGGCACAACCAAGTGCTCAAAGAGATTGTACAAGTAGTCTGGGCTAGTACCAACACCACAAAAGGGAAAATCAGGACTCCAAAAGCACCCGCAACATTCTTCACGGCAGGAGGCAGCAAATCATGGCCAAGAACAACAGTGCCACTCGAAACATGCAGGCAGAGTCTGCTGGATGGGGCAGATGACTGGGAGTGCACTGCAGACCTCCCAGAATGGAAGAGTCACCCAGAGATCATCAGCAAGAGTGGCATGAGACCAGACATAGTAGTCCACTCTCAGTCAACCAAGCAGCTGATCATGATCGAGCTCACGGTGCCATATGAGAACAGAATGGAGGCAGCTCAAATCTACAAGACTGAAAAGTATGCTGATCTGGCAAACAGCCTGAGGAGAGAAGGCTATCAGGTCAAAGTCCTCACTGCAGAAATTGGAGCTAGGGGGTTTGTAGGAACGTCTGCATACAGCCTCATGAAACAGCTCTCAGTTGCAGGGAAGGAAAAAAACAGAGCCCTGAAAGCAATGGCAGAAGCGGCAGAGAGGTGTTCAAGCTGGATCTGGTCAAGGAGGAACAAAAGTGAACTTCATAAGGCTTAATTTCCCTACAAATATCAGGTGTCCCTGTGGCTCAGTGGTTAAAGCGCGAGTCATTAAGTGGAAAATGAGCATGTCCAGAGGGTCATGGGTTCGAATCCCAGCCATGGCTCGTCCCAAGATGGGAAAAAAAAGGGGGCAGCAGAGGGACATCCGGAGTCATGAACCGGGTGTGGCCCAACCCCCCTAGAGTGTCAGGAGATAAGGGCCGAAACACTTGCTTGAAGGGGGCTTCTCTTCTGAGGACTCTCTGCTGCCACGCTTCCCACGAGTTTCTTTCTACGTCCATGTGTGCGCGGGGGGTGGGTTGGGTTGGGGGTGTTATACGAGAAAAGTGGCAATAGGGTGTAGGACAGGGGTCCAGCAAGAGGGTGTGGATAGAGTAGGGTGAGCGGGATGCGTTGCAGTATGGAAGCTAGGGGTGCTGGTTCGGATATAAAGGTATTTGGTGAGCGGGATGCGTTGCAGTATGGAAGCTAGGGGTGCTGGTTCGGATATAAAGGTATTTGGTGAGCGGGATGCGTTGCAGTATGGAAGCTAGGGGTGCTGGTTCGGATATAAAGGTATTTGGTGAGCGGGATGCGTTGCAGTATGGAAGCTAGGGGTGTTGGTTCGGATATAAAGGTATTTGCATGGGTAGTGGGTGCGACGAAGGTGGCTGGTGGGATTTATGAGGTGGGAGGACGGGAAGCGGACGGAGAGGGGGGGGGGACCGGTGCTCTTGTATGTACGCTGACTTAAGCTGTGAAGGACGAGCATCCCTGACTATGCACAGCTTATCACATGCTTCATGAACTTGTGGTCAGTTTTCTTTTGCGCACTCTCTCTCTCTCTCTCTCTCTCTCTCTCTCTCTCACACACACACATACACGCACGCACGCACGCACACACACACACACACACACACACACACACACACACACACAACGCACGCACGCACGCACGCACGCACGTACGCACGCACGCACGCACGCACGCACACATACGCACAGTGATTTCTTGTGTTGTGCGCAAGACCTTTTAAGTAGTCCCCGGTATACCAGCTAACTCAATAGAGCAGCGAGTCCTCGTCATCATCATCAGATTATCTCTCTGTCAGTTAGTCCATACATCTGTTAACATTCACTCTTCTTGCATCACACCGTGACCCCCACCCCCCCATCTCCCTTCCCACCCCCCCCCTCCCCCCTTCCCGGCCTTCCTTCACAACGTCATATCCAGCGGGCTTGCTTAAAACATAGATAAGGAAATAAACGAGAATGCATTATAAATGCTGACGGACCTTCCTATCAATCATAGGTCACTGCTGTTTGTTTTTTTTTGGTGCATGGCGGGAAAAGAATATGACCGGACATAATGAGAAAAGAAAACTTTTTTTTTGACTCTATAACCCTTAAAAGAACAATCACCTTATTTTGTATTGAAGTGGAAGCGGAGTTTAAACGAAAGTAAAAACAACTGACTTAGAAACTCTATTGTTCAAACTTCGTCATTTTTGTTTTCCTTTCTGTCTCTTTTGCTATTATCATGTCTCTTCGATACCCAAGGGGTAGACTAATACAATCAGCCGGCTTCTGCTGATGAGCCCCAATCAGGGGACGAAAGTCGACTCCAGACAATGAATGACACAAATGATCCTGTTTTCAAGACCGACTTTGATCTTCGATAGTCCTCATATGCTGCTAGTGAAGAGTTTGATATCTACCTCCCAATGCCGGCCTTTCTCGTTTCCATCTTCTTTCTCTCCTCACCCTCTCTCCTCTTCCAGTTAAAACAAAGAAACAAACAAAGAAAACTTCGCTGAGGCATCGTTTTCATGAAGGAGAAATCGTTGGCCTGCATTTGCGACCTTTTCCCCCTCCCTCCCCCCCCCTCCCTAGTACTTTGCTAATTAGGCCTCCTATTTGTCGAGTGTGTATGTATATATGTATGTATGTATGTATGTATGTATGTGTGTATGTATGTATGTATGTATGCACGTATGTATGTATGTATGTATGTATGTCTGTATGTATGTATGTATGTATGTATGCATGTATGTATATATATATATATCTATATATATATCTATACACACATACATACATGTATACATACCCGCATATGTATATATAAAATGATGGAAGAATTGTTAGCCTGCATTTGTTTTCCCCCACTGCTAAATTATTTCACACACACACACACACAGACACACACACACACACACACACACACACACAGCACGCACGCACGCACGCACGCACGCACGCACGCACGCACGCACGCACCACACACACACACACACACACACACACACACACACACACACTTTGCTAAGCCACAGTTGGTGTGATGTGAGGCGACGCTATTCGCAGAATTCTGTAAACTTTCTAGCGATTGGTACGAAGAGACACAGGCCTTCACCTGTTGTCACTGCTTCACCGGACACAGAGCCTATCTAGCCCGGCTACCAATCAACTCAGTAAGCTCTGTTTTGTCTAGTAGCGCCTCGTCAAAGAACTGGGAAACTTCAGCCCCTCCCCCTTCCCCCTCCCCCGAATCCATTTATACGAATTAACTTAGACAAGACCTACAAAATTGGAAGGCGATAGCAGTTCAATCCCCCCCCTCCCTATCCTCACCCCCATCTCGTTGCCTTTCCCTTCCGTCTCTCCCCCCCCCATACACGTGAACTTGGGTAAAGACTTTTCCAAACGGAACACCAGCTATTAAAATTGGTGCTCAAAGACCCCAGCAGTGACTACGAAAACAAAGATTCTTTTCTGCTGTCAGTGCACAACGTTCTCTTGAGAATGTACATCGGTGAGACATCACAAACCGGTCTTGTACAGGGCACACTGAAACGGTCTGAAGTAGAGCACACTTTCAATGTAGTCCCATCGACAGACGATTTTACTTTCCATGTTTTATCCTCAGTCATTCTTTCAACGAGGCCTATACATTGTTAGTGTTTCATCCCCACTAAACATACAGTTTTCTATTATATATTAGCATTTGACATTGAGGTTCTGCAAAAGTTCGGGAAACCACGAAATACGGTTCTCTATCGCCACTGTGTGCATCATCCACTGCGGTAGATGAGAACTTTACACCCGTTTGTCAAGTTGATCTTCCGCGAGCTGACATGCGCCGGCGAGTCCGCGTTGTGGGTGGTGATTGGGGGTGGGAGTGGGGTGGTGGTGGGTGTACTGCAGTGAAGAACTCGGTAAAGAGAACGTGCCAGTATGTTGTTAGTGGGGAGAAAGTTTTCTCCTGTCACCCCCCCCCCCCCGCCTCCCCAGTCATCTCCACCGCCCCTCCTCCCCCTTATTCCCCTTGCGCATCTGCCCACTCCTCTTTCCCCTACAGCCTGCATCCTCCCTTACTCTTTCATAACCCCGCCCTCCCCCCCCCCCCCCTTCCAACCCCCAGCTCCCGCCTGCCACTTCCTCTCCCTTCTCTTTCGCTCTTACTTGAGCTTCTGTACCACTGACAGGTATCTATGGGTTTCATCATGCCTCTATACCACTGACAGGTATCTATGGGTTTCATTACGCTTCTGTACCACTGACAGGTATCTATGGGTTTCATTACGCTTCTGTACCACTAACAGGTATCTATGGGTTTCTTACGCTTCTGTACCACAAACAGGTATCTATGGGTTTCTTACGCTTCTGTACCACTAACAAGTATCTATGGGTTTCTTACGCTTCTGTACCACTAACAGGTATCTATGTGCTTCATCACGCTTCTATACCACTGACAGGTATCTATGGGTTTCATCATGTTTCTACAGTACTACCACTGACAGGTTTCTATGTGTTTCATCACGCTTGTATACCACTGACAGGTATCTATGTGTTTCATCACGCCTTTATACCACTGACAGGTATCTATGTGTTTCATCACGCCTTTATACCACTGACAGGTATCTATGTGTTTCATCACGCTTGTATACCACTGACAGGTATCTATGTGTTTCATCACGCCTCTATACCACTGACAGGTATCTATGTGTTTCATCACGCCTCTATACCACTTACAGGTATCTATGTGTTTCATCACGCCTTTATACCACTGACAGGTATCTATGTGTTGCATTACGCCTTTATACCACTGACAAGTATCTATGTGTTTCATCACGCTTCTAAACCACTGACAGGTATCTATGTGTTTCATTACGTTTCTACAGTACTACCACTGACAGGTATCTCTGTGTTTCATCACGCTTGTATACCACTGACAGGTATCTATGTGTTTCATCACGCCTCTATACCACTGACAGGTATCTATGTGTTTCATCACGCCTCTATACCACTGACAGGTATCTCTGTGTTTCATCACGCTTGTATACCACTGACAGGTATCTATGTGTTTCATCACGCCTTTATACCACTGACAGGTATCTATGTGTTTCATCACGCTTGTATACCACTGACAAGTATCTATGTGTTTCATCACGCCTTTATACCACTGACAGGTATCTATGTGTTTCATCACGCCTTTATACCACTGACAAGTATCTATGTGTTTCATTACGTTTCTACAGTACTACCATTGACAGGTATCTATGTGTTTCATCACGCCTCTATACCGCTGACAGGTATCTATGTGTTTCATCACGCCTCTATACCACTGACAGGGATCATGTCATCAGCTTATACACTGACAGGTACTAGTGTTTCATCACGCCTCTATACCACTGACAGGTATCTATGTGTTTCATCACGCTTCTATACCACTGACAGGTATCTATGTGTTTTCATCACGCCTCTATACCACTGACAGGTATCTATGTGTTTCATCACGCCTTTATACCACTGACAGGTATCTATGTGTTTCATCCAGCAGCTAAATGTCATGCTCAAAAGGAAATCTGAAATCAGGCAGGGAACAGTCAACAGTAAGTTACGAATAAGTCGAGTAACTCTTGTTCTCATGATGAAATAAGTACACGCCCATAACTCCAAATGAATGCTGCTGACGACACCGAATCGCCAAGCAGAAATGACAACACAGAGCACACGGAACAC
>CM065714.1:56786544-56789044 GCA_033310375.1 Conus canariensis
AGGTGGGTTATCGAGCAGGGAACCTATCAATATGGAGGAATATCGACCTGATCCTGATTTGATAGCAGTCGTTCTCCAGCACACGTCCCACCTTTCTTCCCAAGTTCCGCTGACATCGGTACAGTTGTTTTGTTTTTATTTGTTAAAAAACAAAGATCAACAGGATTCTAAAGACCAGTCTTTCCAACAATACTCTTCTGATTTAGCTTCTAAAGATAACGACAACAACAACAACAAAAAAGAAAAACAAAAACAAACTATAGGCTGTTGTTAAAAGTGAATTGTTTAATGAATATCTTTTAAATATTACCTGCAGGTCTTGCGTTCTCGTTCATACGTTTGAGATCTTTGAACCATAGATTGCCCGCACAAATTAAAAAAAAAAAGTATTTATAATAATTTCGCCGAACAACGTGGACAAATGAATTGCAAGACAAAACACGACGCGTTTCGACCTCTTAGATCTTCTCCGGGCAAGATAAACAACACTCAGGACAACGAAAGTGAAGGAAGAGCAATCACTTATCTTTGTCTCAACGACAGCGGTCGATGCCCATCTTGCGCCGAATGTGACAAAGATAAGTGCGCCGAATGTGACAAAGATAAGTGATTGTTCGTTCTTTATTTTCATTGTCATGAGTGTTGTTTGTCTTGCTTGAAGAAGACCTAAGAGGTTGAAACGCGTCGTGTTTTGTCTTGTGATTCGTTTGTCTACGTTGTTCGGCGGGGTTATTACAAATACTGTTTACAAAAAAATGTTTAGATTTCCGCCTGCAGTCACTTTGCAACTACCTGCACAAAGTTTTAGATTACGAAGTCTACCCAGGAGAACTCAGTAATGTTTAATTATGTGTTTAAATGATCGTTTTTTTTGTTAGTGAACACAGGACCAAATATGTGACAAATATTTGTAAAAATGCCCAGACATAATAAAATTCCATTGATTGTTTAACATTAAAAGCAACTCTAAGTTCATAACAGTAGTTACATTTCTTAAAATGATTATGAATACTTTCTGAATTGATACTTTACTCTGAGGGTTACTGTAGTGTGTGTATGTGTGTGTGTATGTGTGTGTGTGTGTGTGTGTGTGTGTGTGTGTGTGTGTGTGTGTGTGTGTGTGTGTGTGTGTGTGTGTGCGCGCGCGCGCTTTTCTCTACAATAGTCCATGATGACATTATGTCGATTCAATATACTTATGTTGTTATGTTTGCGTGAAATGACATGGAACAACCCATTTTCATGTGCCCTCTATGAGGTCATTTTCACAATAAATTCTTTGGCTCTGTGTTTTGTTCGTTTGTTATTCTTTTAAAAAAAAAATCTTGTTGATAGAGAGACACAACAAGCAAACGTGGGCGAACCCCCATCCCCACCTTCCCCTCTCCCTATTCAAGGAGGTAATAAAGAAATTGTCGGATCGATTTCTGACGGGCGGTTCCGGTTGTTATTCTTCCCTTTTCTCCGCTGTAACCTGGACACACGATCTGGAATATCAGGTCGTTTCAACCATCTGACGGGTGATCCATCAGCAGGCATTTCCTCCTGGCCACTTGGTTGGATTACAATCAGGTGTAACGCTGCGACAACGCCTATGACAACTGCATTTTCTCCTGAGCACACGGTTGCATTACAATCAGATTTAACGCTGCAACGCCCAGAACGACGACAATAACCATGCCGGAAGGGAAAGGGGTGGAAAAAGAAGGGTGGTGGACGAGGGAGGTGGGGGAGGGGAGAAGGAGAAGAAGGAGGTGGGCTGTCTAATACTACGTTAACACCGCCAGAACCACACAGCACGGTCAGTGGCCCTTTAGGATGATGGACGTCAACCAGACTCCAGATCGCCACACTTGAGTGTAAATGGGGCTTTACACGGAACCAACCTGCCACCGCCCATTCCCCCCCCCCCCCCCCTCACCCCACCCTACTTGACCCTCCATTTCCCCACCGTTCCCATTACCCCTCCGGCCACCCCACACCCTCACCTCCTCTGTCCCCTTCGCCTCTGCCCCCCGCCCCCCTCCCCCCCTCCCCCCCCTCCCCCGTCTGCCCTCTTCCCCTCCCCTGCCCCGTCTGCCCCTTCCAATCCCCCCCTCCCCCCACTTCTCAACTCCTGGTCCCGCCTTTATTCCTCATTCCTTCACATGTCGTAGGCAATATTGTCCACAATCCGCCCTCTCTTCCAGTGAATGAACGTAAAACCAGTTTCAAAGAGACGGGCAGACGCACAACAAATCTGGGTACTTCAAACGTTCTTGTCAACAGATATGGAGGAATCCAAGGGTGGGGTACGGTACTGTGACCTGCAGGTGTCCTACAAAATGATATCTTTCCCCCGTGACTCGGCAGCTCCTGACTTGCCAGAATGCGGTGCAAGGTAAGGAACTAAGTTCACTGGCAGCGGGCCCGGAGGGAAAGAAGCAGAAGAAGAAGAAGAAGAAGACGAAGACGAAGACGACGACGACGACGACGACGACGACGACGACGACGACGCACA
>CM065714.1:56806544-56829044 GCA_033310375.1 Conus canariensis
CCACGGAAACAAAGTGGCCACGCTTGCTGTTCTCTTCCATTGGAGCTGAACATCAGGTGGGGAACAGAGAATGATTGTTACGCATCACAGCCATCACGTTCATTACTCAGGCATTTCATGAAAGTTGTGTGTGTGTGTGTGTGTGTGTGTGTGTGTGTGTGTGTGTGTGTGTGTGTGTGTGTGTGTGTGTGTGAGAGAGAGAGAGAGAGAGAGAGAGAGAGAGAGAGAGAGAGAGAGAGAGAGAGAGATTCAGGAAGAGACCCGGAACGTACGATTGCCAAACACACGGGGGTGCTTGTTTCCTCCAAAATGTGCTTCAGCACATACATCAAACTTGGACCCTTTAGTGTAACACGCACTCTACCCACGTCAGTCACTTTGTGTAGCTGGGCGTCACGATATGATTTTGAATTTTCATCATTGTGCAACCAAAGAACGATTGAAACTGGGACGGGGGGGGGGGGGGGGGGGGGTTCCCGATTTCATATAGTCCAGGGTCTCTTTTTCTTGTGTGTCAGCACTGAAAGAAACCCAAAGATAGACGACTGACGAGGATCACTTCACACTGCATTCTTGACGAACCAGCTTGTTCTCGGGTAGAAAGGATTGTATGGAATGGAGGCGGAGAGGATGGGGGTTGAAAGGTGGGGGGGTGGGGGGGTGAAGGACTGGGGGTGGGTGAAGGTGAAGGTGAAGGGGGAAAGGGGAATGTTAGGAAAAGGGGATGGGGGAGAGGAGGAGAGTCGAGGCGCGGTCGAGAAAGGGTGGGGTTGAAACAAAATGTGTGTTTAACTCACTTTGTAAAGATTACGGTGTTGAATGTGTGTGTGTGGTGTGTGTGTGTGTGTGTGTGTGTGTGTGTGTGTGTGTGTGTGTGTGTGTGTGTGCCTGCGTGCGTGCGCGCGCGCGCGTGCGTGCGTGCGCATGCGTGTGTGTGTGTGTGTGTGTGTGTGTGTGTGTGTGTGTGTGTGTGTGTGTGTGTGTGTGTTGTGCTGTGTTGTGCTGTGTTGTGTTGTGTTGTGTTGTGTTGTGTTGTGTTGTGTTGTGTTGTGTTGTAGTATGTGTGTGTGTATGCGTGTGTGTGTTTAAGAAAAGAGTCAGGGCGTTGGCAAATGACACAATGACTGACGTGTGTATGGAGGGGGGGGGGGGGGGGGGGTAGCGTGAAGGTGGGGGCGGGGTTAGAGAGGTATATGGGGGTGGCAGCTGGCAGAAATAGGGTGATGGAAAGGGGCGGCGTGGGTGGTTAGTGTTATGATTCTTTGAGTTGTTAAACGTGTTTTTAACTTATGCATAGAAAGGGGGAATTTCAGTGGGCGTTCGTTGTCATATTATAAAGGAATAGCCACAGGCAAGTACTAACATTAAAACGAGACTTACCTGTTGTGTTGAATTTTAACTGAAATAATTTTTGAATGTGTCATAAAGTGGGTGTGCACTTAGGTGCAGACGAGTGAAAAGTAATGTTTTAGTTCCACTAGTTGATCCTTAATTAACATACCACACCCTCTTCTGCACCCAGTACCCTCCTTGTAACCGGTTAACCCAGCCCTCCTGTCCACTTCCTCTGATGAGTTGTACACTGTTGTGAAGTATGCATACGGTCGTAGACGATAAAAGATATTTGGTTAATGGATCGTTCAGGGAAAGACTAAGCACATGTTAAGAGTTTGTTATGGTTGTTGCTTAAAGAGAAAAAGAGAAGAGCAATAGAAGAATGCGTTTCGGATGCAATAATCATTTCTTTCCCTGGAACACACACACACACACACACACACACACACACACACACACACACACACACACACACATACACACACGCACACACAGAGAGAGAGAGAGAGAGAGGAGAGAGAGAGAGAGAGAGAGAGAGAGAGAGAGAGAGAGAGAGAGAGAGAGAGAGGGAGCAAGCACACGAACACACAAACACGCGAAAAAGAGAACGGGGGAAGTAACAACTTGAATGCAACAGACGTACATTTCTTTCCTTTGAACTCACGCACATACACACACACACACACACACACACACACACACACACACACACACACACATTATATATATATATATATATATATATATATATATAAACGCACACACACATGTGCACGCATGCATACACGTACGCACGGACCTACGCACGCACACATACACATGGCCAAAGAAGAGACCAAGGGAAGTAACCTTTTAAATACAAAAGCAGGAAGAACACATTTCTTTCCCTTATTCCGTCTGTTCACCCAACCGGTGCAAAGGACGATCAGAATGTGTTTCCATACTCAGGTCACATGGCCCCTATATTCTTGAAATAAACTTTTTATTGATTACAGTTCTGTGCTACTTGCGGAGTCAAACATTACTGCTATTTGGTCTGAACAGAACAACAACAACAACAACAAAAAAAACCTTTTTCAAACAAAACGTGTTTCAAACAGAAATAGGCAAACACTCATGTTGTTCTTTCGTTTCAAGTTAAAATAATTATATTCACGCCATTTCATCACACACACACACACACACACACACACACACACACACACACACACACACACACACACACTGTGCAAGCGAAAACAAATCTCTTAGTAACTTGTAGCCAGTCCTAGGCATAATACTCAAAATGCATGTATTACACAATATGTAATATGGCTTTTAGTCCTTTCAGCCTACTCTACTTTTTCTGTTCTTTTCTTTCACTTTTTTTTCGTAAAGAGTAAATCCAGTACAGGAGGGTGCATCACAGCCTGGGGTTGGCTAACTTCTTTTACTTGATAATGCATGAATTTGTATGGAAGCAGTATTCTTACAAGTACTTACCAAGCTCGTTCTGAACATTATGGAATGTTCCTGCCTGTTACAGTAGTGTTTGGTAAAAAGTTCCAAATGTTAACAACCCTTTCAATGCAAAAGTTAGCGTGACGATTATTTTTAATATACGCTTTATGTAACTCCAAAGGATGATCTCTAGTATCATGTTGGAATAATTTCATGAAAATAATGTACTTGCAGTTTAGCTATCGCAGTAGCCATGTACAATTTTAAAGCTTGCTATTGGTTCACCTCTAAGTCTTCAGTTCTCTAGACTTGGCAATCGAAGGAATTTCAATCATTCTTCGCAGAAGTGACTTAATCCAAACACTTGCTTGGTGACTTTTTTTTTGTACATCTTCTATAAAAATTCTAAACTTTTTCAAATATGGAGACCAAACCACGTTACAAGATTCTCAAATTTGCCGAACTAGTTTTAAAAAGTGGTACCAATATGTCTTTTGTCCTGAACTGAATAAAATGCGATTTATCTCAGAAATTCTGTTTGCCTTTTAAACAGCTACAGTAATGTGTTGGTCAGAAAGGAGACTATTAGGCCTAATAACCATGACTCCTAAATCCTTTTCGGTTTAATTGGATGCCAGATCACACCTGTCTGGAGTTCTTTCCACTCACGTCAAGTACCTTGCGTTTTTGACCACTGACCTTGTATTGCGTGCCAGTCCTCAAAGCAACTCACTAACTTACTGACACAATTTACAACGGGGATCACACAGACACACTCACAAAAAGAGCACACACACCCATAGTTCATCAATGAAAATTTTATTCACCATTCTCGTCATTTCCATGGTTCATCCTGATTTTTTTACTTCTGATTATGATTCCATCAACGTCTAGCGAACGGAAAACCAGCGAGAGAGAGAGATTGCGCCGTTCAGGCAACGACTGATGTTGACGAATACCCCCACACACAGAACAACTGGAACACGGAGAAAACCTGGATAGAACAAACAGGCAGAGCGGTGGATGTCAAGCACGCCCAAGGACCAGTGGGCCTCATTCATGCCATTCCAGATCATGCGCTTCCAGAGCACACAGGAACTGAATAATGAGGTACGTCCAAAAATATGATGCAAATCCACTGAGGGTGGATATGACGTAACTGCAAGGAACAATGGATGTAACATCCGTGAAATAAAACTAAACAAAGAAAAAAGGAAAACAAAACAAAACAAAACAAAAAAAACAGTATACAACTGCATATGATATGCCTAAAAACAACAAGAAAAAAAAACCCTATGGATATGATATAACTCTAAACTTCCAAGACACAACATGAAGATCATGAGAGTCCGCAGTTTTAGTTCCTATGTTTGGAACTTGCTACCATCCTGTGTACTTGATGCACTGTCTGTGCCCTGGTTTTAACACAGCCTCCAGACATCCCTGTTTGGACAAACATGCCCCCCCCCCCTCCCCCTCCCCTACCTGGGCTATGCTATATAGCCTAAACTTCCTTTCTGGCGTGGAAGGGGTGGATGGGAGGGGAGAGATTTCTGTGTGTTGGTGCGGGGTCAGGGTGTGTAGGGTAGGGGGTGGGGAGTTTGGGGAGGGAGAGGATTGTATGCGTGTTTGATTTCAGCTAATGGTGAGTGCGCAGCACAAATTGCTAATGTAATGTACCGTGTTTTATAGATACTATTCATGATTACTATAACAACAACAATCATAATGATAAAAATAATAATAACACTAATAAGAATACTGATGATGGGTAGTAATGATAATAGTGATAATGATAATAATTATATTAATAGTAATAATAATAATAATTTACAATAATAATAATGATAATAATAATAATAAATATAACAAGAATAATAACAGAAATAATTACAACAATGATAATTATTGTCATTATCATTATCATTATTACTATTATTATCATTATTATTAATATTATCATCATCATCATTGTTGTTGATGTTGTTGTCATCATTATCATTATCTTTATTGTTGTTGCTGCTGCTACTGTTGTTGTTGATATTGTTGCTGTGTTTTGTTACTGATATATAAACCAAAGGCAGTAGGTATGATGTCTTTCCAGAAGGCAATGGATGTGACAGACAAAGACATATGCACGCAACGAACAAAGAGAGTGGGGTCCATCCAAACAGCAACTGTAGACGACATAGGCTACGTCTGAAGAACGGTCAGATGTGACGCATATGCACGCAACGAACAAAGAGAGTGGGGTCCATCCAAACAGCAACTGTAGACGACATAGGCTACGTCTGAAGAACGGTCAGATGTGACGCACACCTAAAGACGGTGACCACGACGTACATCCACACAACATTGGATATGACGAAGAATTGAACACGACGTATACCTTCAAAGAACACAGAACTCGACCCAAGCCAAAGACAATAGAGATGACGAACATCCAAACATATTGTGCCCTTGGCGTTTACCAAGAGAACAACGTTTTGATATGGCATACATTCAGAAAATAACTGCATACAAAGTACATTGCAAAACAAAAAAAATGTATGGCGTAGGTCCTGTGACTTTGGACATGACATCTATCCAAACAATAAGTGGATACAACGTACGTCTGTACCCAAACAATAACAGGTACAGAGTGACCTACACCTAAAGGACAATGGATATATGTTGTATATCCGAAGGACAGTGGATACGCCGTATATCCGAACGTCAGTGGACATGGTGTACACCCAAAGGACATTGGGTATACTGTACACTCAAAGGTCAGTGAATATACTGTACACTTTAAGGACATCGGATATACTGTATATCCACAGGATAGCTGTAATACTGTACACCCAAAGGACATTGGATATACTGTACACTCAAAGGTCAATGGATATACTGTACATCTTAAGGACAGTGCACCAACAGGACATTGGATATACTGTAACCCAAAGGACAGTGGATATACTGTACACCCAAAGGACAGTGGATATACTGTAACCCAAAGGACAGTGGATATACTGTACACCCAAAGGACAGTGGATATACTGTACACCCAAAGGACAGTGGATATACCGTACACCCAAAGGACAGTGGATATACTGTACACCCAAAGGATAGTGGATATACTGTACACCCAAAGGACAGTGGACACTCTGCGCACCTAAAAAGACACTGGATAGACAGTACACCCTAAGGACAGTGGATATACCGTACACCCAAAGGACAGTGGATATACCGTACACCCAAAGGACAGTGGATATACTGAACACCCAAAGGACAGTGGATATACTGAACACCCAAAGGACAGTGGATATACTGTACACCCAAAGGACAGTGGATATACTGTACACCCAAAGGACAGTGGATATACTGTACACCCAAAGGACAGTGGATATACTGAACACCCAAAGGACAGTGGATATACTGAACACCCAAAGGACAGTGGATATACCGTACACCCAAAGGACAGTGGATATACTGTACACCCAAAGGACAGTGGATATACTGTAACCCAAAGGACAGTGGATATACTGTAACCCAAAGGACAGTGGATATACTGTACACCCAAAGGACAGTGGATATACTGTACACCCAAAGGACAGTGGACACTGCGCACCTAAAAAGACACTGGATAGACAGTACACCCAAAGAGCAGAGGATACGATGTACATTCAAGGACATTGAATATGACACACAAGATTAAGTTTTAATCATTGTAGCCCAGGCGACCACACAAGGATAAAAAAAAAACGCAAAAAAACAGCATCACGTTACAAAACAAATCAGACCATCACAAAAAAAAGGAAAAAAAAAAGAATCTGAAAACCCCACACACAGCATAAACGGCTATGATATGGACTCTAAACTATTGACATCTCAAGGCATACAGAATCTGACTGTGCTGACAGCGCCTGGGATTTCCCTTTTAAGTGTTCGGTCCAAGGTTATACCAAAAAAAAAAGTAAAAATACAAACGGGAAAGATTCCAATGCCAGAAGTAATAAGTAAAAAACAAAAGCCTCGTGGGCTAACAGACACGGAAGAATGGATGGCCAATTGTCTACTGTGGATAGTGTGTACAATTTTCACTTTCTAGTAGCCAGACAACAACAAAAAAGCTGGTATGTGACAAACTGTTATGATACAGAAAAAAAGATGAAAGTCTCAAGAACAAAGACAGGAGAATGGTCCGCAAAATTCTCCGAAGTTGGAGTATGGCTGCCTTAATGGCGGGATAAAAAACGGTCATAAACACAAAACTCCACTCCCTTTGTTGGGCAGATGGGTTTAATACTTGCCTGTCTATACAGGGAGTGTCCGCAGGAGTATCAACCTGCGTACGCTGAAGAAGTAGAAGAAGGCCCGCAAAAGGGTAGAAGAACAGTTGACAGTCAAAAGAAAAAGAAGACAGGAAACAAAAAGGAAAAAAGAAAAAAACAAACAAACAAACAAACAAAAAACAGACAAAAAAGGGCAAAATCAAAGAGAGTAATACAAAAGAGGAACTTATTAGCACAGAAGTTCCAGAATACTGGTGGGTGTGGGGGGTGGAGGACGGAGGGGGTCGGAGGAGGACAGTGGGGAGCTGGGGGGGGGGGGGGGGGAGCTATTTGTACTGAAAATGCCTACGGTTTCCTCGCGGAGAAAAATATGAGATACATCGGAAAATCCAGTCCTGTGAATGTACATTATATCCTTTGCCCTTTTGATGGGTGTGACATACATCTGAAGGATAATGGATACAGTGAATACCCGAAGGACAGTAGACACAATGTAACAATGTCAACGGACAGTGTACATGGATACACGCAAAGGACAACACATGTACATCCAAAGAACGGTGGATAAAGGATACATTCAAAGGACAATGGTATGGAATGAATGCAAAGGGCGTTGGAGACGGTCTACATCCTGGGGACGATTTACATCCAAAGGACAATGAATCTGGGATACATTCCAAGGTCAGTGGATACGATGCGATAAATGATGTATATTTAAAGGACTGTGGATATGAGAAATATTCAAAGGACAGTAGACACATTGCACATCTAAAGGATTTTTCTTATAGGATACATTCAAAGGACAGCGGGTATAGTTGCGTTTAAAGGACAGCGGATACGATGGACAACCAATGGACAGTGGATATGGGATACACTCAAACGACATCGGACATGATGTATGTCCAAGGTAGAGTGGATTCGGGATGCACACGAGGGACAATGGATATGATGAACATCGAAAAGACAACAGATATGATGTATGTCAAAAGGACAGTGGATATAGGATACATCCAAAGGATCCACGGTGTCTACCAAAGGACAATGGACACGATGTCTTTCCAAAAGACAATGGATATCACAGACACGCAAACAAGAACTCGACACGACCTACATTGAAAGAACAATGGATACAATGTCTCTCCAAAAACGATACGTTCGAGGCCTGCCTATCGGCTTGATGTTGCCCACATACAATGCGTGAATATGATGTACACTCAAATGAACGTTGTAGGCTTACTGGATATCCCCCTCCCCCCCCCTCCAAAAAAAAAGAACAACCCACCCCCCAAAACAAACAAACAAACAAACAACAAACAAAAAAAACAAACAACAAAACATGCATCTGAGTTGTACGTACGCATCCGCACACACACACACACACACACACACACACACACCACACACACACACACACGCACGCGCGCGCGCGCGCGCACACACACACACACACACACACACACACACACACACACACACACACACACAAGAGAGAGAGAGAGAGAGAGAGAGAGAGAGAACATGACATATATTTCAATAAGCCCTAATGTAATATGATCTCGTCCCCCCCCCCCCCCGCCCCCCTTTCTATTTCTCTATAGAAAGCTTCTTCTCGCTTGCTTATGACACATCGGGCAACACAACTGCACGGGCAGATCAGCCGCAGTGGTCCGGTGGTTACTGACACGGACTGCGGCTGTGAGGTCGCATGTTCGAACACCCATGGAGCCATTATTCTATTTTTTGCCATTATCAACTCTTACCGAGTGTGCTGATTGTGCCATGAGCTACATGGAACCACTCAATCGAGTTTTGTCCAGTTTATTGCTAAGCTTTTGACATCATTGCCCAAATTTTGTGGCTAACATCGCAGATACTGGTACATCTCAGGCCTAGTTGAAGCTGGGATATAAAAAAAAGCCTGTTATTAAAGGCAGCCACGAATATAAGCAGCACAGCCCTGTCATGAAGTCTAACACCAACACGGAACTCCATTGCGTCATCTCCATCATCTGCGTCCGCGCTGATCACCATAAAGAGAGAGAGAGAGAGAGAGAGGAGAGAGAGAGAGAGAGAGAGAGAGAGAGAGAGAGAGATAGACAGACAGACAGACAGAACAGACAGACAGACGGGGGCAGAGGCAGAAAGAAAGGGAAACAGAGAGACAGAGAGAGACAGAAAGAAAATGTAGCTTAGCCCTTTCCTCCTAAATAAACCACACACACCCACACACACCCACACACACACCACACACACACACACACACACACACACACACACACACACACACACAACACACCACACACACACACACAAACCGCGTGCGCATTTGCCCACAGCCTCATACACCATTATTAAAAAAAAAAAAAACTAAAAAAAAACAACTAACGCATATTCCACACATTCAAATGCTTTCAAATGTATCTTAGCAAGTGGAATGATGACAGAATCAATATTTTTCCTGTGACGTTTCAGTCTCTGTGAAACAAAACTGCTTCCAGCGAGGAAAAACAGAGCTACGTCCACTGCCACGCAAGGATCAGACACATGCATGGATAATGTTGAGCACTAGCTACCTATCTGTCACAGAGAAGTTCACGTTAAGCGGACCGGAAGCAAACATTGCGATTGCGGACAGGAAGCAAACATTCCGTCAGATTTTTCTACCTATCAGTAGACGCTGCGGACAGGAAGCAAACATTCCGACAGACTTTTCTACCAATCAGTAGACGTTGCGGACCGGAAGCAAACATTCCGACAGATTTTTCTACCAATCAGTAGACGTTGCGGACCGGAGGCAAACAGTCCGACAGATTTTTCTACCAATCAGTAGACGTTGCGGACCGGAAGCAAACATTCCGACAGATTTTTCTACCAATTAGTAGACGCTGCGGACAGGAAGCAAACATTGTCAGATTTTTCTACCAATCAGTAGACGTTGCGGACAGGAAGCAAACATTCTGTCAGATTTTTCTACCAATCAGTAGACGTTGCGGACAGGAAGCAAACATTCCGACAGATTTTTCTACCAACTAGTTGACGTTATTGTTTTTGGTGCTGGAGGGTGGGGTGAGGAGTTATGACTGAACTCAATGAGAAAAGATAGCCTTTTTGATCACTGGCCTCCAAAGATAATATTTATCGTCACTGCATCGACGATGAAGTAGATCTTGAACTGAAAATTCAGTACAGGTAAATTCGAATCAAGACTGTTTTAAAGTTCGTCTTTATTTCTATATCTTTTATTACACACACACACACACACACACACACACACACACACACACACACACACACACACAAAACCAGAGGAAAGGACCCCCCTCCCCCTTTTCCCCAAACAGGAGATGTCAGCTTCATTGTCTATTGTTTAATTCTCCCATCTCTCGCCTTACTTAACGTTCTCTTTCGTAATTAACCACACTATGGTAATTTGTATTTTTCTCTGTTCATCTATGTGTTCTAGAAGTCATGTGTTCTATATGTTACGATCAAAAGCTTCACCAGTCCTGAATTAATAAGACTGTGTGTTTCTACATGTATTTTGTTATTGTTGCTATGCATATACTTCAGGTCGAGAGGTAGGGGCGAAGTTAGAATGGTCTTTTCGGGCGGGGTGTTTGTTTTTTTTTCTGTGTGCCTCTTGTCTGAAGCTGCACTAGGTGAATAGTTGCCACAAGCAGCATTAGTTTGGAGTTATGTGACTTTTCTGTTTATATATATATATATATATATATATATATATATATATATTATATATATATGACATTATGAAAGCAAGAGGTGGCTTCCTTTTGGAGTTGTGTGGCTTTTTTTGTTTTTGTTTTGATATTTATAAGGGCAAGAGTTACCTTCCTTATTCATTTGTACCTTTTAACAACAGGTAATTATCGAGCGCTTCGTCTACCAATCGAAATGAGGTTTACAAAATTTGGCGAACCACGTACCAGTATGTCTATATAAAAATTTGCAGATAAAAGAGACAGGGATGAAGAAAATAAACAAACAAACAAACAAACAAAAAAAAACCAACAAAAGTTTGAGTACACAGTTTCTGATTCAGCCCCCCCCCCCTCCTCCGCAGCATCTTTGTTACAAACAAATCAAATATTGTCTGTGAGGACTTGAGAGCAGAAAGGAAAATTTTGGTAATAGTGTTCGGTTGATTGATATTCCTCCACTCCCACCCCCCCCCGCCCCCTCCCACGTGCGAAAGAAATAGTAATGTCCCCTGATTGGTAGATGAAGCGTTAGGATATGGATCATCAAGATCTGCGAACTGACAAACGAGATGTGAGAAACTGTAGTCTCATCAACAGTACACTGACGATAATACACATCTACAAAAAAGTGTGTGTGTGTGTGTGTGTGTGTGTGTGTGTGTGTGTTGTGTGTGTGTGTGTGTGTGTGTGTGTGTGTACGGTGGGTGCGTGCGTTGTGCGCGCGGGCGCGCTCGAACTTGTACTTTCCGGTTCTCTTTTAAGTTACGCGCAATAGGGAAAAAGTAAGGTTATTTGCAGTCTAGACCTTTATGTGGTCCATCCGGCAGATATCGAGCGAAAAAACGCAGGCGGATGACAATAAATGCTTCGCATTGCTACTCTCTCTCTCTCTCTCTCTCTCTCTCTCTCTCTCTCTCTCTCTCTCTCTCTCTTCAGGGAATCAAAGATATACGACTGTGTCATCAGCAAGTCAATATATGCACGCAGACAGACTCCCGCTGTCCCTCCCGTTCTCCCCCGTGGCACCAGTCACTGCAAGACAGCAGTTAGTGTTGCGAGCTAGCGTGCTGGGAGGTCGTGCTTTCGAGTCCCATCAGAGGCATCTGTGTGTGGGGATTACCTTTCTTTTGTTCTTTTGTCTTTGCCGGTTACTGCCGAGAGTTATTGAGTGTGCTACGGGCTCCTTTGGGAAGACTGGAACCACGCAAGTAAAGTTTTACCCAATTAATGTAACCGTCTCTGAAAGTGTGGCTCACATTTTGTAACGAGCACCTCAGGTGTCTGTATCCCTTGAAATGGGGATATAGATTATAAAAGGAAATAAACCCAGCACAGACCTTTCTTGTAGTCACAGACTAGATTGGAAGTCCCTAGCATTATTTAAAGACCATTCCCATCCTTATAAAAAGATTACCCTTCCTCATGGCGTTTATCAAACACCGTAAGCTTGCCTAATGTCCTGTTTCGACCCTCCTCTAGAAGGCGATCCCAAACGGGCACAGAGAACGACTGAACGTCGGTGAAAGATACGGACCTCCTGGATGGACGACATGAAAGGCTGAGGAGATCACTATAAACCTCTGCACTGTTGCCCATGACCTAAGAAAGAGCTGGAGAAAAGAAAAGCAACACAACAGTGTTGAAGAACGGGTGGGTCCAGTGTCTGTGGTGGGACGTGGAGGCATATCGTCTACGTGGATAAAAGCCCAAATTTGACGCGGAAGAAAATATTCTATGATGACCATGCAATGCAATGCAGTACTATACAATACAGTTTAACACGCATGATGCAATACCGATAATTCAATGTCACAGAACACAATGCAATTCCATACACCACAACACAACACAATACAATACAATACCAGAAAAGACAAGACAAGACAGGACGAGACGAGACGAGACACGACAAAACGACACAATCCAAGACGAGACAGGACGGGACAACACAGTCCAATACGATCCTAATTTTAAAAAATCATAAAAGCATCCAATGCAGTCTAGCACAATGCAGTACAATACAATTCAGTACATTACAACACAATGCAACACACAATGCAATAACACAGAGGCATATCATACAACACAACACAGTACACAGCAACACAATATATCATACTGGAATAAAACGCGGCTCCATCAAATCGATTACAACACACCACGATGCAATACCATACGGTACAGAGCAACACCACACAAAAAAGCATGTCCGATGAAACACAGCAAAGGAACCACAATATGGCGACAAGCAAGCATTCCGTCTCATTTGATCAAGATGTAGTTCAACAAACAATGCCGCTCCCGCCTTCATCTCACCACAGAGCCACTGTAGTAGAAACAGGCATGAAGTCGGCAGATCTTAACACTGTCTTTGACCACATGGAAACTACTTCTGCAGCGGTTTCAGACAGCATGGGCTAGACAGAAGTTTTCTTCAATCTCAGCTCATCCATCAAGATCCAATACAGGCAGTCAACTACTTGGATACTAAAATTAGGCACAGAGTTGTGATAACCGAATCAAAAACCATAACGTTACGTCAATACACACACAGGGTCGTTTTCATTTACAAGCATAAAAAACAATGCAAAACATACAAAAAAGGACAACAGGCTAAATGTTGAAATCCCCCCACCCATAGGCTGTACAGACAGTGAACTGTCAGAAATTCAACAGGGCATGGCAAGATGGAAGGCGGTGCCTATCCCACTCCTTTTACCGCATTTAACCTTTCCTGGAATGAATCAGGTACCTGTTTATACTGGGTGGACCGAGAGGGTTTCCAAACCGAAAAAATCCGACCCAACGGGGTCATTCGAACTCACGACCGTCGGCTCCGCGGGCAAACGCTCTAACCCTGTGACAATTAGACGTAAATCAAAATAATGTCTATTCCCTAACTGTACGTAACAGACGTAGAACAGAAATCTGGATTCCAAATAGAAAATGTTGAAGCTATATCAATAGTTCAAATCAAAGATAAAAGAAGGAGGATTAGTATCTCGTTTTACTTTCCCTACCATTCATCATTGTCGGAGTTCGTTCGCTCGTGCAAGTCAACCATCATCTCCGGGTACCACAGTCACCGTTTACCACAAGAGAATAGCTGGCTGGGCTACCCTTTTAGGTGACCACATATGCTGGCTTCTTGTTGCTGTCTGCTCTTCAACGAGGTCGGCCCACTGCCAAGCCTTAACTCGTGCGCAAAACTATCGCATGTGTACTTCAAACTTGACAATTTGACATTATCAGCGGCGCAGTGAGGCCAACAGCCAGCCAACCCGTGCATAGGAGGCAGACAGGGAGCCAGTCATATCAACGGGAAGTGGTGAATGCCTTCAATATGCCCGATGGACTTCTAACTTATTGAAAGACTCAGATACTAATCCAACCCCGTCTACATCTAACTACCATGGAAACAGAACCTAATGGAAAGCTAAGAGCACCCCGAACCTGTGAGTTCCAGTCTCATGTCGGGTCAGTTGTCTCTACCCACTCCCTTCCCATTGGAGCATAAATGATTGTCTGTGTGCTAATCTTACGGATGAGACGAGGTGAAACGGATGAAACCGAGGTGTTGTGTGCTGCATGCATTTTGCGCACGTTAAAAAAAAAACCATGATAAAAAGAACGTTGGGCCTGGTGAAATTCTGTCGACATAGCCACTGTGACCGGTAAAAGATACATACGCAGACAGGAAAAAAATATACAAGTAGCGCTGTACAAAGCTGTTCTTGGGGAGAATAGCCCAAATTTCAAACAGAAAAATCTGTCGTGAAGATGAAATTATACAATATGCAACGCAACACAACAAAACACAATACAATACAATACAAATCGATACGATACAATACAATATGATCCAATCAACTCCGATCACCAGGCATAATATTTTGAACAGAAAACACTTATATACTTTACAACAGGGAAAATGCTCTCATACCCTTTCTGCAATCTTTGCCATAAATATAAATATTCCTAGCCAGCCATCAAAATCTGCAGGCAAATTTAGCATGATATATACCCTCAAAGGTCTGCTAAGTATATTGAAACCACCCCACAACGAACTAGGAAACACTTACAAAAGGGGGTGTTGACAGGCAAGCACTTATTGTGCAGCAGGATTCAATATAAAACTGTATCCTACCATGACAATGTGCACAATGACCCCTTCTCTCTGTCTTTAACAGATTGACATCAATCAAATGCAGCCACACCTCTTTCTGTGAAGCTGCCAAAAAGGCATAGCTGGCAAATTAAGAGCATTATCACCCTACATTCATAACCTTGGTTGACAAAAAAAAGTACAGCAAAAAATTCTTTCGACATGACATCTTAAAAGTCAGGGTTATCAGCTCCTAAGAAAAGTCAATGTGGCCGTAATCTTTCCGTGGCATCCCAATTCACCTACACTAATCCTAACTCACCTGTATTTCATTCGCTTAATGCTGATTTGACTGTTCCCGATTCGAATAATCCTGACTAGCCTATTCACGATTCACCGCATCCTGACTTGTCTATTCACGATTTGACCGATACGACTCCCTATTTCCGATTCGCCGAATCCTGACTCGTCTGTTCCCGATTCGCCGAACTCTGACCGCCTATTCCTGATTCCCCGAATCCTGGCCCGCTTGTTCCCAGTTCGCTTATTCCTGAGAACTACAAGCGTGCACTGAAACTGGTGGTGTGTGTGTGTGTGTGTGTGTGTGTGTGTGTGTGTGTGTGTGTGGTGTGTGCGCGCGCGCGCGCGCGCGGTCGTGTGTGTGTGTGTGTGTGTGTCTGAGAGAGAGAGAGAGAGAGAGAGAGAGAGAGAGAGAGAGAGAGAGAGAGAGAGAGAGAGAAATGAACTAAATCCCAACACTATTCGACGGAGAATCACATAACTGGTTGAGAATTAACAGTTTCACACTCAGTAGGCGAAACTGGAACGGCGGGTAGGCGAAACGGGACAACGAGATCAACTCCCAGGAGGCTACTGAGGAGGACAGCACCATCGAGGAGTAGGCGAACCGGGAATCGGCGAATCGGACCTGCTCCGGTTTTCTTTCTGTGGATGACATAGCTAGACACTGACTGTTAAGGTGGAGCGACAACAGACTCCACGCGTTCGAAAACAGATCGTTCAGGCGAATTTTAAGCGTGCATCTCATCCGAGAAACGTGAGGCTGATGGCTCTGCGAGGAAACAAATCGACATACACGTTAGCATACAAGAACACCTTGCAGTCATTAAACGGCCGTTAGCTTGCCTAGTACAGACACCGATCTCGTCATCACTCCACCCTCCCGACCCATCCCATCCCCACCTCTGTCCAAGACCATTCTACAGAGTATAGTGGAGGGTGGTCGCCTCAAAGACAACCGGGATGGACAACATAGAGGGCGAGGCATCCCGCTAAACCTATACCCTGTTGTGTAGAACTGATGGCGAAAGGGGAGATCCCTGTTGCCCACGCATCATACGACCAACTGTTACGGGGGACAATACATAAACAATTTCAGACGAAACGTAACAACAATAGGGAAAACACCTCATGGGAAAAAAAAGGAAACGAAGAAGATAACATCATCCGATGATACCGTATAGAAACGTAGGAATGTTAAGAGCTTCATGAGAAACCAGTCAAGGTGATTAGATGGAGGCTTTCCAGCGGGCATGCTCATCAGCATAACGCATGAAGGAAACGCATGGGAGCGCGACAGAACCATCCTACGTCAACATCCTAAGCAGACAGACTATAGCACAGCTCTGCACGGTCAAGTCAACACATCTGAATGATTATTGCAACATAAAGACAGGCAAAACCCAGTTGGTATCATCACCAGTCAGTGACACACTCAAATCAAACGGAACGGTCAAAGGCAAGCTCCACAATACAAAACAAAACCGTCGCTCGTTTACACAGCTAGACCTTGAAGACTACAAAGATTCCTCAGGTTGTCCAAGCCAGACTGATGACGTGTTGCTAATGAACGGTAACTGCCACTTGTGAAACTGATACCACACCACAAAGTGCAATGAAGGCAAACAAACAGCGCGGACCACCAGCACTGTCCGTGTCCCGCTGGGAGTTGATTGGCTAGTGGAGACCATGTGATCCGTTGACGTCGATGCACGTGACTAGGAAAGCACGTGCCACTGTTGAACCTGCTCCCGTTGATTGGCTATCATTTCGTTCCAGTGGTCGAGTTCCTTGCCGCGTGCGAACATGAAGGAGCCCAGCACGATTCGGCCGATCGGTTTGTCTGAAACCAGAAAGAGAAAGCGAACTGCATTTCTGCATTGTAAAGGGCGACAAGGCTATCGGTTAAACTGGTCTTCAAAGACCACAATGTTTATATTTGTATAAGCATCTGCGAGTGGTCAGACAGAAAAAGCAATTTTGGCGTCATATACTTTACCATGTCAGACCATAGCATTCAACGGCAGTTAGTTAGCTCTGAAATGCCGAATTTTTGTGGCTAATGCAGTAATAAGACTATCACGTGATGCCCACCCTACTTCCGCCAAGGAAGAAGCCGGTGCCAACTTCCTGTTCCTCATTCAGCTTCGGCCTTCCACCTGATAAGGACAGGTTTTCTTGCTCTGTCTCGCCTATACTTCTTTTTTGTAAAGATTGCCTGTGTTTGCCTTCTTTACTTGTTCTGTTGTGGCTTACGCTAAACCCTGGTACTATGGTCGCGTGAGGCTTTCGCGTGGCATTTATCATTTTATTATTTCATGTTGTAGCTTTTGGCGATCGAGTACTCCTCCCGGTCTCTCGATCCGCCATCTTACCTCACCTCGTGGTTGTCCTCTTTCTAGTTGTGCCTAGGTTTAGTTGGGCTGGAGGTTTCCTCTTGCACATTAGTTATTGTAATTATCTTAAGATCGATCGAGTTTTTCTCCCGATCTCTCGATCCACCACCTTTTCTCCACTTTGTGGTCGTGTGCTCCACGTTTGTTCCGCCACCATATCCCAAAATGGTGAAGGGTAACGACGGGTTGAGCACGTCTCTCTCCAGAAGTCGCTCTTTGCCCGGGGGACCCGCATACCGATTCTATGGAACAAACCATTCTTTCTTCGGAAGAACGTACGGCCGGTGTAGAGGGGGGTTCCGCGGAGGGGACGCGCGACCGTCATTTTGATACCTCCTCTAACCGACCGGCAGATGCACGATCACTGTGTCCAAAGGGCAAAAGGCAAGCTGCCACCATTACAAAGTGCCTTTCTGTTTCATCCCACTTAAAACTAAAGGCAAGGCTCCCCTTATAGGGAAGGCCCGTTTTAGAATTCGCACTCAAATTCTCCTTCTCCCCCCATTTTACCTAATGCTGGCTTGCCTTCTTCCCTTTGCATGCACGGTGGGACACACAAGACGTGGACGACCGGCGCGAATTTTCGACGCTTGGCCATCCCGTCTTCTCTCCCTATCATGCCGCGTCATGTGACCTTCGGTCCCCGGGGTTTTTTTTACCGAGGCACGCACCGGCACGGGTGACAGGATGGCTATGGAATCAGCCCCCGTCACTCGCCTCAATGAGACTGCTGCTATTAGCTCCCCCCCCCCCCCCCCACTAATAGCCTAGCACGCAGGCTCATGGCGCTCTCCCCCACCGTGCACAAGTGCAGCCACCAAATAGTGCACGAGGAGCGTCCTTCCTCCAGTGGCGGAGTTATGCCCACTCCCTGGTTTCACACTGGACATAACTCCGGATCATCAGCCGCAGGCACCGCCATGCTCGGACCTGTGTCACGTCCCCCGGCATTCGATGTACCCCGATCGATTGTCGACATTTCCCCTAGGGGTACAGGACGTTGGGAAGTGGACTTATTCTGTTCCCCACTTGGGCAACGTCCACGGTCCCGTTCCTCCGGGGAGAGGATCTACCAGTGGGACCAGGGGTAACCTGTCCGATCAGGACCTTGGTGTGACCTCGCTACCGCAGCCACACCAACCCGTAGACAGGCGGGTAGAGGGCTCGGTTGTCGTGCCCTCCACCGCTCCCCCCTTCTCCACAGGGGTCATATATGGATCCCACCAGGGAAGTGTATGTGGCAGTGCACTCTCCGGGGAGGTTGGGGGAGGGGGGGAGGGGGGGGGGGGGCGACACGACACGCTCTCTCGCAACCTCCCCCCTGGTGTTTCAGGTTCCCTGGTCCCCATGGAAATTCTGCCCCCGGGCTGCCACAGCCCATTTTTCTCCATGGGGACCAGTGGCTCTATGTCCCCGGAGGGACCAGTGGCTTTGCGCGGACCTCATCAGCTCCATGGTCGCCTGTGGCATCCAGCCTCCTCAAGCTGGTTCGACCTTGGTCCGCCTCCCTCTCAGGCGCTGTCTGATCAGCAGGACGGACTTCCCCCCCTTAGTCCGGTCGCCGATCATGGAGCTACCAGGGACCCGTCCTCGCATCGTACTACTCCCCAGCTAGGGCGGGACCCTCACGCACCCCTGTCTTTGCCTCCTCTAGACGGTTCTTCGCAACCTCTCCAGGAACCGACACTCCCGATCTTGAGGATGAGGTTGAGGAATTCTCCTTATCTTGTGACTGGTCTGCTATTTAGCAGTGGCGCCCTGATCTTGTCTTGAGAGAGTCCCCACCCTCGGACAAGTGCTTGGCTGTGTCAAGATCCGCTCTGGCCACCCTGGCCAAGTGGGCTCACGCCAGACTAGTCACCCCTCAGATCCTGTCTTCCATTTGGGAGTGTCCAGCAACTCTATCTAGCGGTGCGCAGGTTGTCCCTTCTCCAGGGAAGTAATCCCTCTTGGCCCCGGAGGCGGCCCCTGCAGGCACGTTCCTCAGGGACCCCCAATGGCCCCACATCTCCTCCCTGTTTGCCTAGGACTACCCTGCAGCCAGGGAAATTGCCATTTCTCCCGCCGACCGCTGGTTGATCCCCCATTCGGTTCCTCCCACTGCCACTTCGATTCACTCTAGACCCTAGTGGAATGGGACCGCATAGCGAAAATCGAGGATCCAACACATCACTGCTGGTCATGAATTCTGACATGCTCACACAGCGTGTGGAGGAGATCTGGCCAGAGGAGGATGACTCGGTCTCCGTGTCCTCAGACGCTCAGGCCTCTCGGACACACTCAGAGACTTACTTACGGTTCTTCAGGGACCCCATGATGCGAAGCCTGGTCAACAGGAGCTCGCATCACCTTCGGCTGCAGCGGACAGCACAGCCAGGAGCCATTTTAATTATTTATTGGCCTGCAGAGATTCCTTCCTTTCGAAGGCTAATCTCTCCCCGGAGCGTAGCCGGCCCTTCGGTGCATTCCGGGTCAGCAGCAGTCGCTCTTCAGCGACTATTTGGCTGCCTTTATCGCTCATTCAGCTGAAGAGCGTAAAGAAGCAGCCTCATATCAGCCAGGCCTAACCCCCCTCTTCAGCCTCGCCCTCCCAGACCCTCCTTTCGTTCCAACCTTTATCGGAAGCAGGCCCCATCCCGCACCGCACGGCCCGCCCAGCGCTCTACTCCCCCCTCTCGGCCTAACACGAACCTTCCCAAGCACAATTTTCGTTGTGGCCGTCAGGGACAGCCCAAGAGGTGACTGGAGGACCCTCCTACAGGGGAGCTGGAGCAAGGAGAACTCAGACCGCTACCACTCAATCACCCTTCCCACCACCCCTCCCCTCCAGGGTCCCTCCTAACCCTGCCCCTCAGCCCTCCACATGCCGACCAGTGGAGACGTATGGGCCTCAACCCACGGATAGTAGCGGTCCTAGAGGAGGGGTTCCGTCTGCCTTGGGCCCACGAACGCCCTCCTCTGATGCGTTCTCCCCCCTCCCTCTCCCAGCCATACCTTCCGGGCCCGGTGTCAATCCCAAACCAACCAACTTCTGCGCCTCTGTTCCTAGCTAGGGTTTGTCACCAACCCCAACAGTGCGAACTCAACCCCAGTCAACAATTCTTTCTGGGTATGAGATTCGACACACTCTCCATGATGGTCTACCCGACTCCAGAGAGGTCCTCCCGTACACACCCCTGCCAGTACCCTTCCTCCCTCCTAGGGATGATGGAGTCCCTCGTCCCTCATCCCCTAGGCAGGGTCCCCAAGCGCCAACTTCAAAGGGAGTTCCGTCGTCGATGGTCTCAAACCGCCGACCGCTGGGATCAGTCCACTCCCCTGGGCCCTTGGTTCCAATGGGCCACAGACGAGTGGCTCGACCCTTCCACCCTACCCCCGGGGTTCCCATCTCCCTTCCAACCCAACCTCTGGAACTCTATGCAGACGCTTCCAACTCGGGCTGGGACGCCTACTTGGAGACCCTTCATGCCCCCGGAGTGTGGGGTTTAGAGACAGCTCGTCCCCACATCAATGTCCTGGAATTGAAAGCAGTCAGGCTTGCCCTCCACTTCCAACCCCAGGTCTCTCACCGACTTGTTCTCCTGTTCTTGTACAACACTTCGGTGGCAGGTTATGTCAACAAGGAGTTTGGGGGGGGGGGGGGGGGCAGGGGGGGGCTCGCTCCTCAGTCTCTCTCTCTCTGAACAGAGGCCCTCATCCCCTGGTGCCACTCGCGGGGAATACCTCTCCGTGTGAGGCACATAGTGGAACTCTCAATATCCTAGCGGACTCCCTCAGTCTGTCCAAGTCCCTCCTCCACACGGAATGGACCCACAGCAGGCTACCCTCCTCTCGGTGTGGAAACATTGGGTCAGGCCCATGATCGACCTCTTTGCCACTCTGTTCAACCTCCGTCTTCCAGTATATCTCTCTCCCGTCCCCGACCCCCAAGCGTATACAATCGACGCTCTCTCCCCTCCCTGGTCGGGCCTCATAGCATACGCCTTCCCTCCATTTCCGATCCTCCACAAGGTGATCAGGAAAGCAAGACTGGACAGACCCAGGCTCATCCTCATCGTCCCATGGTGGCCGACCCAGTCCTGGCTCCCAGACCCCAAGTCTCTCTCCCATGTTCCCCCTCTCCAGCTGGGCACACGTTTGGACATGCTCAGACAGCCTCGCTTGGGTCGCCCCCACTCCAACCCCAGATGCTCTGCCTGCACGCCTGGCTTCTGTGCCAGCCCACTTGCGAACATCTGCCCCTCCCTCCCAATCGGACAGATCCCAGTCCGTCCTAGACATACTCTCTGTGGCAGGGGCCTCGCAAGACCTACAGGACTTACCTATGGTCTCTTGCAGAGCTAGCATCTAGTCTCTCTACGATTACCGTTGGGGGAGATGGGTCTCCTGGTGCTCAGATAACTCTGTTCCCCACGATCGTCCTTCCAATATCCAGTTAGGCAACTTTTTATCCCACCTATCCTCTCCCTAAAGCTCTCTGCTAGCTCCATTCGGGGCTACAGGTCAGCTATCTGTACCACTATTCGCCAACTCGGCGGCCCCCCTTTTAGAATAACTCTTTTCTCAAAGAGATTCTAAGGGGGTAGCTCTACGTGAGTCTCAGTTCCCTAGGTGGGTCCCCCGTGGGACCTCTTCATTCTACTTGACGCTCTCAGAAAACCCCTTATTGGGGACCCCAGAGACATTGCCTTCCAGGGACGGTTCTGGGGAGGCACAGCCTCTCCCTCCCTCGTCATCCGCTCACTCGCGGATATCTTGGGAAAAGGGGAAAGCGGGGGGACATGGACCTGTGCCCTTCTAGGTGTCTGAGATACTACTGGGAACGCTCACGCCCCAGGCGCTCCTCCCAGAGGCGTCTCCTCGTTCCATCGCCCCAATCATCTCAAAAACATCTCTGCTGGCACTATCTCTAGGTGGCTTTCCAAGACGGT
>CM065714.1:56834044-56836544 GCA_033310375.1 Conus canariensis
CAAAACTTCTCGCATCTAAAGCACCCAGCATCCTTCGCACGCCTGCATGCAACCTAACCCTCCCCCCCCCCATCCCAATCCCCGCCCCCTCCCCCAACCCTACTAACAACCCTCCCCTCGCCAACCTCCCAGTACCTTTGTGTCCACTGAGGTGCTGCATAAGGGAGACGTTGACACTGGCCATGTCCAGGCTGGCCACGGGCAGTTTGAAGGTGAAGGACTCGTTGAAGGCCGGGCTGCTGGTCTTCTTAGCCACCTCCGACTTCTTGGTCTTCACCGCCTTGTTCTGCAGCATCAGGCAGACCTTCACGTAGCTGTCTGCAACAGGCACCACGCCTTGTCAGGGAGGGCCAGCAGGAGGAGGAGGAAAAGGTGAACAACAACAACAACAACAACAAAACAACAAACGATGATGATGATGATGATAATAAAAACAATAACAATAATAATGATGATAGTAATAATAATAACAGTGATGATAACGATGAGGAAGACGATGATGACAATAATATAATAATACTGATAATAATGATAATAATAATAGTAATAATGATAATAATGATGATAGTAATATGACAACAATAATTATAGTAATAATAATAATAAAGATAATAACAATATAATAATAATAATAATAATGACGATGACGATGATGATGACGATGACGATGATGACACATAAGCATTTAAGCACACAAATTAAACTTTCATCTGAATTTTAAAAAAAAAGAAGAAAAAGAAGAAAAAAAGAAAAAGAAAAAACATAGTGCCCTTCGTAACATATTCTTGAACATAGGGTCCATGACCGTTTAAAACATCATTCGTAGCATGCACTCTGCCAGTCATATAGGCTCTCTGCAGGAAAAAGTATCTGCCTTCAGTAAATACTGAGGTACTGACCCCTCTAAGGTAGATCAAAGTGGGCTTTTGTGCTGAGGGTGCCAGACTTTCCGCTGAAATGATCACCTTCAGTCTAAGAGAGAGAGAGAGAGAGAGAGAGAGAGAGAGAGAGAGAGAGAGAGAGAGAGAGAGAGAGAGAGAGAGAGAGAGAAAAAGATATACAGGTGTCACGTGCGATAATCACCTCCATCCCGGGAATCACTCCCCGGTGGATGAGACAGACTACGTGCTCAAAGTCCCCCACCCTATATGACAGTGAGGTGGAAATGGGCTCGTGCATGTATTCACTCCTGGCAGTGTTTCTGGACTATGCGCCAAATTACTCGCCGGGGTGGAGTTTTGGAACAGAGGGGATGGGGGTGGGGAGTGGTACTTTTGGTTCATGTCCAGAACCTTTACACCCCTCCCCCTAAAATTCAGGTATAATGTTCTTTGGTTGATGTGGTTTGTGGGATACTTTGAGAATTTTGAAGGAGGGGGGTGATTTTGGTCGATCTGGCTATATTCCTGAAAGGAGCGGAATGGAGGGATAAGGGATTGCGGATAGGGGTTTGGAGGATGGATGGTACATGGCATGTGCCCCGTTCATCCGCCGGGCTGTGGTTTTGAGAGTGGAGGCGATTTCTGCACGTTATACCAGAAACACACACACACACACACACACACACACACACACACACACACACACACACACACACACGTACGCACACACGTACGCACACACACAAGATCGAACAGGCGCTACAGAATGGACAGCTAGAGACCATTCCGGAACGCGTGTTTCGAAATTTATCAAGTAGTCGCCAGTTACAACGGAAGATCTGGCATGTTGTGAACTGACACAACATAAAGATGAAAAAAACAACCTTTCCGGAGCACAGATAAATGGGCCCGAACGGCAGAAAACAACAACAACATAACAACAACAACGGACGACAGTAAAAGGAAACCGAGTCAAAGAGAATGACAGAAAAAGGGAAAATAACAAGCACGGAACTTTCAGAAAATGGCGGATGCAATTTACACCGAAGGGGCCAAAAAAAAAAAAAAAAAAAAAAAAAAAAAAAGCCCTCCCCGGGCAACCTCACGTGGGAGGCTGCTGCAGCTAAGTAACCGTCCGGGGCATGGCCACAATACAGCTTTCCGGTTGAGGGCAGGAAGTGAGGCGGTGATGTAGGAAAGAATTCGATGTCATTTTTGGCGCATCCCAAAATAAGTCCCTGTTTTCAGTGCAAACGTATTGTGTCCCACAGCGAAAATGGAAGAAAAACAGTCTGTCCGTAGGAAACAAGCGAGTTTCTTCTCAACCTGGACAGGATTTCCGTGATCGCACCAGCACTGATATATTGAGAAAGGGGAATACTGCGTCTGTCTGTCTGTCTGTCTGTCTGCTTGTCTGTCGACTTGTCTGTCATTCATTACTTTTACACGTCATTTGTTTTTGAATTAAACTATGACAAGTCTGTATGTCTTCTTTCTTGTTTTTCTCCCTTCCCATACGTCCTTCTCACCATTTCCAAGTTCGTGCTCCTTCTCTCACTCTCTCTCCCTCACATACACAAGCAAGCGCACGCGCGCACACACGAGGTCTTATACATCAT
>CM065714.1:56839044-56851544 GCA_033310375.1 Conus canariensis
CCAAAACAGAACAATGTAAGTCAAAACAGAACCAATCAATCCAAAAACAGAGCAAAGTAAACCAAAATAGAATGATGCTATTTACAGACAGAACAATCAATCCGAAAGCATATCAAACCAAGACGGAAAACGTTAACCCAAAACAGAACTAATTCAAAATAGGATGTATCAAATTTAAACACAACAAACAAACCTTAATCAGAACAAACGAAATCTAAACAGAAGTAAGCAATCAAAACAGACCTAATCAAACTAAAACTGAACAAATCGAGCCCCAAATAATGCAACCGAACCAAAATCAGAACAAATCAAATTCATAAAGACCAAATCATACCCAAACAAAATAAATTAATCCAAAATAGAATAAGCCATTCCACACATAACAAACCGAACCAAAGCAAAACAATTTAAGCCAAAACATAACACACACTTATATACACACAAAAGAGAAAGAACAAATAATGAAAAAAGGAAACAAACAAATCAAGCCAAAACAGAATAGCTGAAAGTAAAATAGAATAAATGAAAAAAACCCAAAAAACCCAGAACAAATGAAACTAAAACAAAACAAGCAAAACGAAAATCGTATGTTTGTATTCTGTCATATTCTTTCTATTCATAGATATAACATTCAAACAAAACACACCCATACACAAAACAACCGAAGAAAAGGCACATTACGCAATTCATATATGACCGACCATCCCTAAACCTTTCCACTCCCAGTTTTTCTCTATCTTGAAATGTGACGTTTTGTTCCACGGGGTGCGTGGGAAATGGCGAGACGACAACGAGAGAGAGAGAGAGAGAGAGAGAGAGAGAGAGAGAGAGAGAGAGAGAGAGAGAGAGAGATTGATTGGTTGATTGATTGATTGATTTTTAATACACAAGGATGAAGATTTTAGGCCAAAGCCTAGTCTTACAATCTGTCCTTGTCATGCATACATTATTTCAACACATATCATTCATACTGACAATTCAACATAGCAACATTGTAATCTAATTCTACAATGATAAGCAAACTATTCATAAAAGTACTAATGAGGTGGGGGATGGTAAAACAGAAGGAAACTTGCAAACAAACAAACAAACTAGAGAGAGAGAGAGAGAGAGAGAGAGAGAGAGAGGAGAGAGAGAGAGAGAGAGAGAGAGAGAGAGAGATTAAAATCTTTCATTGCCCGACATATAATCCATATAATGGAGCAAATTTTTATATTCATTATAAACTGATGAGAGAGAGAGAGAGAGAGAGAGAGAGAGAGAGAGAGAGAGAGAGAGAGAGAGAGAGAGTTGACGATCCTGTTCAGATTTGATTTGATTTTTCTTTTCCCACAGGGGTCCTCAATCACAAAAATGGAGATCAATCAGTGAGCCGGATGGGGCTGCAATTTCCTTCAGAATCGCATCAGTGGTTAAAATATGCACATACAAATAACCAACAATTCCCCATCGACACCCCATGCTTAGGCGTATACACACACGTGCAAACGCAGAATCAGAACAAGAAGACTGTCTGTCTGTCTGTCTCTTTCTCTCTCTCCGTCTCTGTCGGTCTCTGTTTCTCTGTCTGTCTGTCTGTCTGTCAGTCTCTCTCTCTCTCTCTCTCTCTCTCTCTCTCTCTCTCCTCCCTCTTTAATCCCCGGAACTATTAACTGTGCGAATATTGTCTTGTTTGTATTGAAATTAGAATCCGATCAGATTTCTTTCCCATTCCCATTGTAATGAGCAAAATACCTAACTGCCTCGCGCAGCAAACTCTCTCTCTCTCTCTCTCTGAGGTGTGCACACGTAGATTCTTAAGGAAGAGCATGAAGAAGCACATACTTTGCTTCCCCCCCTCTCTCTCTCTCTCTCTCCCCCCCCCCCCCACCTCTCTTGCCTCATACTAGAAATGTTCATCAAGAGCCATTGCTTCTTTTACTGCAAAATGAAAAAAAAATTGTAACTCGTTCTGTAGCTATGTTCATTTTTAAAGCGCTAAAACGAAGAGATGAACTGTATATCAGTTAACACACAAATGCCAGATCTTGCAGGAAGAACATTTTGTTACGCAAATATATTTTCTTTCATGATTTTCAGTATATGCGCCGAGCGCGTGTGTGTTCTAGTTTTGTTCTTGACCTCATTGCAGACAGGTCGGTGGCCTTTGCAATTAAACTATTTGAGTTGAGTTGAGTTGAGTTCTCTCTCTCTCTCTCTCTCTCTCTCTGAGGCGTGCAAACGCAGATTCTAAGGAAGAGCTTGAAGAAGCACATACTCTCTCTCTCTCTCTCTCTCTCTCTCTCTCTCTCTCCCTCTTGAGTTTGTTCTTGAAAACTGAATCTGAATCCACTATTCTTTTTTCCAAAGGAAGAAGACGATGAATGGAAAAACATAATAGGACAAAGAGGTTGAGAACAAGGGGAAGGACAATAATTAGGAGGAGATGAAGGAGGAGGAGGAGGAGGAGGAGGAGGCAACCGAGAAGGAAGAAGATGGAGATTATCATGTTCGTAAACTGTGCGTGAACAAGTCGTGGTAACACCTGAACTTTTGAACTTTGACCTCAACGCAAGATCAACCTCACAGTCAATGACCCGACTTCCTTATAACCTTGTCATTCTGGAGTCCCTCACCGCTAATCGTAGCTGCTGCTGTCAGTTTGGGTGTCAGAATCCGCTGTGTTCGTCGTGTAACAAGACTCTTGCCCTGTTACTGTACTCTTACCCCGTCTCGCCAGCTACGCTCCTCTTCTGACTACTGCTCGACTTCTTATGGTACTTCTAGAACTAAGACTAACGGACAAAGATCTTTTCTTTCCAAACTCCAACGACTTGGAACAAACTCCCACACAACATCCGGCATTCCCTTGCCTCTTTAAAGTCTGGCCTTAAAACGCATCTCTTTTCTCGGCAATGACTCTGATTGTCGTCGGTCTGTTCAAGCGATATTTGCACTTCTGCATATGTATGATAAGTTTGATTAGTGTGGATATGTCTGTCTGTGTATTATTGTCGAGGAATGTATGTATACGGGTATGCTTCTTTGTTTGGTTTGTTTTTACATGCATAGTTTGTTGGGAGCATTTTTGAATGTACATGTGTATTATTAAGAGAGAGAGAGAGAGAGAGAGAGAGAGAGAGAGAGAGACAGACAGACAGACAGACAGAAAGACAGGTAGGCAGACAGACAGACAACAGACAGATAGATAAGAAGAGGAAGAGACAGAGACAGAGAGACAGTGTGTGTGTGTGTGTGTGTGTGTGTGTGTGTGTCTGTGTGTGTGTGTGTGTGTGTGTGTGTGTGTGTATGTGTGTGTGTGTGTGTGAGAGAGAGAGAGAGAGAGAGAGAGAGAGAGTGAGTGAGAGAGACAGACAGACAGACAGAATGTGTGTGCGTGTGTATGTGTGTGTGTGTCCTTCATTTAACGTCTATCCACTATTCGTGATATCAGACCAAAAAAAAAAAAAAAAAAACGAAAAAAGTGAATGTGTATGGAATTGCGAGCGTGCACATAATGTGTGCATGTGTATATGTATGGGTGCGCGTGCACGCGAATGTGTGTGTGTGTGTGTGTGTGTGTGTGTGTGTGTGTGTGTGTGTGTGTGTGTGTGTGTGCGTGTGTGTGTGTGTGTGTGTGAGTGAGACAGTTATGGATGTGTAAGTGTGTGAATATCTTTACACAAGTCATAAGAGAAAATTAACATGAAACACAATACTTATAACCAACAACTAACTAATCAATTAAAGTCAAAACGGATGACAGTATTAAAGAGAAAAGAAAAAAAATAAACAAACATACAAAACAAAAAAAAAATCCTTTGCTTCCCCCCCCCTCCCCCCCGCCCATTTTATCCACCCACCCCCTTCCTCTCTTATCCCCCGCAAATAAAGTTAATAAAGAATATTGTAAGTATTTTCCAATAGGGGTGCGTCTAAGTGTACAAAGAATTCGTACGTTAAAGCTGGTGACTGAAAAATGGCCTGCACAGTATTTTGCTTCAATACTGGAATGATTTTTTTCATATCATTGCATGAAACAATATGAACTGGAGTAATCTTGTTTCCACATACGCAAACTACGTTTTTTACATATTTTGTTTTAAATGCATTAAGTTTCCACCTGTGCATTAATGAGAGTAATTTTCTATTAAGATTAAAATTCTCTTTGATTCTTTTAATATCAAACTGTTCTTTATAGACGTGATCTACCATACTATATTCAAAAGCTTTCCAGATATGCGACTTAACCAAGTTACACTGTTCATGTACTGATAAGGGGAAATCAAACAGTTCTGAATCAAAACTATTTTTGGCTCCACGTTTAGCTGCCCTGTCTACTTTTTCATTATAATGAAGAACAATGTGAAGGAATCCAACAAAAAGCTACATGGGTTCCTCTTGCAATTAACATGTGTATCTTACAACTTATCTCTATGATCATTTCAGGTCTTGTGTGCAATTGAAAAACTTTTAATGCCTGAAGAGCTGATTTAGAATCAACACAGAACAGAATCTGAAATATTGTTTTTGGAAAGTTTAAAAGGTAATTTAAAGCCAGGAGTATCGCTGTTAATTCTGCTGTAAATATCGATTTGTTAATCCCGATATAAAATGATTTCTCTACTCTTAAGTCTGGTATTAAGAATGCACAACCTGTTTGTTTATCGATGCACGAATCGTCTGTGTATATTTTCAAATAATTAGAATAGTTCTTTTCAACATAGCATTTGATATAGCTTGCTAACAGGTTTATGTTTTCATCTTTTTTCATATTGGTATGTTCAATATCAAAATGTGCTTTATTAAGCTCCCATGGTGGTATAGGAGAAAATAACGGTTTAATGGATAGAGCATCGTCATCGATTGAAACTCCGGAATCAGTAATACTTTTTGACGTGTACGTTGCCAGTGTTTTTTGAGAAGCTATAGATTTTGATCTTTTAGGAAAATCAATATCTGACCTGATTTTTATTTCAGATCTAATGTGCGTTTTATTAGTTGTACTCTTGATAACAAATTTACAACACGCTAACTCTCTGTATTCATCTAAGGGAAGCATCTGCGCTTCATAATACGTACGAGAAGATGATGCATGCACCGGAAGGCCAAGTGCTAATTTCAATGCCTTGCATTCAATACTTTCAAGCTTTTTCAATAGGTATTTGGGAGCGCTAAAGATTACTTCTTGGGCATATGTTATTTTCGACCTCATTAAAGATTTACATAGAGTTACCAATGTAGATGAATTCTGTCCCATTTTTCTTTAGAGATAATTTTAAGGAAATTTAATATTTTCCTCGCCTTTGTCAATAAGTATTCAATATGAGCGTTCCATGATAGTTTAGATGTGAAATGGACTCCTAGGAATTTAACTTCTGTCACATATTTAAGAAGCGTTTCGCCCAATGTAAAAACAGGCAGTTTTTCTGGATTATTGCCACTATTGAAAAGAATTATATTTGTTTTTTCAACAGATAAGTTCAATCCATTTAACTTCATGTATTCCGCCATCCTATTTAGTTCGTCTTGATAGATCTTTCTGATGAAATTTATATCACGCTGTGGAGTTTTCTTTTTAAGAGTTACTTCCATCCACATGCAAATGTCGTCTGCATGTTGAACGAGAACTACCTTTTTAGATAACTTATTTGGCAAATCATACAATAGCAATGAGAAAAGAAGCGGAGCTAACACTGACCTTTGAGGGATTCCCATTGACAAAGTTCTGCTGGTGGAATATGTTTTTCCTACTCTTGTTTGTATTACCCTATCTTTCAGAAAGCATTTAACATAATTGTATACATTTCCTGATAGTCCGATATTTTAAAGTTTGTTTAACAGCTGTGAATGCCACACTTGATCGTAAGCCTTGGTTATGTCAAAAAATGTAGCCAGGACACATTTACGTCTTGCAAATTGTTTCTTTATATTTGTTGACAATTTCACTAATATTTCTGTAGTAGATCTCCCTTTACGAAAGCCAGCTTGATTAATAGGAATTATGTCATTTTTTTCACAGTAATGTGCTAGTCTATTCAAAACAATTCTTTCTGATAGTTTACAGACGTGTGATGTTAATGCTATAGGCCTGTAATTTTTAGGATCACTAGAAGACTTTCCTTGTTTATGAACTGGGACAACAATTGTCTGTTTCCATATTTTGGGCATGTCGCTACTATTCCAGCAAGTACTTAGCAGAGCATGAAGAAAAACTACAAGATTTTCAGGTAAATTCTTTAGCATGTGATTAGATATTGCATCTAAACCAACTGATGACTTCCTTATTGGAATGGCTCTAATGGCTTCTTTTACTTCATGTACAGTTATAGGAGCATTAATGTTAATGCTATTATCTGGTGGTGGATCATCATATGTTATATTACTTTCTTCTTTTTCTCTGTAAGTTCGGTCAGTGTTTGTTAGACCCTCAGGACGGCTGACATCAGCGAATAAGTTTACAAAAACTTCTGCTTTCTCTTTAGCAGTGGGTAGATTGTTATCTATTTTTATGGGATACTGTGGTGATGTCAATCCATTTTCATAGCTTTCAGTTCTTCCCATACTTTTCCCATATCCTTACAATGTTTTACTTCAGAGTTACAGAAATCATTCCAATGTTTCAATTTTGCATATTCTATTGTATCATCACTTTCTTTACCCGTCTTTTTCATTTTTTCATGATTACTTGCTGATCTTTTTTTACAATATATCTTAAATCTGTCTTTTTTTCTTGTTATTTGCGCGTTCACATTCCTTGTTCCACCACACATTTCCATTGTGTTTTTTAGATTTTGTGTTTTTTATTTTTGGGATCGATTTATCTGCTGCTGTTAGGATAAATTTACAGAATTTATCATACTGATCGTCTATATTTTCTTCAGTAGAATAATCTAAATCTATGTTTTTAAGGATGTCTTTGAAGACTGACCAATCTGCACACTTGTAATTATACTTTGGGATAACATCTTCTGTGTTTTCTTCTTCTTCTGCTATTTTGTTTAAAGATATTATGACTGGAATATGATCTGATCCTAAAGAGTCATCTCCCGTTTCCCACACTGCGTTGACTACCAATGATGGAGATACAAAAGTTAAATCAATAGCTGAGGGATTATGGTTAGATATATCTGGAATACGAGTTATATTTCCATTATTCAGGATGTAAAGAATAGAATCCGCTATGTTATCTAACAAACGGTTATTAGAAATATAGGAACAACTCTTATCCCAGAAAGGGGCATGTGCATTAAAATCACCCCCAATAACCCACTTATCCGTTTGATCTTGGAACCCTTTCAACCATTCAGTGTCCTTATTATCAGGACCTTTTGGAAGATAAATGGAAGCAACATTAAGAATCAAGGATGAAGTGAACTTAACCATAGCTGCACAGCATGACACAGAGGAAATGTTATACACTGGTGGAGTTCTGTCACAAAAGTCCAGGTCTTCACGCACATAAATGGCTGTTTGCACTCTGTCTCCACATTGTTCGTAAACCGGAGGGTGGTAAAATCCAGGTAGATTTGGTAATTTATCACAGCTCACATTTAAAGATTGTAGTAATAAAACATGAAACTTATTTGTTACTAGATATTGATTTAAGTACGATAGATTTTTCGTTATAGAACGACAATTCCACTGTGGAAATGTAATGTTTGGCTTTTTATGTGCTTTCATTTATATATCATAATAATTTATATAATTTAGACATTAACTATCTTAGAGATGACTATAGATGAAAACAGAAAATCTTGATGATTGACTGTAAACAGCTGAGAGTCAAAGTACGACCAGTTTAGTAGAACCAAGGACGTGGAAAAGGCGGAGGGTGAAAACCTTGGCAACTGTAACGAAAGGCTGCGGGTCTCTTCCGTGGCTTTTCCCAAAACATTCCATGCAGGTGTTTGCCCAGGGTCCTCGCGATGGTGCTCGCTCCTCTGGTCGTCGGGTGAACGTCGTCAGCTGTCAGGACTCTTCTGTCTTCCATCCTCAACTCGTTAAAGGAGACGAAAGTAATGTCGTTTTCTGTCTGTATTTTCTGTCTTGTCATTGCGTTGAACAGATCTTTCTTAATGTCTAGTGTTTTATTTTTGACAGGAGCCACTTCACTTACTACGATCTTGGCTTTGGGAAATTGACCTTTGGCCTCCTTGACGCATTTCTGCATTTCCGTGCTGCATTTCTCAGGATCTTTCCCCTTCAAATCGTTCACTCCTACATGCAGAACTACACATTCGGGTTCAGGATTCAGAGATACTTTTGCCTCGTTCAGAGCGCGTGTGCAATGCTCAATCTGGTAAGTTTTTCTCTTTGCCACCTGCAGACCGTATGACAGGCCAAGTCTCCGTGCATCAACCTTCTTCATGATACTGTCATGTATCAGGAGGACACGAGGCAAGTCGCCACCAGATGTAGAAACAGGATGGGATACGTATTTGTTGTGCTAGACTGTTTTTGTTTGACGTTTTGTTTGTGTGGAGACTTGGAGTTTTCTATCTTTTGTTCCACAGATGTGTTACGCAATTTCGCAGAACCTTGTTTGACGTTGCTTTGACTCTTTACGTCACAATTCAGTTTTTGTTCTTTTTGGTTTTGTTTCATTAGGTTATTTTCTTTGTTTGGCCTAATGTACGCTCGTACAATTCATCAACACCCTTGTTGTGTTGGGGAGGAGATTTTGCCGGCAGCGATGTTGATGCAACTTTTGCTTAAGAGCGGTGAGGCGTTGCGAAGGATGTTTCGGTCGATTCGGTCTGAATGGCGACACTTTCGCTTTTCGTTATCTTGAGGTTCGATTCAATTATTTTGGTCTGTTTTTCAACTATTTTTTCTAGACTCAAGATTCGTTCGCTCAGAGTCATTATGAGAGCTTTGAAATCGTCAGTGCTACTTCCCGCTTCTCTTTTCGGGCTGTCTTCTGCGGGGCCTTTATTGTCGGCAGGCGTACCGGACATTTTTGTTTGGGTTCCTAAACGGTCACCCCCACTTCGAAAATTCGATTGGCTTGTTACAGTCGACTGAACATTTTGCAAACTGCTGTTACTTTTTTCCATTGGCAAAGTTGATGGCTTACCTCTTGCATTTCTTGTTTTTGTCATCCTGGTCATCATTTTTTTTTAACTTTACAAAAAACTCAGCTAGCTTCTGCTCTAGTTGTTGGCCGTGGCCGCCATCTTGTGTGTGTGTGTATGTGTGTGTGTGTGTGTGACAGAGAGAGAGAGAGAGAGAGAGAGAGAGAGAGAGAGAGAGAGAGAGAGAGAGAGAGAGAGAAAACAAATCTTTACTGAATCAAGGACTCCGAGTTGAGATTTCGCCTATTCTTCCAACTTATCGTGCTGAAGTAAACAATGCACACAGAGTATTAGATTATAAGGGCAACAAAGAGCACATGCATCTATGGAAATGCATGATAACGCACCTAGACCTACACGCAAAGGTCTAACAATAAGCATGCATGCATAAATGCTTACGAAGAGAGAGAGAGAGAGAGAGAGAGAGAGAGAGAGAGAGAGAGAGAGAGTTTATGTTATTTATCATTGTGACGTCATGCAAGGACGCTTGTTATGTTGTATAGCCTCTTACGGAACAAAGAACCTGTCGCCTTTTTTTTAATGTCTGTAATAGGAAAAAGTAAACAGTTTTGCATTCCTCAAACGACTATATCTGAATAAAATCCAATCGTGGCTTTTGGAACTGGTTTCTCTCTTTCGTTTCATTTTCTTTCTCCCTGTCCTCCATTCTCTTATTCACGTCTTTCTCTCTTTCCGCACTCCGTTCTTTCTTCGATTTTGCCCTTGTTGACTTCTCTCTTTCTGCTCTCTTTCTTTCTTTCTAGTTTTGATTTTTGTTCTCTCCATTCTCACTTTCATTATTTTTCTTTTTGTTTCCTTGTAAGTCTTTACTTTCCTTCCTTTCTTTTCCCTCTTTTTGTTTCAATCTTCTATTCTTTCTGTCCTGTCTTTTCTTCATCTTTCTTGTCTGCATTCCATTCGTTCTTCACTTTACTCCTCTCTCTCTCTCTCTCTCTCTCTCTCTCTCTCTCTCTCTCTCTCTCTCTCTCTCTCTTTCAGTCTTTTACTCTTTCCGTCTAGAACTGTCTTTCTTTCTTATTTTTTTTCCTTTTCTTTTTCTGTACTCCGTTCTTCCTTCACTTTCTTCCCTTCTTTCTTTCTACTACCTTTCTTATACTCTTCTATTCTCTGTCTCCTGTCTTTCTCGACAGCTGTCTTCGAGAAAACCTTGACATGGCCCTTTCCGGTCGGCGAGGCGACAGCCCTGATATGGCCTTTTGCGGTCGGCAAGGCTATTTGCAGCATTATCTATCTATACATCTACCTATCTGTCTCTCTGTACTATTATCTATCTATATATCTACCTATCTTTCTGTCTGTACTCCATTCTTTCCTCGCATTTCCCCCATATTTCTTTCTGTCTACAATCTTTCTTTATAGGCCTTATTCTTTCTTTCCGTACTCGTTCTCTTCGACTTTCCTTCTTTCTTCATTTATACTCTCTTTCTTTTAATCTTTATTTTTTTTTCCTTTCCTATTTGTCTTTCAATCTTTCTTTCTGTTCTCCGCCCTTTAAAAAAATGTAATCCCCTATTTCATTTTATTCTCTGTATTCTTTTTTTTTCTTTCCAGTATTGTTTTTTTTCTTTTCCTTTCTCTCTTTCTTTGTGCACCCCATTGTTTCTTCACGTTCTGCCGCCTTTCTTTTAATTTTCCATTTTTTTCTTTTTCCTTTTTTTCTGTCATTTTTTACGTTCTTTGTCACATTTCCTCCCTTCTTTTTTCTTTCATTTTATTCTTTTAATTTTTTTTTTCTGTCTTGCTTTTTCTTCTTTCTGAACTCCAGTCTTCCTTCAGTTCCCGATTTCTTTCTCCTTGCTGCTTCTTTTAATGCAGTTTTTTTTTCTTTTCTTTATTCTTCTTTCTCTATTTTTTTCTTTACTCACTTCTTCCTCTATATGTGTTTGTTCGTTCCTTTTTCTTGCATGTTTTTGTTCTTCTTATAGCATGTCGGACGCAATGACAGCGGGACAGACAGCAAACAAATTTGATTTTTCATCAGAGAATTATTTGGATTCATGTTGCTGCGTTAGAGATTCACACTATATCCTCCCCCAGCCCTCCCCCCACCCCCCCTCTCTCTCTCTCTACACGACCCCTCCTCCCTCCTCCTCTGCGGGCTTACGCCTGGCTTTAAAAAAATGTGGCTGGTTTTTGCTTCGGAAATACATCTGTAACATCTACGAGTAGATTTGTTTCAAAACTGAAAGCAAAAACACAACAAACGTCATGCATACTATATTAGCATGGAAGTAACGTATTCCTATAGGCAGTGTTCGAAATATTCTAAAACTGATGACAGTGACAAAAGGATTGTATATAACTGAGCAGCATCACTGTTAGACGGGGAGGGACAGAATGATACAGAGCTTGGATTGTAAGATTCCAAGAACCGTATTGCACACACTGAAGAACATGTGGAGCGCCATAGTTCTAAATTATGGTTCTAAATTACCGAACAAAACTAGGATTTTACAACCAAAATGTCGAATCAGTATTGCTGTATGGAAACAGGAACGTGGAGGAAAACCACGGACACTGAGAACGAAAAATGTCCAAGTGTGTCTGATCAACTAATAAACAGTTGTATGAAACTCCATCTTTAGCTGAACGCTAACCCTTGCCCTTACCGTAATCTGTCTCTCAGCCTAATCTTATCAAACTATACCCTAACCCTCACCCATTAAGAAAAACCTGAGAGAACACATCTAAAAACGTTCCTGCTTTTTATGATACTCGTAAGACTAACCTAATTTGATCAGGGGAGATCACTCTTAGGAGTGTTCAGGTTCCCGACAAACTTTGACATTTTTTCCTGCTGACCACCTAAACAATAAAGACGTGTATTACCAGCTGTGTCAACTGGATCCTCAGCATCCACTGGCCAGGCCCAATCAGTGTCTCTAAGCTCAGAACAGACCAGCAACCCACACAGGAAGTAATAAAGACAAGGAGTGGTAGCGCACGGAGTCGGCCACTTGTCAATCAGCACCACAAAAGTTTCTTGCTTTGAAAACGCGAGGCTCTCGTGCTGGGACTCGGCGGCGGACAGCAGTCCGATGTTTACACCTTGAACCACCCGGAAAGGATGGCACTGGAGATGACTCTCTGGCACAGCGTGGTTGGCAGCTAATGCCCGGGAGAGGTGACGACAAGTAAGACATAATTATTTTGTAATCTCGTCAGTCAGTAGGAGTGTAGCCACAGTTCTTGTAACCGTAACACACAGAGGCACAGACACACACAGACACACACAGACACACACACATAGCGTAACCGTAACACACACACACACACACACACACACACACACACACACACACACACACACACACACACGAACACGTACGCACGCACACACACACACACACACACACACACACACACACACACACACACACACACATACCGTAACCGTAAAACACACACACACACACACACACA
>CM065714.1:56871544-56896544 GCA_033310375.1 Conus canariensis
TCGGGTCAGTAAACACTACATCTAGTGGAAGTCTGGAGAATAAATCAGCTGATATCTACCCAGTGAGATATCACACACACACCTCTACCCGTGCCTTTACCTTCCTCCCATACCCCCCTCCCCATCCTCTCCGCAATTCCCTTTCCCTCCCTCCACCCCCACCCCTCCCCTTCCCCACTGATTCCCTTCCTCGCCCGATCCCCCCTCCTCCCCTTTCCCGTACTTCCAACCCAGTTCCACACAGTCCACACAGAGGATCTGCCTCAGCACCCCCACCCCCCACCCCCACCCCAAGTTATCACTGAATTATATAATAATGTTCATTTTTCTTCTGCTTCTTCTTCTTCCACAGAATCAGCTCACTGCATGTTGTCCAGTGGTCCATCTCTCTGGCTGCCTAAGGTTACAGGGTTATAGGCAGCCACCAATTTAGAGGTGAGGGGAGAGGGGGTGGGGGGAAGAAAGAGGGGAGGGGGCAAGCTCACCTTACACACAATTCGTCATGCACTGCAGACGTAAACACGCACATAAGCAAACACACGAGCGCAACCCCACCCCCTCCCCTTCAGTCCCCCTTCCCATCCAACATGTCATACAAACACATAGATAAATGGTGGCATTATGCTGGTGGCACAAAGGCTATCTTTACGAAAATAAAAAAGGCTCGGCTCAGTAGTAAACATTACATCTAGCGGAAGACGGGAGAACAACACAGCTGATATCTACTCAGTGAGATCACACACACACACGCACACACACACGGCGCGCGCGCGCGCGCCACACACACACACACACACACACAGGAAGAACAACACACACACACACACACACACACACACACACACACACACACACACTTTTTCTTCACCATGATAATTTAGAAATGATGACTGCAAAAACAGCAACAATAATCATAACGATAATAACACTAATAACAACAGCAGCAGTCACAACAGGGGAGCATCCTAGATGTCGCAAGAACTAATGTGACTGGAGAGTGCAACAATGAGTAAATACGCTTGACTGTAAGGTAATAAAAGCTATATTGTGATGGATTGCCTTATGATAAACCAGGCGCAGGACTGACGGCAATACAGCGAATTCATATGAAGATTGATTGTCACACAATCACTAATATCAAGATTGATTGACACGAGCGGTCCGTCGGCCAGAGGCCCTGCGTCTGTGGCACCAGGGAGGAAAGGGAGAAGGATGGGCACTGGGGAAACGGGGGTTGGGGGGAGGGCAGGAGGAGGGGCGAGGTGTGGTGAGGAAGGGGACGAGGGTAGAGGAAATCGGGAAAGGGGAGGCGGGGGGTGGGGGGGGGGGGGTGGTGGTCTAAGGGCTTGGTCCGTATCCCAATCATGATCATGACGACAGCAATCATGTCTGCACAAACACGCTGGCGGCTAGGAACAAACAGAAAGGGGAGGGTTTCGGAGGGGGGTGGGGGTGGGGGTCAGGAGGGGGTGGAGGTCGTGGTAATGACGATGGCGTCTAGATCCGGGTGGAGGAGGGAGGGGCAGGGGCGATGGGAGAGGGGAGGGTGGGTGGGTTGGCGGATAGTGGGTAGGACGTCTGACTGGGCAAAGCCGTCAGTGAAGGTATGCAAAGAAAATGGGACACAGAGATAATAGGAATACGATTATCTTGTCCAGACCAAGACTGAAAAGGAGACTGGCTACTTGTAAAATCATTCAGGAGAAGAGAATCGGATCTCTTGATTTGTTACAAGCATTATTGCATTTGTGACCCAAACCATCTGTCTGTCTTCTAGAAATTTTGCATACTTTATTTTTTTAGCGACACTTTTGTTACATGCCAGTTTTTTTTTCTTCTTTTGTTTGTTTGTTTTTCGCTGGAGTCTGGTTCCTGAGAGAAGTGACACTGTAAACAAGGTGCAGTGTGAACATGAGGCATATGGCTTTTCTATGTATTTTTGGTGGCATCGTTTTGTTTATAGTTCATTTTTTCAATCCGAGAGTGAAAAATCAGACCAGATGGCTGACGTTATTTGCACCTGACTGTTTTCGCTGTATGGAGTTCAGCATTTAACTTGCATGCTGTACATTTGTAGTACACATTTTGTTTGCTGTTCTGTTGTTGTTTTTTTTGTTTTTTTCTCAGAACACGAATTGTTTCTCTTCGAGGTGACAGCGCTGCAATGGCCCTGTGTCCACACCTTTGCAACAACAGCTCTGAAAATGGAAGTAAAAGGAAATCTAGATGAAAAAGTAACTTTTGATGTTATGAAGATTTTTTTTTTTGACAAAGAACAGGGACCGAAATCTCTCTCTCTCTCTCTCTCTCTCTCTCTCTCTCTCTCTTCAACACACACACACACACACACACACACACACACACACACACACACACACACACAGAAATGGGACTATCTCCCATTTCTCTCTCTCTCTCACTCCACACACACACACACACACACACACACACACACACACACACACACACACACACACACACACACACACACACACACACACACAACACACACCACACACACACACTTTTCACAGCACTTTATCTGCTCATTTCTGTAAAAAAAAAGTCAGAAGTCATCATATCATTTAAATTTTTTCAATTCTGTGTGTGTGAGAAAAATGTAAACTGGCGAATGCGTAATCGCCTGTAGGTAGGAAACGTTAATATTGCTCTTAAAACATGGATGGATATGTAGTCATTTTAAGGGCAACTTTGAGTTGGAAAGTCTGGAACCGATTTTGTGTTGTTGAAAAAAAAGTTGTCAAATGCAAAGTTATGTTGTAATTTTGATAAAGAATGTGATAAAGGAAAAAAAAGGATAAATAATGGTAACATTCAGTTGCGTTCAGTGAGAAGGGAACATTTTGTCTCCCAAAATGGACTGCTGTCATGCGCAGTTTTTTCTTCTGCTCTTTTGCTCTGTTTTCAAAGCATGAGAACCGTTCGAAGTTATGAGGTGGGAGGCTGCTATAAGTCCAGCTACGGACTGGCAGTCTTGTGTGTGGCATTGGGAAGATATAAGAAGTCTGCAACTCTCCTACGCGTCTGCAGATTCACGCAGCCGGTGTCGCCTGGCTCTTTGAAGAGAGTTTTTGGGTTGCATCACAGCGACACCCACACTCTGGGTGAGTTGCATCACAGCGACACCCACACTCTGGGTGAGTTGCATCACAGCGACACCCACACTCCGGGTGACGAGGAAGTGGCTGCAGCGACCGCCGCTAAGAACGACAACCTACGCCAGAACTCGAGATGAATGTTTAGCGAACCTTGAGCCTGACAACGTTTTCTGAGCAGACGAATTTTATGTCATGCCCACGGCGGACTTTTTTCCGAACTTCTGATGAGCAGATAATTAACACGTTATGCCGATAGTGGACTCACATCCGGACGACTTCTTACCAGACGATTTTCTTGTCGTGTCAATAGCAGATTTGCATCTCAACAATTTGTTACGACCCGATTTTCATGTCGTCGTTAAGAGTATTTATACAACGTATTTCCAGGGTTTCAGACCAAGCCAGAAGCGTTTTACAGTCCACGCTCTCGTTTAACCAGCTGGCTGCCTACTTGGGTAGAGCCGACTGAAGAGTTGCAAGCCCGTGTTACTTTTTGTCGTTTCCCGTGTCGTTCAGTCAATAGCAGTTAAACCCCCCCCCCCCCCCCCCCCCCCGTTTTTTTTTTCAAACCTTCATTCTTCCATTTTTTCACGCAGGATTCATGCCATTGTGTAACGTGTTATCCATACTAAGTCCAACGTGGTCTTCTCTTCGGAATGCTGATGATAGGCTCTTACGTTAGTGGAAAATGTCATGCCCGCGTCCACACACAACACATCGGTTTATAGTCTAATTCGAAGGTCTTTTCCAGAAATGGACTCAGAACCGATTTTAACTTCGGGAGAACCCCCCCCCCCCCTCTCCCTCGGTACTGAAGCGGTCCGGCGGAGATTCGTACCCGCAACCTATTAAGTGTTCGGTGCTCTACCAGCCACACTATTCTGTTCCCTGTTATGCCAACAGCGGACGTTTATCCGAACACTTTCTTCTGATCAGATGATTTTCATGTCGTACTGATAGCGGCCTTCCATCCGGACAATTTCTTACCAAATAATTTTCATCTCATGCTAATAGCGCGCTTACAGCCGGACAATTTCTGACCAAATCACTTTCATCTCATGCTGATAGCGGACTTCCATCCGGACAATTTCTAATCACAAGATTTCATCTCATGCTGATAGCGGACTTACAGCCGGACAATTTCTGACCAAATCACTTTCATCTCATGCTGATAGCGGACTTCCATCCGGACAATTTCTTACCAAATAATTTTCATCTCATGCTGATAGCGGACTTCCATCCGGACAATTTCTTACCAAATAATTTTCATCTCATGCTGATAGCGGACTTCCATCCGAACAATTTCTTTACCAAATCACTTTCATCTCATGCTGATAGCGGATTTCCATCCGGACAATTTCTTACCAAATAATTTTCATCTCATGCTGATAGCGGACTTCCATCCGGACAATTTCTTACCAAATAATTTTCATCTCATGCTGATAGCGGACTTCCATCCGAACAATTTCTGACCAAATCACTTTCATCTCATGCTGATAGCGGATTTCCATCCGGACAATTTCTTACCAAATAATTTTCATCTCATGCTGATAGCGGACTTCCATCCGAACAGTTTCTAACCACAAGATTTTCATGACAAGCTGAAAGCGAACTTACATCTGGACAGATGCTTATGACTTATTATTTCGTTCAGGCTCTTGTTACACAACACTGTTTCCACATGGAATGCCCATTCGAAAGACTGCTAATTTAGGGCAGTATTTTGATTTTTTTTTTCACTCTCACTCATATCACACGATGAAATTCCCAAAATGTCACACGTTTTGGCCGTTGCACTGAACAGCCGTTTGCAACGCGAGAAACACATTTCGCAGTGCATCCGAAAGGAGTTCACAGCTTCGACGTCTGTTTTGTACACAAATGAACGGGAAATCCCGGAAATACCATGCCACACGCTTATTTTGGCACGAAATGCTGCTTCCCGATTCCCTGTGTGACATGGCCCCTAGAAACCAGAAGGTGGACGTCAGTGTCTGGTGGGCTGACGCAGTATACGCACCAACTCTCCCGATCTACGACATGGACTTAAGTTTAGACTGACGTCATCGCTGCAGGAATTCGCGATAGATTCTTGTTCTAGAGTCTACCGGGGCTAGATAGCCACTCACTTCACCTTCTCGTATACCACTCCCCCTTTCCCACGTGGATATTTTTTTTGTCGGTCGTTATAAGATTGTTAACAACGACGACGACGACGACGACAACAACAGCAACAACAATAATAAAGATGATGATGATGACGAAGATGATGATGATGATGAAGATGATGATGATGATGATGATGATGATGATGATGATACAATGGCATAAGAAGGCAATCTTTTCCACATCTCAAAGAGATTGAAATAGGGAATCACATTCTTTACTCTTTTTACAAAAAAAGACAATCAAATCAAATCAAAACAAAACAAAATAAAATAACGATCCAAAGTCAATGCTCCCCTCCCCCTCATCTTTGTGATCCTGACAGCCTCCACCTCTGAATAAAACACTGTTGGCTGAAGAAGACTCCCCTGGGCCCTGCCACCCAAATCAAATCCCATCTTCAAACGAGATGATCACAGCAACCCGAGTTGCAATGACTGGACCGAGCTCCGTAGCCGTTCGATACCATCATCATTCATCATGTATCGGAGGGACAGATCAGGCACCCTCCCCACCCACCCCCACCCCCCGAGTTTTGCCCGAGGCAGGGACAGGGACCGAATGAGTTAGAGACCCCCTAGGCTGGCCGCTGGTGGTGGGATGTGGAGGATGGGGTAAGGAGGGGGGGGGGGATGGGGTGACGGAATGGAAGGGGGCAGGCTGGAATTGCCAGAGCTCATTGCCAGGATCGGCGCTCACGGCTCGTGCGGTGATGGTATCTTCATGACCTCATTTCTTTTTGTTTCTCCGCGTTCAATCTGGCCTTTGATTTTGTTTATGGACAAAACAACAACAGCACCGAGGCAATGATAATGGTATTTTTTTTTATTATGGTGGCAATAATCACAATAGTAATGATAATAATGATAGTAATAATAATAATAATGAAAATAATAACAACCATAAAAATCATGACAAGAAGAAGAAAAAAGAAGAAGAAGAAGAAGAAGAAGAAGCAACACAACAATAACTGACTAACTAACTAACTAACCAACTGCCTACCTACCTACCTACCTACCTACCTACCTACTACCTACCCACCTACCTACCCACCTACCTACCTAACTAACTAACTAACCAACCAACCAACAATGACAATTTATTAGCATAGTCTTCAGGGGAAACATACAATTAAACACCAGTCCCCAGACTTCGTATTGCATCAGATCGTGAAGCCGCATTGACTTCAATGAACAACGACAGCAACAAAATCACAACAACATAACATAGTATAACACGGCTAAAACGAGCACTGGGACATCTGTCCCCAGGTCAAAAGCTCCTGCTAACCGCCACATGGGAGAAGACTTAAAGCACGTAGAGCACTAACTGAAACAGAGTTCCCTTTTGTGCCCCCTTCGCTTAAAGGGCAGGCACTCTGTTACACTTATGTATTGTTACCAGAATGGCGTTTGACATTTGCTTTTCCTGGAGTATGGAGATGGAGGGCATTATGACCAGGCTTTGATATTTTTGTTATATATATATTATATATATATTATATATATAATATATAAACTAATATAAAATTTCCAAGGATAAGTAACCGAGCACCATTCCAGCAACTTACAGAGCAGCTTGGTGTTGCAATGACTGCAAGAAATATTGAATTATAAACAAAGCTTACTCTTATGTCTTAGATTGAAGAAATAGGGGGAGATAAGCATTCATATCTGCATATTCAATATCATATCAATCTAAGACATAAGAGTAAGCTTTGTTTATAACTCAATATATATATATATATATATATATATATATATATATATACAATTCAAGTTTCCGCCACAAGGGCTTCTCTCAGGGTGGGATTACCCGGAGAAACCCTTGCGGTGAAAGCTTGAGTTTGATTTGATTTGTCCCTGCTGGGAACAATTACCAAATTGATTTAATCTTTTCTCTCTCTCTCTCTCTCTCTCTCTCTCTCTCTCTCTCTCTCTCTCTCTCCCCGCCGTACACACACACAACACACACACACACACACACACACATACACACACACGCACACACAAACACATAACAAACAAACACAACACACACACACACACACACACACACACACACACACACACATACGCGCGCGCGTGCGTGCGCTCACTCCGACACATATACATACACTCGGACACACAGACACAGCCACACACACAGACACACACAGTCACACACAGACACAACACAACACACACACACACACACACACACACACACACACACACACACACACACACACACAAATCAAGGAAGGTAAAGAAAACCTTGAACCGCCGCACACAACGAAGAACTCCATCTGTGCATCAGACCTCCGAAGAGATGAAGAAAAATAATGACGTTCACCACATGCTGCCCACTTCTCACAGTTAATTTTCAGCACACACACACACACACACACACACACCACACACACACACACACACACACACACACACATACACACACGCAGGCACGCACGCACACACTTACAATACAAATAGTGCTGTGTACCAGACAGACAACCAAGGTGTCCATATGCTGCTGGTGAAAGATATCACTTTTATATTTTAACTCCCTTTTTCTGACTCCTATTTTCTTTCAAACCCCCTCCCCCACCCTCCGCTTTATTATCGTGATTGTGATGATGTTGTGTTGTTGTTGTTGTTGTTGTTGATGATGATGATGATGATGATGGTGATGATGATGATGATGATGAATGATGATGATGATGATGATGATGATGATGATGATGATGATTTCATAAATCTTTGCCAAATCATTGTTTTAATGATGGAGGAACGTACATAACTACAAGGATAAATAATACCTACATTATATTCTTGGACTTCAGTTTTCGTTTCCTGACTTCGGAATATATAGTCTCAGATCTTTGGGACGGAATAAATCAGTTAACAGAGCGCCAAACTCGTCAGCAATCCTGGCATTGCAGGTTCGAATCTCCACCGGTACAGGGGGATTTCTTCCCCAAAGTTAATATCAGTTCTGACCCATTTCTTAAAAAAAAATCATTCGAATGAGTCTGAAAACCAAAGTTCCGTTTGGGAATGCACGCTTGACATCTTGTAACACGTAAAAATCCCATCACCATTTTTTTTTCCGAAGGATTCGGCTAGTTTTGGCCGTGGGCATGGATGACACATAGCGGCATGGATGACACATAGCGGCATGGATGACACATAGCATGCATTCTCCATGGAAAAAATGAAAGCATGACTGAAATACTGAGTGACTGATACTAGACAACAAGGAAAAGGAAGCAAGTGAATGTAGCGCCAGCAGGCAGCTCTTCTATTGGCTCTACTCAGGTAGGCAGCCCGTTGTGTTAATGAAAGCGTGGATTATTAAGCACTCGGAGCTTGTTCTCTCACCGAGGATAGGCGCTATATACATACTCTAATGACAACAACAACAACAACAACAACAACAACAACAACAACAACACGTGTAAACTGAACTATATTTCAAGATCCAACTAAACACACAAAAGTAGAGTGCAAGCGATCATAAAAAACATGAAACAGACAGTGAATCTCGGCAGAAGTCTTGTATCACAAATAGCAACACAGAAGTACAGGACAAGTACAAGCCAGAAGCTGTCGTAGCGCGAGCCCTCGGTGAGCTCTGTTTTGTACATTATTCCTGTTGGCGACTTGTGACTTGAGGAGAAGACACATTTATGGAATCACATTCGTCTGTTTTGTCGTGAGTATTAAAAGAGCTCTCTGTTCTGTGTGTGTGTGTGTTATTTGGACTTGATTTTCTTTCGGTCCTGCTGGTGTCTGTTCCAGTCTCCTGAACAATTATGATACGCAGTAGTGTGGTGTGCTGAAAAGAACACATGCTCCCACATCAAAGCATCATACTGTGTAACGTTGTTATGACAGGATTTGGGCCACCAAACATTAGCGCAGTAATAAACCCAGACGCTCTGTATCAAACACTGAAATACTGAAGTTCACATGAGAATGTCTATCGGTAATAGAACATACAGATTTGCATGATGAATGAGAGTTGATACAGCAATAAAAACAAAAAGTGAAAAAAAAAACTGGAGGATGGAGTGCCCACTCAAAAAAAAGGAAAAATAAATAAAACAAAGAAAAGAAAAGGATTTGGAAAAGAGATGTGGAAAAAATGGAGGTTGGAGTACAATACACACACACACACACACACACACACACACACACACACACACACACACACACACACACACACAGAGTTGTTTTTCTTTCAGAAGAAGATGGAAGGATAGGTTAGTTTCCAACACATTTGCTGTTTGATTTTCCCTTACAGTGATCCAAGAAAGTTGCTCTGGCATCACCACCATAGTCAGTGTGGAGCGTGACCAGTACTACGTCACGTCAACCAAAAACTGTATGAGCTGTATTATTCTCATTCTCGATGTCATGCTTGTTTTCCTCTCTCTCTCTCTCTCTCTCTCTCTCTCTCTCTCTCTCTCTCTCTCTCTCTCTCTCTCTCTCTCTCTCTCCCCAATAAGAAATCAACAGTTGCTGAATTTCGTTTTGTCTATTTTTTTCTTCTTTCCTCTTTTTTTTTTTTTTTTTTTTTACTTTTAAACGGAATCGTTGTGTCATTAGTTTTTCTTCTGTTTTCATACGGACGTAAATGGGGCCATTCATGGAAACCTATTTTTAAACACATACACACACACACGAGAGAGAGAGAGAGAGAGAGAGAGAGAGAGAGAGAGAGGAGAGAGAGAGAGAGAGAGAGGGAGAGAAAGAGAGGGAGAGGAAGGAGGGAGAGAGAGAGAGAGAGAGAGAGAGAGAGAGAGAGAGAGAGAGAGAGAGAGAGAGAGAGAGAGAGAGAGAACAAATAAGTTATTTATTGTGGTCAAGCTTTTACAAAGCCCAATGTGAAAAATCAGAGAAGAGAGAGGAGGAAGAGAGAAGAGAGAGAGAGAGAGAGAGAGAGAGAGAGAGAGAGAGACACACACACAGACAGAGAGAGAGAAAGAGAGAGACAGAGACAGACAGAGAGAGAAAGAGACAGACAGACAGACAGACAAGAGATGGGGATCAAACGGCACCAACAGGTAGGGAGGGTAACTCACCGCAAGGAGTGCCTTGAGCAGTCTTCAGCTCCCTGCCTTCGAACACGCCGACGGTCAGTCTCTCCAGGTGGTTGTTAAAGCACAGCGACACCGACAGCTCCCCGTTGTTGGTCGTGGCCTGCACAGCAAGACACCCCCAATGGATCTTCTTCACCTGGACCTTTCCCACTTTTTCTCTTTTAGTTCACATTCATGGTTCGAGGCATATCAGGTCAGGCCATGTTTTCAGGATGTCAGACACCCCGAGTTCTTGAGTCCTTCTCGGACCTTCTGCTGCTTAAACGGATAGAACGTGAGTGGATCAGTACAGTGGGAAATGATGTCATTAGATCCAAGATAGGCGCAGCAGCCTTAGGTTTCTTTCAACATTCGCACTGACGTGTAATACTGACCATCCCACGAGGGATGTAACACCCGCTTATCGTGGCAGATAACTTTTCGATCACGGACGACAGAAACTGTTTTTGTTTAAAAAAAAAGTTACAAGGTTCGACATTCCCATGGCCTATAGGCTGCAGGAAGCAGTGAACTGTCAGACGTTCACCGTGTCTAGGGCACAGCATGATGGAGGGCGGTGCCTACCTTTCTCTTCCCGCGTCTTTAACATCACTGAACTTGAACCAGGTGCCCATTTACTGCTGGGCGTACAAAGGGAGTTTTCAAGCTGAAAAAAAAATCTGACTCCATGAATGGCTCGAACTCACAAGCTGTCAGTTTTGCAGGCTAACGCTCTAACTATTTAAGATAAAGCCCTCTCTTCAAACAAACAAGCAAAAATAATGATAAGAAAAGGTGAATACTGAGGTTACCAATCGCAAAGAAGTTTACAGAACCTAACGAATCATATAGGCAAACATATATAACAATATTTATGAATAAACGAGAACGAGATGGGAAAAAAAAACAACCCAAAAGTTCATACAATCTAGGTTATCATCTTGCTTCTCATCCAGGTTTTAGAATCCACTTCGTATTTGATCCAAAAAAATGTGTCTTTAAGGGCAAGAAGTCAAAAACATATTTTCTAGTCCTGGTTAGCCATTCGGTTGTCCCCCTAAAAGCAACAAACATAAGTAATGTCTTCTGATGTGTAGGGAGAGCCGTCGGAACAATTATTGTCAGGGAGCATGGGCGAAACTAAATGTTCAGTAAACCCTTTCCTTTTTATCCCAGGATCAAAGCTGGTTGCTTTGTGATTTCATTCATATACTGATTGTTGCCGTCGGAAGTTGGACAAACGATTTAAAACAGGGGGAAAAAATTCAAAAAGGTTTGACTTGAAGCAGACTTTTTCGTCTGCTGTGCCGAGTTCCCGGGCGACTTCGTCAATTTGTCATGTGACACTTATGACCTACCCAGATGTAAATCTTCGGCTTGACCCGGGGTCGTCGGCTGGGACGGCAGTTCAAGGTTGCGGGACTTCCATCTCCGCTTTTGCTTCGGGGGCTTTACATGATCTAATTCAGAATCTGACCGTGCGATGCGATTCCATCCATTGCCGACAAGACGGATCGAATAGGTTCATTGACACACACACACACGTGTGTGTGTGTGTGTGTGTGTGTGTGTGTGTGTGTGTGTGTGTGTGTGTGTGTGGTGTGCGTGTGCGTGTGTGTGTGTGCGCGCGCGCGCTCGTGTGTGTGTGTGTAGATAGATGTAGATAAACAGATAACTAGGTTTGACATTAATACATATTAAAACAAACAAACAAACGTATAAACCAAATCTAGCTGCGATCACTTGAGCTTTCATATTTAATCCACAGCGAGGAGGAGCGAGATACAGATAGATGGTATCGGGGAGGTGGGGGTAGGGGGGGGGGTGTAAGAGGCCATAGGGTTTTTTTTGTGGGGTGTGCGTGTCACACGTGTGTGCAGCTTTTCTTTCTTTCTGCCTGTCTTTTATTCCCTTTCTTTTCCCCCCTTTTTTTCTTTCCTCTTCTCTTATTCGTTTCCGTCCCACTTCATGTATTATGCCCCCCACTTACCCCCGCCCCCCCCCCCCCCCCCCATTCCAACCCTGTAGTTTTCCACCCACGAGTCACAGACATGAATTTCCTCTGACAAGCAACAATCCATGACAGGTCCAGCGACCAAGCGTTTCACAAGCAAACCACTCGCAAAGGACATCATGTCGTGTTCACTCTCGCCATGAAATAAACTACTGTCTGCATTTTGTCGGTGTTCGAACAGGTGACCCCCAAAGGACAAGCCTAGCGCCATGAAACTCGGCCGTCGCTAAGCCCATGAAAGCGTCCCATGAGGACGACATCAGGCTGGTCACTGGGAGGTCCCTTTCGGTAGTTCTGTTGCCTCCCCTCTTCTGCAGCACTGTCAAGGTGCCAAGGACGTAGGAAGGGTAATGAAATTGCAATATTTATCATCGTCGTCATCACCTTTGTCTTCACATTAATCATCACGGCGTTCTTCTTCAAGCATTGCTATCATTACTGTTGTTTACATCTCTCTCTCTCTCTCCCTCCCTCTGTCTGTCTCTTTCTCAGTTGCACGCGCATGTGCGCGCTTGTGTTGTGATATGTGTGTGTGTGTGTGTGTGTGTGTGTGTGTGTGTGTGTGTGTGTGTGTGGCGCGTGCGTGCGCGCGTGTGCGCGCGTTGATCATCATCTCTTCCGCTGCGTGTCTGTATCCAGCATATTGTCCATGATGGTTCGTGTCCCTCCAGACGACGGTCAAAGCAGACACAGTCCAGACCCCGGCTATTTCGCCGATAACCATCGCTGGCACAGCGCCATTAACTGCCAGACATCCTTTATTACCTGGTATCAGGGCGCTGGAGGCTGTGCAAGTGGTCCCGAATGAGTTAAGTGGAGACGGCGTATGGCTCAAGCGAGGGGATGGGGTGGGATGGGCTCCAGCCATTGACCTACTAGTTAAACGACACGAATAGACTGGAGTGAATTAAAAAAAACAAAAACAAAATCGGAACGAGCACAAAGAATCCAATACAAATACAACGCTGAAGGTATGCGAATTTTTTAACTTGCCAGCTACACACACACACACACACACACACACACACACACACACACACACACACACACACACACACACACACACACACACACACACACGTGCGCGTGCGCACACACATACAAAACTGACACTTTAAAAAGCAATTTTCGTCTAAGTAGAAAACTATTTTCCCTGATGTACAGATAAAAAATGCTGCTTCAAAAAGAAATACACCAAACTTTTTTTTTTAATTTGTGGAGAGGATATAACACTTGATCAGTCTTTCTCATAACGCGGTAAAAGAATTTGTTCCAGTTATCTTAACACGCACTGCAAACACATCTTTATGTCACAAACACGAACGTTCCTTTATCAAACAGTCAAACAGACTTACTGACAAAGTTTCTCTGTCCCTGAGTATCTGCGGCTGTTTTTGTTATTAGTGGTATCTTTGCTCAAAATCATGTGAAGTTAATGTTTGACATTTGAGAATAATCAATGCTCATTAATGAAGCAAACACACGAACACAAACCTGCGCGTGTGCAAAAAGCATGTACTAACTCCATATTTCTCATCTGCCACCCTCACCCCCACCCCCTCCTTCCCGCTAGCTTCCACACCACCATCCTTCTCCCTCTTTGCTTTCCATCTCCTTCTCCCACCAACCTCCCTCCTCCTGTCTGATATCACACTTAGTGGGAAGTCGTAAAACTGAAAAAAAAGACACTTCACAGAGAAAGACCTGACACAGATACACAGGCTGAAACAGACAGAAGTCGTCTAGCAAACTGTTTACTACTCACAAAATAAGTTGGTCACCGAGGTTTTAGTGTAGTTTATGTGTACGTGTGATGCTGCCCTTTGGAAAAGTCCACTGAGATCTGTCCAGCGAAAGCTGCGTTTTCCTGCTTTTCCACACTGTTCCCTTCCATTTCCGACAACTGCCTACGTTCCTCCGAACACTTCAGGGTCAAGGAGCAGCTCGCAGGAAACTATATAGGCAGTACTCAGGGAAAGGTGTTGAACAAACAGTAAGCCAAGAAAGGTATAGAATAAAGTAGTGAAACCATGCAAAAAGTAGGTGAAAGTAGTCATCAGCAGAAAAAAATATTGCAGGAAAAAAACCATGGGAACTTTTGCACCATGCAGAAAAAAACAAGCGAAAGAAATCGTACGCAAGGAAATATAGGGAACACGCATGAAAATACAGAAGATACAAAGGTAACACGCTGGAAGATGTAGAGAAAACAGTGACACGCTAGGGAGAAAAAACCCCCTGGAAAATGAGAATGACGATAGGAAAAAGAGTAATGTAAAATACTGTTTTTATTAATTAATCCCCCCCCCCCCCCTTACAAATTTTTTAATCATAATTTTAATCTGTATATTCTACCCTCCAACCTCCTTTCTCTTCTCTTCAGTTGCATTCCATAGTTTTTATTTTTCACCCGTGTTACAGTTCGAACCCAGACGGAAGACGTACATGTATGTGACTATCTGTTCACCCTTTATTTGTCCTGCCTGAAGAAGACCCGACGGTCGAAACGCGTTGTGTTTGTTTTGTAATTTGGTCGTTCCTTCGTTTGGCAGCTCAGTAATTCTAGTTTTGCTTTTGAAGGAAAAAGTAGTCATTTACAAGGGGGGCCGGGGGGGGGGGGGGGGGGGGGGGGGACATAGTAAGACGCAGGAAAATGTTGTAAACAACAAGAAAGGTCAGGAGAAAGTTAAAACACGTAGGAAAAAGCACCAGTGGTTGAATGTAGCAGTGTTTTAACTGACAACTCAGACGTTTTATAGCGGTGTCTGAAAGGTTCTCATTGATTGCTTGCTCGTCGTTTTCATCTTGGTGTTCAACTTCTCTGAGCTGGAAGTGCTTGAAAACATCCAGTTGACTGCTTGGGTCGCCGTTTTGATCTGTGTGCCGAATGTGTGATATAGTTTTTGATGAACGGTAGCGGCTCTTGTGTGTGTGTGTGTGTGTGTGTGTGTGTGTGTGTGTGTGTGTGTGCGTGCGTGCGTGCGTGCGTGCGTGCGTGCGTGCACATGTGTGTGTGTGTGCGTGTGTGTGCACGCACGCACGCGCGTGGTCGTGCATTTGCGTCAGAATGCAGCTTGCCTCGGCGCATTCATCTGAGAAAATGTCCCCCCCCCCCCCCCCCCCCGCATTAACCGATGAATGACTTAATTCAAATGTGCACGTTGAACTTCCGATAAGGGGAGAAACAGCAAAAACAAACAAACAAATAAAACCACCCCAAAATTTTCCAAATGCAAGAGTGCGCTTGATTATTGATTCGCTTATCAGCAAGCATTTCGACCAGTATTTTTTTAGGAAGCATCAAATTGGAACCGCTCTCCCTAAGCCTGAGGGGGATCATTTGTATCAACTTTGTCATCCGTCTCTATAGCCCCTGGAAGCATTCAAATTTCCCCTTTTTTGTCTGTGGGTGTAATCTGTAATCATATGCATATTGAATGAAACGTTTCAATAAAAAGGCATTTTGGATGCTTTGTTTATTTTCAGTTGCACGTAACAAATGCGAGTATCAAGCTTCCCCCCCCCCCCCCCCTCTAAACGCACTCGCGTCCAGAGTTTATTCCACCTCCGCCCGAGCGACAGCAGCTTTGAGATATCACAGCCAGGTCGCCAGGAGGGCACCCATCGGAGGACATTCTGCCTTGGTCCCAAATCCGGTCCGTGGCGTTTAAGAGTGTTTGTGCAGATTTCAACGCACGATCTAATGTATTACCCCACCTCTCTCTCTCTCTCTCTCTCTCTCTCTCTCTCTCTCTCTCTCTCTCTCTCTCTCTCCACCCCTCAACATTCACCAAGGATGGGGAATAAAATAATTATAGTCATGGGTAGGTTAGGGAGACGGATGGAGATTTCAGTTTGGAGAATATTGCTTTATCTATCGATTCATCACTTGACGCAGGAAGCTCAAAGTGTTTGTTTGTAGTTACTATTTAAGGTCACTGAACTGCCCGAACTGAAGAAGCTAAAATGGCCTGGCCGTTACTGCAGATATCAGAGTGGAACAATGACGACAGGGAGGGACACCTTCATCTGACATGTAACAAACACAGATCACAGAGAATGAAGGTGCCTCAGTGATGACGACAGGGAGGGACACCTTCAATCTGACATGTAACAAACACAGATCACAGAGAATGAAGGTTGCCCTCAGTGATGACGACAGGGAGGGACACCTTCAATCTGACATGTAACAAACACAGATCACAGAGAATGAAGGTTGCCCTCAGTGATGACGACAGGGAGGGATACCTTCAATCCGACATGTAACAAACACAGATCACAGAGAATGAAGGTTGCCCTCAGTGATGACGACAGGGAGGGACACCTTCAATCTGACATGTAACAAACACAGATCACAGAGAATGAAGGTTGCCCTCAGTGATGACGACAGGGAGGGACACCTTCAATCTGACATGTAACAAACACAGATCACAGAGAATGAAGGTTGCCCTCAGTGATGACGACAGGGAGGGACACCTTCAATCTGACATGTAACAAACACAGGTCACAGAGAATGAAGGTTGCCCTCAGTGATGACGACAGGGAGGGACACCTTCAATCTGACATGTAACAAACACAGATCAGAGAGAATGAAGGTTGCCCTCAGTGATGACGACAGGGAGGGACACCTTCAATCCGACATGTAACAAACACAGATCACAGAGAATGAAGGTTGCCCTCAGTGATGACGACAGGGAGGGACACCTTCAATCCGACATGTAACAAACACAGATCACAGAGAATGAAGGTTGCCCTCAGTGATGCCACAGATACACAGTTTAGTCAGGGAATTCACAGGCTACCTTACGAAAAAAAGGTGTGCGATAGATTCGTGATGCTAGCTTAAAAAGGTAAGATTGTATAGCCTTATGGTCATCGGGGTAGTAAATTGGTAGAGATTTACTGAGCCTAGCATGTTTGTTACCACGGCTTCTGTGACCAGACAATGTCAACGGAAGAATCAGGCGCAGCGTATGGCATGCTGGGATCGTTGTTCGCACCTGCAAATCATGAGTATCCTAAAAAAAAGGTGTCAGGGTGAAATTAGATCGCTCTGAGATGTGAATACTTTCAGTTCTTTATTTTAAAGAAATCGTTAGACAAACGCGCTCTAAAATAAAAAAAAAAATCCCAGACAACGTTTAAGTTTTCGAAGAAATGCTCGTGCCTTGTGCCAATTCCGTTCATCGTAACCGATAAGATGTTGTAGAAAATTGTTTTTCAAAGTATGAATATATGGAGAGTATTGAATGGCTACCACATGAATCTGTCCGACGGAAAAGGAAAAAACAGCAGCTCTAGAGATGCATGCACACTATGCAGGTGTATCGGGACAACCCTAACAACATTTTTTTGTTTTGGTGTTCATATCAAGACAACAGTAAATCAAATTAATTGTCCAGTATACACACAATCCATGCAAAATACTTAATACTACGTACCTTTTTAATCTGCGAAATGCGCTGATGCATTATTTGCTCCAAATATGTGCATGGATTTAAAAAGAAAAGATGTACAGAAATAAAATCTGTGAAAATCAACAGCTCTGAATTCTGTCCCCTCTGTGACGCTTTTCTGCTGGGACAGAGCAACCCGAATGTCGCTCAAAATGCCTGATTCCATGTTACAGGCCCTTCGACACACATTTTGGAAAGTCCAGATCTTCCAGAGGAAGTTATAAATACGAAGAACATAGTAGCCGACATTAAACGGAAGACTGACAAAGTTTAGGAACGAAAAAAGGTCAATTATCAAAAATATATAAAAAATGTAAACATTGTGGGTAAGCCCACTGGGTAAGGTGAATTTCATTCGCTGCTGAGCCCTACTTTCAGTGCCCTGCAGCTTCTCTACATGGGAAAGACTATCACATGCATGTCAACATTTTCCTCTGGAAGGAAATCATTATTTTAGCCTGGCCTGGACACGCGTTTCGGTGTTGCTCCTCGTCAGCAGGAGCGACAAATAATAGGAATGTGTGATTATAGCCAGTGAGAGCTAAAAATAATAGGAATGTGTGATTATAGCCAGTGAGAGCTAAAAATAATAGGAATGTGTGATTATAGCCAGTGAGAGCTAAAAATAATAGGAATGTGTGATTATAGCCAGTGAGAGCTAAAAATAATAGGAATGTGTGATTATTAAGCCAGTGAGAGCTAAAAATAATAGGGAATGTGGGATTATAGCCAGTGAGAGCTAACTAATACAAATATCAAGAAGGAGATGGACAGACAGGTTGAGTTTCAATCCATTTCTATTTCATGTTATTCTAGGGCCATCCCTGAAAATTGAGAACAAGAAACAAAGCATTCTAATATATTGCCCCCCCCCCCCCCCCCCCCCCCCCCCCCGGATCTCACAGTGGGGCGCTTTGTCCGGCAACACGCTACACTTCACTGCTCACCGTAAGGAGCAGCCTGACTGTACAGATGCTGCTTACCTTCTCGTCACTGTCTGGAACCAAATTCTTTCACCATCATCTCCACGCTGTGGACTTTAATACTTCCGTGAACGCACCGCTAAAGCCTAAACGTATATATATATAAAAAAAACAAACCCTATACACTGTGCCTAGATTCTGTTCCCTTTATGTGTCAGAATAAACAGACAAAACTGAAGATTGCTGTTGTTAGGATGATCACGTTGCCATGTCTGTCTTCTCCTGTTGCAACTTATTATTCGTTTGTTTGAGTGAAAGTGCTTGTAGCGCACTGACTCCTCTCACTTGCTACTCGGATGTGAATCTAAGATTTCAATATTTTTTTCTATTAAAGTGCAATTCATTAATGTTTAAAACTTTTAGTTGAATGTAAAAAAAGATCACCCTACCCAAAGTGTATCATCATTTTTTGTTTTCGTTCCCCTTAAGGATGTCAGTAATGAAGCTGCCGTATAATAAACCGCTGTACATTGCAGAATGGCCTGTAGTCCAATAGTTAGACTGCCTGTCTGCGGAACTTACCGTTGCAAGTTCCAGCCACTCAAGGAGTAATATTTTTCGACTTAAGAAATTCCTACATGACCATCCAGTAGTAAAGGGGTGCCTGATTCAGCACAGGGAAGGTTAAAAGCGGTGGAACGAGCGGGATGGGGTCGCCTACCATCATGCCGTGCCCTATACACGGTGAACCTCTGACAGCTCACACCATCTACAGCCAACAGGCTATGGCAACTTTAACCCTTTTAATCTTTTCTTTAATAATATAGAGAGACATTGGCTTTTTTTTTGTTTGTTTGCAGGATGGAACCCCCACCCCCACTCTGTTCATTTTGACAGCCCGGAAAAGGAATCGTGTGGCTGGCTGGACTTCGATAGTACAATTAAACTGACAAAAAGATTAAACACCCCCTCCTATCCCCCTCCCCACCTCGCTCCCCCTCTCTCACCCCTCCTACATCCACACACACCCTGGATAAAAAGACGGAAAAAAAGCATAAAAAGGGGGGGGGGGGGGGGGGGGGGATGAATGCACACACAGCCGTTGATGAAAAAAACAATCATTGCAGTGAAAAAAAAAATTGAAAAAGAAAGAAATACTATTAGTTCAGGTAACTGGTGTGTGTATGGGGAGGGGGGGGGGGGGGGGGGTGACCGCGTTGGGGGGCTTTCAGGTAAAATGAATTATAGATTCAGACCTCGGATCTTCAAAGAGGATTTTGCCTACATACGTACTTTTTTTTTATATATATTGCGGCAGACTCATACAGAACGTTTGTGTGCGTGGTCAGCAAGGTATTGGTAGCTTACTGTGTACTCATGGACACTGGAGAATCAATGAGTCCAAGATGAAGGGCAATGGCCTTTCCAATGGTCTGGGAATTGATTTTCCGCGCCTGCGTACTTATAAAGCGTAAACAGAGCGGGCAGGGGAAAAGCTATATGGGTCAAAATAGGTTCAGAGAGGAGAGAAGAGAGAGAGAGAGAGAGAGAGAGTAGAGAGAGAGAGAGAGAGGGGAAGGATGGATGATTGATTGATTGATATTTACAGAAGAGAGAGAGAGAGAGAGAGAGAGAGAGAGAAGAGAGAGAGAGAGAAAGGGAGGGAGAGGGAGAGAGGGAGAGGAAGGATTGATTAATTGATTCTTTACAGAAAAAAAAGGGTGAGAGAGAGAGAGAGAGAGAGAGAGAGAGACAGACAGACAGACAGACAGACAGACACACACACACACACACACACACACACAACACATACACATACAGAGAGAGAGAGAGAGAGAGGAGAATGAGAGAGAGGGGGAGGGAGGAGGATTATAATATTTATAGAACAGATGTACTTTTCCCATATATGCAGAAGAGACGCGCTTTCCCCGTGTGGGGTGGATGCTTGCGCTCTGGCCTATTTACATGGACTGCAGTGTCTTTTGTTTTTGTTGTACTCCCAGTTCTTTTGAACAGGAGTACTTTAGAATGGGAACGGAAAAATGCTGTGTGTGTGGTGTGTGTGTGTGTGTGTGTGTGGTGTGTGGTGTGTGTGTGTGTGTGTGTGTCCGTCCGTCCGTGGTCAAATGTGTTCCACTCGCTCCAGACAAAACTACTGGGCCGAACTTTCTGAAAATTTGTAGGTATGTTCATTATGAGTCATGGATGATGCCCGATGTTTTAGTTTACCGTTATAGCCGTCACTAACGGCTGTAACGGCCTGTAACGGTTTTTCTTCGTTATGGAATATCTCAGAAAGTACTTGGCCGATCTTTGTGAAAATCAGCAGGTATGTTCATTATGGGCCACGGTGATGCCCGATGTTTAAGTTTACCCCGTTATAGCCGTTATTAGCGGCTGTAACGGCCTGTAACGGTTTTTCTTCTTCATGGAATATCTCAGAAAGTCCTTGGCCGATCTTTCTGAAAATTTGTAAGTATGTTCATTATGGTTCACGAATAATGCCCAATGTTTTAGTTTACCGTTATAGCCGTTACTAACGGCTGTAACGACCTGTAACGGTTTTTCTTCTTTATAGAATATCTCAGAAAGTACTTGGCCGATCTTTGTGAAAATCAGCAGGTATGTTCATTATGGCTCACGGATGATGCCCAATGTTTTAGTTTACCCCGTTATAGCCGTTACTAACGGCTGTAACGGCCTGTAACGGTTTTTCTTCTGTATAGAATATATCAGAAAGTACTTGGCCGATCTTTCTGAAAATTTGTATGTTCATTATGGGTCAAAAATAATGCCCGATGTTTTAGTTTACCGTTATAGCCGTTACTAACGGCTGTAACGGCCTGTAACTGTTTTTCTTCTTCATGGAATATCTCAGAAAATACTTGGCCGATCCTGTGAAAATTAGCAGGTATGTTCATTATGGGTCACGAATAATGCCTGATGTTTTACTTTACCGTTATAGCCGTTACTAACGGCTGTAACGGCCTGTAACGGTTTTTCTTCTTCATGGAATATCTCATAAAGTACTTGGCCGATCTTTGTGAAAATTAGCAGGTATGTTCACTATGGGTCAGGGATGATATCCAATGTTTTAGTTTACAGTTATAGCCGTTACTAACGGCTGTAACGGCCTGTAACGGTTTTTCTTCTTTATGGAATATCTCTGAAAGTACTTGGCCGATCGTTGTGAAAATTAGCAGGTATCTTCACTATGGGTTACGGATGATGCCGGATGTTTCAGTTTACCGTTATAGCCGTTACTAACAGCTATAACGGCCCCTAACGGTTTTTCTTCTTCATGGAATATCTCAGAAAGCACATTGTCAATTTTTCCCTAAAATTTAAAAGTATGTTCATTATGGGTCACGAATGATACCCGATGTTTTAGTTTACCGTTATAGCCGTTACTAACGGCTGTAACGGCCCCTAACGGTTTTTCGTTTTTATGAAATGTCTCAGAGAGTACTTGGCCGATCTTTCTGAAAATTTGTAGGTATGTTCATTATGGGTCACGGATGATGCCCGAGGTTTTAGTTTACCGTTATAGCCGTTACTAACGGCTATAACGACCCATAACGGTTTTTCTTTTTTATGGAATATCTCAGAAAGTACGTGACCGATTTTTCTGAAAATTTGTATGTATGTTCATTATGGGTCACGGATGATGCCCGATGTTTTAGTGTACCGTTATAGCCGTTACTAACGGCTATAACGGCTGCTAACGGTTTTTCATCTTTATGGAATATCTTAGAAAGTACTTGGTCGATCTTTCTGAAAATTTGTAGGTATGTTCATTATGGGCGACGGATGATGCCTGATGTTTTAGGTTTCCATTATAGACATTACTAACGGCTATAACGACCCATAACAGTTTTCTTCTTTATGGAATATCTCAGAAAGTACGCGGCCGATATTTGTGAACATTTGTAGGTTTGTTCATTATGGGTCACAGATGATGCCCGATGTTTAAGTTTACCGTCATAGCCGTTACTAACGGCCCATAATGGTTTTCTTCTTTATGGAAAATCTCAGAAAGTTCTTGGCCGATCTTTCTGAAAATTTGTATGTTCAATATAGGTCACAGATGATGACCGATGTTTACCAGAATAGCCATTACTAACGGTTACATCAGCCCAAGACGGTTTTTCCTCGTTATGGAATATATCACGCGTATTCAGGATAAACTGGGAGTACGTTTATATGCTTTGCATCTTGTTTGTTTTTGAACTGCTCGCCTGTGATGACATTCTGACAAAGAAGCAAAGGAACAAGCAGCCGGATGAACAATACTGACAACCAAATTTGCTGATTATAAAAGGAGTTTAAAGTTAATCCGCCAGACAACAGGACAAACAAACTACAAGACAAGACACGACGCGTGTCGATCTCTCAGGTCTTCTTCAGGCAAGATAAACAGCATTCAGGACAATCAAGAACGAGCAATCACTTATCTTCTCACATTTGGTGCAAACTGGGCGTTGAATGAAAACGAGGCCGTTGGGAAGGAGACTATGCGAGCTAAAATAATGATATGATGATGATAATAATAATAACAATAATAATTATAATAACATAATAATAATAATAATAATCGAAACCAAGTTTATTAGCAAAACGTTTGAGAAAGAAATAAACGAATAAAGAAGGTGTATGTGAAATAAATAAGAAAACAGGAAGTGTTATGAATCTGTGAATACAGAAGGAAGTAAATGAAATGTGCAAGGAACAAGGAAACATGAATGTTTACAATGCGCATGACGCTGTCTGGCACCCAAATTCAGCACGTTCAGCAACTTGTTTCTGAACTCTGGTCTCGTTATGCCGGTTGTACGTTGATGTTGGAGATCTAATTGTGTGTGTGTGTGTGTGTGTGTGTGTGTGTGTGTGTGTGTGTGTGTGTGTGTGTGTGTGTGTGTGTGTGCATTTCCATTCATGCTTGTGTCCACGTTTTGATAAGAGTCTTGTGTGTATGCTAGCGCGTACATATGGGTGTAGATATATTATGACTCAATTTTGTATTTGTCAGTGTGTGCGCACATACGTTAGTACATGTAGAACTTGCCTGCGTGAGTGAATTTTCCGAATTGTCTTTTATGTAGTGATGACCAATGTGTTAAACAGTTGCCTGTGTGTTTAATGATGTGTCACACTTTGTGTTTCTGCTTATGCTTTCTTTGTGTGAAGCATGAGACGTCATCAGCATCCATGTTTCATTTTTGAGATAACAAAGTTAACTCCAGTTTACAGTTCTGAGGGGAAAAGAAACTATTTCAATAAGCTACCAACGAAGAGAGTGACTGACTAACCACCTGAACGATTCGCCAGTTAGTTGCCTAACTCACCGGCAAACTGTCGCAAAACAAAACAAAGACAATCTCACGAACCACCTCGTCTGACGTCAGGCTCTTGTAAAGACACACTACCGATGGTGGCGCCCTCTGGGGGGACACACTCACTCACGCTGGCTCCGCAACTAAAACGATTACTGTCGTCAGCAGAGGGCTTTGTTGATTAAGTGGTGTTCTGCGTATTTTGAATCACAATTTGAACCACCGAGCACTACCCAAATCACTAAGCAAGCAGCCGTGCAGTGTTTCCTCCGGTGGGTTGCCTCGTGACGGCCTGACATTGCCTGCTCTCTACAGACTGACTGCCTGTATTGGAGCTGCGGCGGGGCAAGCCAAGATTGGCTATAGACGGGGGAGCTAAATGTGAGTGCGGCGGGAGTAGTTCCACTGAGATGGCACAGAACAGAACACGAGACAAATAAAAGAAAAAAAAAAGGAAGAAAGAAGGAAATGAAGAAGAAAGAAAGAATGAATGAAAGAAAGAGAGAAAGCAAAACGAAGATACTCATACTGTCTTCGAGAACAATCACCCACATTCACGCGAGGATGTTCACCCGTTCAAAATGGTCACGGCCAGTTGTTTGTCGCGTCCCCAAGCCCCCGCTCTCTGCTGATAGCAGTGAAAGAGACAAATGAACAAATGGTAGACAGCGGGGGAAGAGGGTGGGGGTGGTGCGTGCGTGCTGGAAGGAGCGGCGGCTCAAGGAGAATTAGTAGAGAGACTGAGAGCAGTAAAGGACAGAGAAATCTCTGCAAGTGACTGATCGCACTGTTGCCTGTTGCCTTTACACTCCCCCCCACCTCTTACACCCCCTCACCACTCCCAGTAACCCCTTCCCTCCTCAGCCCCAACCAGTTCCGCCCCCGACGGATTCTATGAGCTGACAGAATGCGTTGATTCAAGCCAGG
>CM065714.1:56904044-56906544 GCA_033310375.1 Conus canariensis
TTTAGGGTCATACTGCAACTTCAGAGATGATGGGGATAATAATGGCAACATCTGGGGCATCTCACAGAATCCCTATTCCCCCAACCCCCCATTAGGGTCATACTGCACTTCAGAGATGATGGGGATAATAATGGCAACATCTGGGGCATCTCACAGAATCCCTATTCCCCCAACCCCCCATTAGGGTCATACTGAACTTCAGAGATTCATGGGAAATATTGGCAACATCTGGGTGCATTCTCACAGAATCCCCTATTCCTCCCAACCCCCATTAGGGTCATACTGACACTCAAATGATGGATAATAATGCAACATCTGAGGACATCTCACGAATCCCCATTCCCCAACCCCCCTTAGGGTCTACTGCACTTCCAGAGTATGGGGATCTAATGCAATCATCTGGGGCATCCTCCACATGTATCTCCCTTTCCCCCAAACCCCAACATTAGGGTCATACTTGTTATACTTTCATAGTGTATGGATAATAACTGGTCACTTCTTGGGGCATCTCACAGAATCCCTATCCCCCATACCCTTATGGGTTACATACTGACTTCAAGATATGGGAAATAATGGCAATCATCTGAGCTATCTCACATGAATCCCCATTCCCCCAAACCCCCCATTAGGGTCATTACTGCACTTCAGAGATGATGGGGATAATAATTGCAACATCTGGGGCATCTCACAGAATCCCTATTCCCCCAACCCCCGTTAGGGTCATAACTGAACTTCAGAGATGATTGGGGATAATAATGGCAACATCTGGGCGATCTCACAGAATCCCCATTCCCCAACCCCCTTGGGTTATACTGCACTTCAGAGATGATGGGGAAATAATGGCAACATCTGGGGCATCTCACAGAATCCCTATTCCCCAAACCACCCATTAGGGTCATACTGAACTTCAGAGATGATGGGGATAATAATGGCAACATCTGGGGCATCTCACAGAATCCCCATTCCCCAACCCCCCATTAGGGTCATACTGCACTTCAGAGATGATGGGGATAATAATGGCAACATCTGGGGCATCTCACAGAATCCCTATTCCCCAACCCCCCATTAGGGTCATACTGCACTTCAGAGATGATGGGGAAATAATGGCAACATCTGGGGCATCTCACAGAATCCCTATTCCCCCAACCCCCCATTAGGGTCATACTGAACTTCAGAGGAGCAGTCTCACCTGGAACACATAGCTCTCTTCAAACTTGGGGTTGCAGGTTTTCTTGCGGAACTTGGACTGCAGGTATCTTCTCTCGTCTGGCATGAGGTATATTCTGTAAGGCACACACCAAGAAAAGAAAAGTCAATAGACACTTTGAACGGAACCACTTTTCTGCTGTAGATCCTCCTTTCTTCCACCTTTCTGATTTGTTACATTACTTCCGGATTTCTCTGGCATTCTCTCTCTCTCTCTCTCTCTCTCTCTCTCTCTCTCTCTCTCTCTCTCTCTCTCTCTCTCTTAAAAAAATCTTTAACGGAAATTGTTTTTACGCCTCCCCCCCCCCTCCTCCCTACTGTCCATGAAACACGTTTATTTCCTTTACAGTGTTTCACTGAACAGTACCCTGGATCGCATGATTTTAATGATGTTTGGTATAACAAACCAAACGAGAAGCAAATATGCAGCGAAGAATGAATGTGTCCTGAAACATCCAAATAATCGCCCTCCTGCTCACCCGAGTGGCCCCCCCCCCCCTTCCCCCCCCCCCCCAAACCCCCACTTTAACGATTTCTTTTCTTTTTTTTGCCAGAACATGCCAACGTTTTTTCTTACTACATTTAACTCCAAGGACAGACTTGCTCAATGTAATGACTTTTTTGTTTGTTTGTTTGTTAAAACCATTTTCGTGTTTCACTCTGCGAATGCTTTTTGTGGCTGGCCGTATCCGCTACAGTTATCTCCCATGACACTCATCCTTTGTTTAAATGCTAATATTCCGGGAACACTTTTATGTCACGGTGCATCTACCACATTTCTTTCCTCTGACATACTTCCTTTAAACACTCATTTTTTTTTTTTTCGAGAATAGTTCATTACCTCCCATGACGGACTTCCTTTCCTTCAAACACTTGTTTTTCGGAAACATTTTTACGTTTAGCTGGATCTGCTATAATTACCTCCCCTGGTGGACTTCCTTTCCTTCAAATACTTGTTTTACGAAAACATTTTTACGTTTAGCTGTATCTGCTATATTTACCTCCCTTGGTAGACTTCCTTTTTTTTCAAACATTTCTTTTCCGGAAACACTTTCAGGTTTAGATGTGTCTATCACATTTACCTCCCCTGATCGATTTCCTTGCGTTGAATATTCATTTTCCTGGAACATTTTTTTTTTTTTTAATGTTTGGCTGTATCTGTTACATTTCTTCCCTTGATAGACTTCCCTCCCTGAACATTCATTTCAGGGTGCATTTTAGATTTGGCTTATCTACAACTACCTCTCCAGACAGTCCAGTCTTTAGACTTGTGTTTCGGGAACATAATCATTTC
>CM065714.1:56919044-56921544 GCA_033310375.1 Conus canariensis
CTCTAACGCAGACTATGTACCCTATGTACAGAGAAGATGTCCGTCTCTAAAAGAAACTATCTCCCCAGAAGAAACCCGGTACCTGAAGACATTCCAGAAGAGCGGACTCAGCACGTCTAAAACCTGGTGCTCGGAAAGAACCCCTGGGGAGATGAACAGAACTGGACAACGGCGATACTAAAACAATGCTCAACTGACCTCGGAGAACTTCATCTCTGGAAAGGTTTGCTGATTTTTCAGTACAAGGATGTGGCCTTATAATAAGCGTACCGTACCTCTCCCCAGGTTGAAAACATTTGTTGTATTTATTTGAATTTTGCTTCACAGAATGATAACGAATCAGAATGTGGAATTGGATCTTATTCAGATCTCTTTCTGACCGGCGACACGCTCTCCGTTGATTCTTCAGCAAGGCCTGCTGAGAGCGAAGTACAGGAATGCGTGCGCAGAAGTTACGGTTTCTGATCGTCGCTAATCTACCTTTCAGTCTGAATGTCCTTGGTAAGAAAATGTTCTTCTCAGTAGACACACATACAGGCGCGCGCACACACACACTCACATGTACACACATTCACACACATACATATCCACACACTCACACACGCGCGCGCGCACGCACGCACTCACGCACGCACACACACACACACACAAACACACACACACACACACACACACACACACACACACACACACACACACACACGAACATTCACACACATACATAAATACACACACGCACACACACACACCACACACACACACACACACACACACACACACACACACACACACACACACGAACATTCACACACATACATAAATACACACACGCACGCACCACAACACACACACACACACACACACACACACACACACACACACACACACACACACACACACACATTTTATATATATATACACACACACACACCTTTACGCTCGTACTTACACACACAACCACAGAACTATTTCATACAATTCTAACTTCAATTTGACTTTTAAAAAATCTGTTAATGACCTCTCCCTGCTATTGACTCCCGAAGGTAACGTGGCTAAAGAGCTTTTGCTTTTGTCCTTCCCACGCCTTTTTTTGTGTGTGTTCGGTTCTCGCTCATCGGATTCCTCCGAGGAAAGCATTGTCAGGAACCGAAGCTGTATCTAAACCTCTGAAGATGGCATGCCATCCCATACAGTCAATGACGGGTAAAGAAAACATTCAGAAAGAACAGGATGAGGAAGAGGAGGAGAGGAATGAGGAGGAGGAGGAGGAGGAGGGAGAGGAGGACCTAAAAATACGGAGTTGAAGAAAAGAAGGAAAGGGGAGAGAAGAAAGAGAGCAGGGTAGGGGAGTGAAATGGACTGGTAACAGTAATGAAGAAAAACTTTTGTTTTGTTTTGTTCTCCAGCACAAGATTCTGCAGTAGAAAGTCAGCGCTTGCTTGCTTTTGTACGTTTGTGGTGAGCGTGTGACTTTGCACCAACAAATATCGTTCCATGACTATGACATTCTCCATTATACTAGTATAAGTATGATCATTGCACCCTAGAACTGTTACATCGCCTAAAACAGCCCCATTGGACATTACACAGGACCTTGAAAAAAAAAACCAAATATGTAAAATTTCATAATACACTCAGCTTGCCTAATGTGCTCTCTCTCTGTCTCTTAAGACTAGATATACGCATTTAATAAGAAGTAAAGCTGCACTCTTGTAATTGAATTGCTGTCTTAAGGTTTTGTCTGCTTAATTCCACATGCCAATGTAACTCCTTTGACTTTAGTTTGATTTTGATGTGGGATGTTATACTTATTTTTGCGTGTTGTCCTTATGTTATTTCCTTTGATTCACTCATGTTAACGTGTATCCATTGTATACAGGCCGGTGGCCTTACAATTAAAGTTTCCGAGTTCCGAGTTCTCTCTCTCTCTCTCTCTCTCTCTCTCTCTCTCTCTCTCTCTCTCTCTCTCTCACGTAAAAGAGGTTGTAGTAGCCTTTTGTCTTCAAAATGTAGAATGGTATCATCGTTTTGTTTGATATGTCAGCTTCTTCTTTATCCACCATTTGTTTGGATTTTGTTCTTTTTTCTTTTATTTTCCATTATGTTGTACTATATGAACTTACTTGAATTTAAAAAAATCTAAACTCCCCTCCCAAAAACAACAAACAAACAAACATTTATCCAAAGCAAGAAGCAGAAGGCAACTGACCTGACAAAAGGATCACATCCGTTGTCACTGCCCAACTGCCGACTGGGGAGGTTCTTGGCCTTGATGAGGGTCACCAGAAGCTTCTCCGTCTCCCTCTCGTACTCCACGGCGAACCACACCCGCCCCAGATGGTTCCGAGGAATCTCGTAGTCATCGTCTTCGTCGGCGATCTTGTACAGGCTGGGGTCGATGGAACCCAAGGCGTAGGCTCCTGTTAAGACACAGGAACAGGATGGTGTTACGGATGGAATGGGACGTTGAATAATACTGGACGGAATTGAATAGGGACCA
>CM065714.1:56926544-56931544 GCA_033310375.1 Conus canariensis
TCTCGCACACTCTGACTTTCTTTGAAGCAGCAACATACAACAAAAACTAGCTTTTTATCCACCTGAGAAAAGCAATCAGTGTGGTTGTTGGTTTCCATCGTGTTAGGAAAACATACAAAAAACGAATAAATTAAAAAAACAAACAAACCCAGACATGGTTCTATTTTTGTTCAAAATCAAAGGCAGGGGAAATCGAGCAATCTTCGTTCTGGGACTGACATGACTATCAACCAGACTCCTTCTACGCCAGTTAAGTCGCGGTGGCTTTGTTCCAACAAACATGCCCATGACTGACATGACTATCAACCAGACTCAAACTGCGGTGCGTTGTTCCGACGAAAATGCCATGAGAGGCGACCTGGAACAAACACAGGTCTGACATGTACAGAACTCGCTGTCATAAAAGACAAACAAATGCAGATCATCACCACCAGGTTTGCTTTTCCCCCAGCCGCTCCCCTCCCCCCTCCCATCCCCCTCCCAGATCTGACACAAAATAATACAACGCATTGTACATACATTCTACAATTCGATACCCCCTCCACCCCCTTCTTTCTTCCACTACCTGGATGTGACACACAACATGGTAACAAATGGTCAACTGACACAAGCTAGAGTAATATTGACAGTGAGAAACAGTCAGCGACACTCTGACACAATTTACATAACACGAACGACTGAATGAAGCGCCAGTAGGCAGCTCTTCGGTTGGCTCTACCCAGGTAGGCAATCTGTTGTGTAAGCGAGAGCATGGATTGTAAAGGGCTTAGAGCTTGGTCTCTAACCAAGGATAGGAGCTATATAAGTACTCTTAATGATAAGAATGATAACAATAACAATGATTAAACAGAGAAAGAAGACTCCGGATTTCTAAGCTATTTGAAACAGGGCGGCCATGGCAGTTGATCAAATGTGTGGCTTGGTGAATGGTGACATACAAGATTCTTGTCAGTCAAGTAAGTCACAGTCAGGAATCACTTATAGAGACAGCTTACAGGGAGATACAAGCAACATATTGGTCAACGACCAGAAACCTATGCTCGTATCATTGAACTGGTGGACTGTCATAACTTGGTGTGAGCAGTCTTCAGTGCAGGTCACACTGAGAGGCTTGTTCATCTGCGTTCAGTGTTGACTGGTGTACAATCATGTTCATAACCTGAATTCCTTGTCATCGAAACATTTTGTGTAACCTTTTGTTACAGACTGGATTAGCGGTATTCTTATTATCTGTACAGTGTGGTACCTATCCCCACCACCTCCCTGTTTTGTCAGTAGGCTTGAGAACAAGGCTTGACCCACAATAAATCGTTCGTTCATTGACTGACTGTGTTCCTCTTTTTACAGCAATCTTTCTTTCATCTACAGATTTCATTTCCTTCCTAGCTTTCTTTTTTCATTCTTTTTAATCTGTTTCTCTACTGTCAACTCAGCCTCAATGTTTTCTTCCTTTCTTTGTCTTTTCGTCCCTCCATTTCATATTGCTCCTGGACAAATTTGTCAGCCTGTATCCTCTCCCTCTAACTGGCGTATCGTTATCGCTACAGTACAAGGACTTGGAAAAGGCGAGAACACGCTGTGTGACAACAGAAATCACTTAGTCCAGGGTGACAAGCTGGTTGCCATTAGCTATTCCCCCATCTCCAGCTCCACCCCTCTGCGTTACACAATATACCCCAGAGCTTTCTCAGCGCCTCTGTGCTGTCCGGTCATGAAGGTTTCTGTCCGACTCTTGGGGGCCTTTTGATCTCAGAATGTCTGGGATTTTCCCTGGAACATGGCGTGATGGCGCCTAATACATTTGCCTGCACTTTTCACTGCCTGGATCCACAGAGGTGTGGGGGTGGGGTGGGGGGAGAGAAAGAGAGAGAGAGAGAGAGAGAGAGAGAGAGAGTGAGAGAGAGCGATAGACAGAGACACAGAGAGGAATTTTCACTGCCTGGATCCAGAGAGAGAGAGAGAGAGAGAGAGAGAGAGAGAGAGAGAGAGAGAGAGAGAGAGAGAGAGAGAGAGAGAGAGAGAGAGAGAGAAATTTTCACTGCTTGGATCCAGAGAGAGAGAGAGAGAGAGAGAGAGAGAGAGAGAGAGAGAGAGAGAGAGAGAGAGAGAGAGAAATTGTCAGTTGTCCATCAAAATGACCAGTGTGCTGAGCAGCTGACAAAGCGTTGGCAAGCTATATTTTGAAAATCAGTTTCAAGTACAATTTCCTGCAAAGTTTACCCACCCTGGCTAGTTTTCTCTGATTTGGGTTGGCAAAGAATCCAGAAACAGAACGAGAGCCAACATGTAAATTCTGACAGCTGCTCCTGTCAATCATTTGGTAATTTACAGAGTTCGGTGGTAATACAATCATGTTTTCATAGGAGGGAAGCAGAGATGGAAAAAGTAAAGTTGATTAGAAATAAGACAGGTTATTTTTTCCGGGACAGAGGCTAAAAAAATATTTTCCCACTACATACAGGGATACGGTAATCATTTTCCTATATGCACCGAAATTTTTAAAGTACTCTGATTGTTCAGAACCATGGACAAATTCACTTTCACCATCAGCCTCAGAACGGACTATGCCAGACGACATAAAAGCTTGCTCCCTAGCAGAGGAGACAGAAAGGCAAAGCAGGACCTAACCCATGATTTCCAGACCACACTGCACCGAAAACAAAAGACAGAAAAATCGTATCGCCCATTTACCCACCATTCGCTGTTCATCTTTCCACCTTCATTCCAGCCTTCACAGGTGGCAAAGGTCAGTCTCTCTGCTCACTTCGACTGCGTGTCAGCTGGCAGCATCTCTGGCGCCATTTCCCGTGCCGGACACAAGACACAGATTGTCAGAGCATCAGGCGAAAGCTGATCGAATGGAATTGAAGATAAAGGTTGCCACGGTCCCTAACGTGTTCCTGACGCTGAACAACACAGGACTGCTTATGCTTGAAAAATGAGCTGGTGATAATTGGTCAGGTTTGACAGCTACGTTTTAATGAAAGTAATGCAGATGGCGTTATGCATGACTGTTCTGAAAAGAACAGAAAAGAAAAGGGATTTTGTGGATCCAGTTAGTGATAGGAGGAGATGGAGGAGGGAGAGGAAGGACAATGAGGATGTGCATTCAAACAATTCCTCCATTCTCTATGACAATGATTTAGCAGGGATCTATTCCCTAAAAAGGGGAGGGTGACGGTGGTGTGAGGTGTAGGCGGAGATGGGATTGATATGAAGATAAGGCTGTGAAAGGATAAATATCAAAATTAAACACAGGAATTTTGTTTGATTTTTCAAACCTGCTCTCTTTCACTTTCTTTCTCTCTCTCTCTCCCTCACTTATATAATATTATATATATATATATATATATATATATATGTATGTGTATACATACATATATAGACGTCATATATATACACATAATCTTCAATTTTTATTATTTTTTAAAATTTCAAATCTTTGCCAAGTCATTACTATAATGATGGAAGAATTGTTAACCTGCACTTGTTTTTTCCCCCACTACTTAATTGTTCAGCATTATATATATATATATATATATATATTATATACATACAATACATTATATATTATATATATAATATATATATATACATGTATATATATATATAAACACACACACACACACACACACACACACACACACACACACACACACACACACACACACACACACATCCTTTTCTTTCTGTCTCTTTCCTTCTCCACGTCTTTGTCTCTCATTTGTGTGTTTCATTCATTATGTTTCTGATACTGTATAACTACCCACAACTTTTCGTGTGTTTTTTTCTTTCGTTCTATCCAGTAGTATTTTCTTGATTTATCATTGTCACATTATATTTGAAAGCATCGACGGAAGTTCAGTTCTGATAAATCCATGACATTCTGTTCTGCATGCGGAAAGCATCATGTTGGGTTCCCTCTATGTCTGTTCTGTTGATTTATTCCTATCTCAGTCTCTTTGATGCCCTCTTCAAGTGTTTCTGTTGTCTCCACTGGTTTCATTTCTTTTCTCCTCTTTCTGACCAATTTTCTCCCCTGCCTTTTCTCTAAGAATGCTACCCTGCATAGTTCGTCGGTCTACCAGTCTCTAAGCCAGAGTTCAGGAGAGAGAGAGAGAGAGAGAGAGAGAGAGAGAGAGAGAGAGAGAGAGAGAGAGAGAGGACAGGAAAAGGGGTGGGCAAGTGATAGGATGACACCACGTCACAAACCAGGCTGTCCAGTCCAGGGTGTGGACAACCTGAACCATGGAGGTCTGAGTCCCCGGGTGCTGTCCAGTCATGAAGGTTTCTGTCCGCCTCCTGGGAGCCTTTGATCTCACAATGTCTGGAACCTTCCCTGAGGCATGGCGTGATGGCGTCTGATATGTCTTCTTGCATTTTTCACCGAAGACTCTCTCTCTCTCTCTCTCTCTCTCTCTCTCTCTCTCTCTCTCTCTCTCTCCCCCTCCCACCTTTTCTCCCTACTTCCTCCCTCTCTCTCCTGGGGCCGTACTTACATGTCGTTGGTAACGGGGAAGTGACCTACTGCCTCGTTGCAAGCTCGAAGGTCCGTCACTTGCAGATCCATATGTCGAGAGTAACCTTTAACCTCGTGTTTGCAGTGGGTGAGGGGTGAGTAACGTACAACGAGGATAGGGCATGAGTTCGCCGTGGGTTAGATTAAAACAAAGCTACTGGACACGTTCAATGATGACGAACTTCACGCAAGGTTAAGATTTCGTCGTCACAACATCTTCCAGCTGACAGACACTCTCCGAGAAGACACTGAATTTGGTTTGCACAGCCTGAGACACGGAACTACAGGTGTGTCTGTAGCTCCCAAGTTCGTCTGCTACGATAGTTGGCTTGCTCTTGGTGTGTGTGTGTGTGTGTGTGTGTGTGTGTGTGTGTGTGTGTGTGTGTGTGTGTGTGTGTGTAAGTTAAATCTGTCTCCGTGCCTGTGTGTGTCACTGTTACTTTGTGTCAGTGTGTGTATGTGTGTGTGTGTGTGAGTGTGA
>CM065714.1:56936544-56949044 GCA_033310375.1 Conus canariensis
GAGCAAATCAAAACAAGGCAAGGCCCGGCGTGGCAAGATAAGGCGAGGTACTGAAAAGAAAGGGAAGGGAAGGCAAGGCAAGATAAGGCAAGCTGCCACATGACAAGGCAATGCGAGGTGCCGTACACGAAGGCAAGGAAAGAAAATAGGCAAGGTGAACTATGGCAAAGCTCAGAGATATCGTAAGAAGAGGCAAGGCAAAGCAAGGCAAGGTAATGCAAAGTAAACTAGGGCAATAAAAGGCAAGGCCAGGCAAGGCAAAGCAACAAGTTCTGCCAGTCTTCAGCTTGGGCTGGATTAATCTCACAATATCGTCGTCCCAGCTCTCAAATAACCTTGCTTTGTCCACTTCGAGTTACCCGACGATGGATTTCAGGGGAAGCTTCAAGTTTGCGTGGTGACAATACATTGCGACGTCAGTGACAGCAGATGAGACACCAACTTATTTCCTTGTCGGTTTGTTCAAATGTTGGCGTCCCTTGATTCTACTGCGCCAGTGCTGATGTTGTATGTCAGTGGAGTCCAGAGGAGCTTTGAAATCGACCTGAAGTGCAGTCACCTGACTTTGAAATCACCAGACAGACCACTCCTGTCTGCAAGCAGCGATCGATTTCCAGAAGAAAACGAAGAAAGTGGCACCACACTGGCCCTGTTAGTAACGGGTCCCAATGGTACTGTTCCTAATGGGACTACCCCAACATGGATAAGGCGAACAGCAGCAGTGTATGTATTCTAAGTTTGCCTATCTATTAGAAGCAAAATAACCAGCCTAAGCACCGAAGGTTTAATCGGTTATAAGGTCTGAGGCTACATCACGCTGATAAACAGCATCATTATTTTTATAGGGACTATGACCGAGGGTACATGAAAATCGATTTTTCACAACAACGCCAGAAACGAACAACAAACCAAACAAAACAAAACTGTAGTAGCTGAAAAAGAAAAAAATAACAACTACGAGAAATATTGGACGCCCTTTCTCTCCATTCTTGAAATACTGGATTACAACAATTGTTAAGATGCTGTGTTGAAAAATACCAGAGATATGAGTTCAGAAACAAATCACACACACACACACACACACACACACACACACACACACACACACACACACACACACACACACACGCACGCACACACACATGCACGCACGCACGCACGCACGCACACACACACGCACGCACGCACGCACGCACGCACGCACGCACGCACGCACGCACGCACACACACACACACACACACACACACACACACACACACACCAATATGGTGAGACAAAAAACATTCTTGATCTACTCAACCCTCAGCTTCCTGGACTACAAAAAATCATGATGTTTCAAAGATGTAATCCATTTCACATAATAGATTTTTTGACATATCTACAAACATTTTTTGCACTTTTCTTGTAAAGCAGCTCATAAAGACATGATAATAAAGAAAGATCCAGGAAGCACTGTCTGATCTGGTTTCGCAGCGCGGATCTACCCTAGAATTACATGGATTCACCCCTAAACCACGTTCAATCTTCCGCCGACGTTTGACAAAAACAGGTTCATTAGATTTGGCGTAATCCTGCTAAAGGACAAACGAACGAACAAACAAGCAAACAAACAAACAATCACTGACGTGGAGAACATGACCTTCTCCAGGGAGCGAACAAAACCAGCTACGTCTACGTTTGACAATTGTGGAAACTCTCCGCGCAGTTCCAATCGATTCCTAGTTGATTCGTTTTTACGGAGGTTCAGTCACGACAAGAGAAGAAGTAATTTGTCTGAACACAAGTCGGCAAGTAGTTCAAGATTGGCACCCCAACCCCTTTCCGCCTCAATCCACCTGTCCAACTCACCTACCCCCCCCCCCTCTCTCCCCATCCCCCCAAACTGTCACTAAAAGACGGTTCCAGTAAGACTTAAAGACCCAAGCGTCCTCTCCTCCTGTCTTTTACCTCTCCCTTAACTCAATCTGCGAAAGATCAAGTTAGATTTGAAGAAGCAAGAACCACTCCTGCTAATGCGTGACGGCAAATTCACTTATGCTGTGGGGCCGGAAAGTACATGGTAGACGCACTCTTGCGTTTGCGACTTTGTTTCTGAGTACTGTTGATTTGCCTTGTGGCTTTAAACTGATGGCTGACCCTGTGCCTTGACATCCTTTTGAATTATCTCTTCACTTAATTTACTCATTATTAATCTTCATGTCCACAGTACCCAGTATCTTCAAAATGTGCCAGAGAGAGAGAGAGAGAGAGAGAGAGAGAGAGAGAGAGAGAGAGAGAGAGAGAGAGATCAGAGGTGTATGTGCGTGTGTGTGTGTGTGTGTGCGTGCGTGCATGCTTGTGTGCGCGCGTGTGCATTTGCATGTGTGTGTGTGTGTGTGTGTGTGTGTGTGTGTGTGCGTGCGCGCGCGCGCACGCGCGCGTGCGTGTGTGTGTGGATGCATGGGTCGAGTGGGTACGGCTTTCGGGAAAGCAAAAGAAAACTTGTTTACTTTACACACGTAGCAATGACTCTGAAAAACAACTGAATTAAAAAAAAAGTACAAAAAACAACAACGAGTAAAACCGATCATAAAACAAAGGTGTCGTCTACCGTTGTGTCTGAAGCTTACATTTTATCCTTAGTTCTTTAATCCACATCGATTGAAATCCTCCTAAACCAGGGCTGGAAAAGGTCAGGGTGTTTTGTTGACTTTGGTAACAGACAAGGTCTTTGAAAGCGATCCATATGCGACAACACACACGGGAAGGTTAATGAGCCCCTTCCTCCCTCTCCCCCTCCATCTCATTCCCATCCATTTCCGTCCTCTCTCCCACTGAAATCTGATCGTCGACGGTGCAGTCTGGAGACATTCACTCAGCCTCCCACATTTCGGTTTCATGTTGTTTTTCCCTCAGCCTCCCACACTTCGGTTTCATGTTGTTTTTCTCTCAGCCGGTCGTGGACGTTACGCCGGGGCTAAGAGTATGTCAACAAGAAACACTCACCCTAATTACAGGTATAAGTTAAAACAAAAGCAGCAGCAGCAGCAGCAGCAGCAGCAGCAGCAGCAGCAGCAGCAGCAGCAGCGACAACAGCAGCAGCAAAAACAGCAGCACCACCAACAACAAGAACAAAAGAACTTCTCTTAATTAAAAACGTCGCTGACATCAGGCAATCTTGTAGAAAAAAGAAAAGAAAAGAAAACAAACAAACGACAACAACAACAGCAACAAAAAACTAGACCATATGTTTCAAACTGTTCGCCATCCAGTCTGTATATCGTAACATTCAAAAGTTGTCTCAAAAGTGCTTTTTTGGGGAAAGCATCCTCCCCTTTCACCCCTCGAGTTGCGTTGTAAGTGCTGTACGATGAAGAGAGAGAGAGAGAGAGAGAGAGAGAGAGAGAGAGAGAGAGAGAGAGAGAGAGAGAGAGAGAGAGAGAGAGGGGGCTAAGACCATTGAGTTGCCGATGTAAAATTGATTCAGTCATAGGGCGCGTAGGAGAGCGTTGACATCCACATTGGTCAAACGGATCCTGCATTCGTCCGTTGACGTAACGCAAAAACAATGGTGTGCTGTTTGTAACATGGAGAAGGACTAAGGTTAGTAGGTAAGCGTACATTTATTTTTCTTTTCATTTCTCTTTCAAGATATAGTGACCGCAGGGGGAAGTTAAAATATGAAAGTGAATGTTGAAAAACTGGGCCGTCAAATGACTGCCGGAGAGACTAAAGCAGCGAGTTTCGACCTCCTGGTCTTTTCCTGTTTTTTTCCCCTTGTCCAACCTGAAAAAGATCAACAGTACAAAGCTCGCTTCTTTGGTGTATGCTGAGTACATTTGTCAGCCCAGCATGACCAAAGACCATACGTCAACGTTTATATCACCAGATACTTTGAATATTCCATGGAAGGACATTACTACACAGACACCTATCAATTCGGGACTGTAACTTCCCAGTGTCCATGTTCAGTGACAAATTTGTAATGATTGTGCTCAGCAGGAACTGGATCTGCCCTTTGATCCAGATTTGCTTAACGGATCCACAGCTAAATTCATGGCTTTGTTTTGGGGCCACATTCCATCTTTCCACCACATTTCGCGAAAAGGAATCCTATGATTTTTCCGTAATCACGCTAACAGACAAAGCAACAAACCAACAGACGAGAAGGTCCAATGACTCATCCTTAAATGTTTTGAATACGTTCGTCCCCTTCCTGAACCTCCTTCAGCTCCAGGGAAAACAGGGACTGGAAACAGGCAGGAGAACTAGGGTGACGATTGTTTAGCATTAGGTTCTCATCAGAGGGCAATACTATTTATTGGTCACATACTAAACTTGATCTGTTGAACTGGATTTTCAAGATTTCTGTCACTTTTCTTTAGGTGAAGAGCGTGGTCTTTGTAAGCGGCTATGGACTGTTATGATAAATCTTTGTTCTGTCGTTTCTGTTTCTGTTTCTGTTTCTTCCCTGGCCCCCCTCTCTCTCACTCTCTCTCTCTCTCTCCCCTCTCTGTCTCCTCACTCTGTCTCTCTCTCAGACTCAGACAGACAGACAGACAGACAGACAGACAGACACAATATATATATATATATATATATATATATATACAGACACACACACACACACACACACACACACACGCTCACACTCACACACACACACACACACGCTCACACTCACACACACACACACACACACACACACACACACACACACACACACACTACTAGAATGGAAGACAACCAGAGCTTGCTTCATTTTTTGACTTTTTTGACACGAACCCTTGGACCCTCCCCCATTTGCCCTATCTCTATCCCCCACTGCCCTAAGGCTCAGACGACGAGAATTATCCAGTCCCTAGAGAACAGCTATATGTAGACCCACTCTCAAGGCAATGTGCATCGGGAAAGGAGAGACTATGGATTGGTTGAGACTTGGAGATGGGGACTGAGAAGAGGAGGAAAGAAAAAGATGGTGAGCGTAAGAAAGAAGGATGGGGAGGTGATGGAGTTGGAGGAACGAGGAGTGACGGCAGCGTCGTGGAGGGGGGGGGGGGAGGCATTGGGAAGGGGAGGGGCGGCGATACATATCAGAGGGAAAAATCACATTAAACCACCCATCCCACCGCTACACCCACCTACAAGATCAACGGAAGTTTGAACCACACGAGTCGATCAAAGATACCACCCGATTTTATTTACTTGTTGGGGAGAGGAAAGGGGGCAAGGGGTGGCAGACTGTGGGCCAGGAGGGGAGGGGAGGGGAGGGGCAAGGGTGGCGGGAAGAAAGAGGGAAGAGGAGGGTGGCAATGTGGAGAGAGTGATTCGGGAAATCGTGAAGGGGTTGTACTGGTTACTGGCCACATTTCTGTCTGACTTACGTGAGAATTTCCGACCGTCTGAAGTCAGGCTGTGGTTTTATGTCTGGACTGTCTGGCGCTGCCGTGAAGGAACAAGCACTTGCATGTGAGAAAGTGGTTTGTGAGGTGGTTGTGAGAGTGGTTTGTATAGTGGTTGTGAGAGAGTTGATTGTGTGTTGTTTGTGAGAGTGGTTTGTGTAGTGGGTGTAAGAGAGAGGTTTGTGTGTAGGATGTACGAAAATAGTTTCTGTAATGGGTATGAGAAAATTGTGTGTAGTAGTAGTTGTGAGATAGTGATTTGTGTGCTGGCTGTGATGAAGAATTTTGTGTAGATGTTGTGAGACACCATTTTTGTGTAGATATGAGAAAATGATTTGTGTAGTGGTTGTGAGAAAATGGTTTGTGTGGTGGTAGTGAGACAGTGATTTGTGTAGCAGTTGTAACAGAGTGGTTTGTGTTGTGGTGGTAATAGCGTGGTTTGTATAGTGATTGCGACAGAGGTGTTTGTGTGGTTGGTGGTGAGAAAGTAGTTTGTGTGTGTAGCATTTTTTTTTAAAGAGAGATCTTCATACAATGCTTGTGAGAGAGTTGTTAGTGTAGTGGATGTGAGAGTTAGATCTTCATGTGGTGGTTGTGAGAGAGTGATTTGTGTAGAGGTTATGCAAGTTAGATGTTTATTTGGTGGTTTTGAGAAAGTAGTTTGTGTAGAGGTTATGCAAGTGAGATGTTTATTTGGTGGTTTTGAGAGAGTAGTTTGTGTAGAGGTTATGCAAGTTAGATGTTTATTTGGTGGTTTTGAGAAAGTAGTTTGTGTAGAGGTTATGCAAGTTAGATGTTTATTTGGTGGTTTTGAGAGAGTAGTTTGTGTAGAGGTTATGCAAGTTAGATGTTTATTTGGTGGTTTTGAGAGAGTAGTTTGTGTAGAGGTTATGCAAGTTAGATGTTTATTTGGTGGTTTCGAGAGAGTAGTTTGTGTAGAGGTTATGCAAGTGAGATGTTCGTTTGGTGGTTTGAGAAAGTAGTTTGTGTAGAAGTTATGCAAGTTAGATGTTCATTTGGTGGTTTTGTGAGAGTAGTGTGTGTAGAGGTTTAAGCAACTTAGATGTTCATTTGGTGGTTTTGAGAAAGTAGTTTGTGTAGAGGTTTAAGCAAGTAAAATGTTCGTTTGGTGGTTTTGAGAGAGTAGTTTGTGTAGAGGTTTAAGCAAGTTAGATGTTCATTAGGTGGTTTTGAGAGAGTAGCTTGAGTAGTAGTTGTTAGAGCGATATATGTTCATGTGATGACTGTGAGACAGTAGTTTGTGTTGAACTGTCATAACTTTGTGCAAGCAATTTTCTGTGCATGTCACACTGGGAGACTTGCTCATCTTTGTTTAGTGTTGAATCGTGACTCTCATTTATATAGTCTAAATTCCTTGTCATCATGATATTTTATACAATGTACTGTACATGCTCATTGCTGGATTGGCTAGATTTTTATTAGTTTTATTGTGTAGTCGTTATCTTCACCATCTCCCTGTCTTGTCACAAGGCATTAAAAATAACTTGACTGATAAATTATTCGTTCATTGATTGTCTGTATGCGTCTTTTTGATGCTCTCTTACGTTCATCCACTGATTTGATTTTCTTCCCATCTTTCTATTTTCCTACATTTCAATGTGATTCTCACTCCACACCTCCTCATCTCCTCAGTGTAGTCTTCCTGTCTGCGTATTCTCCCTCCATTTCATAATGCTCCAGAACAAATTTGTCAGCCTGTGTCCTCTCCCTCTAACTGGCGTATCGTTATCGCTACAGTACAAGGACTTAGAAAAGGCGTGAACACGCTGTGTGGCAACAGAAATCACTTAGTCCAGAGTGGCAAGCTGGTTGCCGTTAGCTATTCCCCCATCTCCAGCTCCACCCCTCTGCACTACACAATATACCCCAGAGCTTTCTCAGCGCCTCTGTGCTGTCCGGTCATGAAGGTTTCTGTCCACCTCTTGGGGGCCTTTGATCTCGAAATGTCTGGGACTTTCCCTGGAGCATGGAGTGATGGCGCCTAATACATTTGCCTGCACATTTCACTGCCTGGATCCAGAGGGAGAATGAGTGTGTGTGTGTGTGGGGGGGGGGAGAGTTGTGTGTGTGTGTGTGTGTGAGAGAGAGAGAGAGAGAGAGAGAGAGAGAGAGAGAGAGAGAGAGAGAAATTTTCACTGCCTGGATCCAGAGAGAGAGAGAGAGAGAAGAGATGGGAGAGAGAGAGAGAGAGAGAGATTCACTGCCTGGATCCAGAGAGAGAGAGGAGAGAGGAGAGAGAGAGAGAGAGAGAGAGAGGGAGAGAGAGAGAGAGAGAGAGAGAGAGACTGTCAGTTGTCCATCAAAATTACCAATAAACTGAGCAGCTGACAAAGTGTTGTCAAACCATATTTTAAAAACTAGTTTCAAGTACAGATTTCTGTATATTTTACCCTGGCTATTTTTCCCTGACTTGCGTTGGCAAAGAATCCAGAAACAGAACGAGAGCCAACATGTAAATTGTTACAGCTGCTCCTGTAAATCATTTGATAATTCACAAAGTTCGGAGATTGTATAATTACATTTTTATAGGAAGGAAGAAGAGATGGCAGAAATAAAGTTAAAACATTCTAGATTCTTTTTCAGCTTCTTTTTGTCAACAAATAGACTCCATCCATAGAATTACTTTTCGACTACATACAGGGATACGGTTATTACTTTTCCACATGCACCAAAATTTGTAAAGTACTTTGATTGTTCAGAAGAACCATGGACAAATTCACTCTCACCATCAGTTTCAGAATGGACTATGCCAGACGACAGAGGAGTCTGCTCCCTAGCAGAGGAGACAGAAAGGCAAAGCAGGACCACACCACTGATTTCCAGACCACACTGCACTGACAAACGAATAACAGAAAAATCGTCTCGTCCATTTTCCTACAATTCAGTGATGATCTTCCCATCTCAGTTCCAGCCTTCACAGGCGGCAAAGGTCAGTCTGTTTGCTCACTTCGATTGCATGTCAGCTGGCAGCGTTGCTGGCGCCAGTTCCCGTGTTGGACACAAGACACAGATTGTCAGAACGTCAGGCAAGAGCTGGTCGAATGGAATTGAAGCTAAAGGTTGTCATGGGTTCTATCGTTTTCCTAATACTGAACAACACGGGACTGCTTATGCTTGATAATGAGCACTGTTGAATGGTTGGGTCTGACAAATACGTTTTAATGAAAGTGATGCACATACCCTAATGTATGACTGTCATGAAAAAATACCAGGAAGTTGTGTGGATCCAGGAAGTGATGGGAGGAGGTGGGGGGGGGGGGGGGGGGTGGGGGGTGGTGAGGGCAATGAGGGAATGCATGCAAAGAATTCCGCCATCGTTATGACAATGACCCAGCAAAGATCTATTCCATACAAAGGGGAGGGGGTGGTGGTGGTGGGAGGTGAAGGTGTAGATGGGATTGATATGAAGTTGAGGGTGTCAAAGGATAGACATCAACATGAAACACAGGATTCATGTCTGAGTTTTCAAGTCTGCTCTCTCTCTCTCTCTCTCTCTCTCTCTCTCTCTCTCTCTCTCTCTCTCTCTCTTCTCTCTCTCTCTCTTTTCGCCGTGGTCCACACAGCTCAGGGGTAGGGAATGATTTGCAAAAGAAATCTTTTCAGACAAGTAAATGTACACAGAGTGCACGGCAAACCAGTTCCAAACGTGAAGGATGCATTGACTGGAAATGTTAAAACCGGTTTTTCGAGAGGTCGGGGGCGGGGGGAAAGTGAAAAGCTTGATCCTGTTTATAAAAATGTTACCTCCGTACATAATACTGATTATTTGAATGAATGTGGTTGTGATTTACCTTTGCATGTGTTGGGATACAATCAATCTGAAGAAAGAAAAATAGAGCAAAGATCTTTGTGTGATGCTGATTATTATTCATTGAGTGACGGTGTTTTTATTGAAAGTTGTGATCAGGTGTCGTCTAAAAAGAATTATCATAATGCTGCCACGATTGATGATTGTTCAAATGGTTATAAGGGGACCTCTCAAAACAAAGATTATGTTATTCATACAAATCATGATTGTTCACTTTTTTATGAGGATATGTCTCTAATGAAAGCATGTGATGTTGATGCAGATGTTGACTGTTTTGATCATGTAACCCTGCATGAAGAGAACCTGTCTTTAGAAAGAAGAGAAAACTACGGAAATCAAGAGACAGTGTCACAGAATGTTACAGAGACGGCATCACAGAGTGTCTCTCTTAACACATGTACACATAACAGAGGTAATGATGTATGTACAGATAACAAAACTGATATAAAACATGTTTCCTTCTTACACTGGAATGTCAATGGTCTTCCTTCCAAACTTAATTGTCGAGATTTCCTTTCTTTCTTGTTTGAATTTGACTTTATATGCTTGGTTGAAACGTTTGTTGAACATGTCCAATTGTGTGTTTTTACTGGATACACCGTATTCAGAAAACCTGCTATCAAATTCACGAGGCAGGGCAGACATTCTGGGGGTATAATTTGTTTAATAAGAAATGATCTGATGTCGTTTGTTCGTGAAATCGATGTGAACCATCCGAACGTAATTGTATTCCTGATTGACAAATGTTTATTTGGTGTTACAGAAGATGTTTTGTATGTTTGTTCCTATGTCCCACCAGAGGGTTCGCCCTACTATGTACACTTTGACATTGGCAATGGCGTAAGTTCATTGGAAGAATGTATTTTTGATTGCATGCTTGAATATAAAGATGTATATGTAATGTTATCCGGTGATTTGAACAGCAGAACAGCTAGCATCTCTCCAGACATACCAAACGACAGTGATGATTATGGTGTTAACGTTGGTAGTCATTCTGTATTTTCTGGAAGAAGATCAGCTGATCACGTACTTAACAGCTATGGAAAATGTCTTTTGAGTATGTGTACTGCACTTGGTTTATACATTCTTAATAGTTTATGCGATGGAGATTTCGATGGAAATTATACTTATATATCCGATTCAGGCAATAGTGTCAACGATTACTTTTTATTGTCTAAGGATTGTTTCCCTTTCGTTGTTTCTACTTGCAAATTAACGGTTTCAGAGAGGCTGGAATCAGATCATTTACCTGTGGAGCTTCACTTCAAGTTTTCGGAGAAAAACGCTATTTGTGTAAATATAGATAAAACAGATGAGTTCATTGAAAAATATGTGTGGAACTGTAATATGGAACAGTCATATATTTGTGCTCTTAATTGTTCTGAAGGGTTGGCATTACTCGATCGTGCTATTGATCTCATTAGTCATAACTGTAACGATGCCTTGAATGTGTTTAATGAGTATATAAAAAACTCTGGAAGCTGTATGAAAAAGAAAATCAGTTTAAACGCAACTGAAAAAAACAGTGATTGGTATGACAAGGAATGTAAAGATAATAAAGCAAATGCTATGAAATTACTGAGAATATTTCTAACTTCCAAAGAACGAGTAGATAGTGATGCCTATTGCAGAGCAAGAAGAGAATATAAAAATCTGTTAAAAAGGAAAGAAAAAGAATATAATGAGTTCTTAACTGAGAAGTTAGTTGCCTCTGTACACAATCAGAAGGAGTTCTGGTGCAATGTTAAAAAGATCTCCTGTAAAAGAAAACAGCCTCATAATAACATAACGACTGATGACTGGTTTAAACACTTCAAAAGTTTGCTCGAAAGAGAAGAAAATTGTTTAGAACAAAATGATGAGGATGCGCATGATGATGTCAATGAACAAGGAGAGGATTTTAGTTCAATGAATCGACCCATATCAAAGGAAGAGGTTATGTTAGCAATACACAGATTAAGGAATAATAAAGCCGCTGGGCCAGATGGTATAGTTGGGGAAATGCTAAAAACATCTGGGAATCGTGTCACTGAATTCTTTGTGAAACTATTTAATACACTATTTGATAAGGGCATATTTCCAGAGACGTGGACAGAGTCTGTAGTAATCCCTCTTTTCAAAAAAGGTGATGTAAATGACCCTGGGAATTACAGAGGTATCTCAATTTGTGACGCAAGCAGTAAAATCTACAGCACAATTATTAACAATAGACTCCAAGAATATGTTGAAGAACTTAATCTAACAGGCGAATACCAAGCAGGATTTAAAAGGGGATATTCTACAATTGATCATATGTTTACATTATTAGCTATGGTACAGAAACAGTTCTCCTTTAATCGCAAATTATATGTTGCTTTTATTGACTTTGAAAAGGCCTTTGATTCTGTAGATAGAAATATATTGTGGCCTATACTCTTAAAAAATGGAATTAAAGGCAAGCTATTTAGATGTATTCGTAATATGTACACAAATGTTAAAGCTAGAATTCGATGTGGAGCAAAATTAACTGACTATATAAATTGTACTCGGGGGGTAAAACAAGGTGATGTAACTAGTCCTGTGTTATTTTCATTATTCATAAACGAGTTAGCCTCAGAAGTGAACAGAAAAGGGAGACATGGTGCTACTTTTACCCAAGGTGACTGTGAATTGTTTATCCTATTGCTGGCAGATGATATAGCGTTCATATCGGAAACTGTGATTGGTCTACAGACACAACTTAATAGTTTGTATCAGGCAGCATCAACACTGCATTTGAATGTAAACATGAATAAAACTAATATAGTTGTATTTAGGAAGGGTGGTTACTTGGCAGCAAGAGAGAGATGGACTTACAATGGGGCTGTGTTAACTGTTGTGAATGCGTATAAGTATTTAGGAATCTATTTCTCCACAAGACTGAGTTTCTCTGTTGCATGTCAGGATTTGGTGAGCAGAGCTAAAAATGCTTTGTTGTGCGTTCTACAGAAACTGTCTAAGCTGAAATGCAATTCTCTCAGTTTATATTTAAAGTTATTTGACACACAAATTCAACCAATGGTTCAGTATGGGGCTGAGTTATGGGGTTTAGATAATGCTACTCAACATTCTGAAAAAATACATCTGTTTGCCCTTAAAAAGCTTTTAGGGTTGAAATGAGAACGCCAAATGATCTAATATATGGGGAAACGAATCGATATCCAATATTCATCAACTCAGTAGTCAAATGTATTCGATTCTGGCTAAAACTAACTCGAATGGATGAGTCAAGACTACCACGTAAAGCCTATAGGATGCTGCTCGATTTAGA
>CM065714.1:56969044-56979044 GCA_033310375.1 Conus canariensis
CGAAGTAAGTCTTTATACTCGTTTCTAATTATAGAATAGTTAAGTCTCAGTTGAACAGCATCGGGGTTGTCATTAACTTTCACCCGACTGTACGTTCTCAATGCTTGTCTCACCTGACGGCGTTTAACATAGCACTCAGAGTCAAACCATGGGCTGTGCTTGATGTTACCTGTGACAGTTTCTTTACACATTATTTGACCAGCCATAAACAGACCTTCGTTTAGTTTCTTCAGTGCACTCTCAAAATTGACATCAATCAATTCAATTGCTTCATTAAAGGTTGAATTGACCTCGTCAGACTGAAGTACACCGATAAAATCACCTTCTTTTGCTGGATCCCATGCATATTTTTTAAATTTGGTTACCTGTAACCTTTTTGAAACCGTCTCCTGATTCGGACTGGGAAGCATTAGTACAAATTCAACAGGCATGTGCTTTGATTCTACCCGTGGGGTTACTTTCAATTCACGGCACAGTGGAACTAAGGATTGGGAGGAAATAAAATAATCAATAATCAATAATGAGGAGAGAAAGAGAGACAGACAGACAGACAGACAGAAAGACAGAGACAAAGATAGAGAGAGGAAGAGAGAGAGAGAGAGACAGAAAGACAGAGACAAAGATAGAGAGAGGAAGAGAGAGAGAAAGAGAGAGAGAGAGAGAGAGAGAGAGAGAGAGAGAGAGAGAGAGAGAGAGAGAGAGAGAGAGAGAGAGAGAGAGAGAAAGAAAAAAAGAGAGGATCTCGACAGACGGACAGACTCACAGACAAAAAAGCCCAAACCAAGAGTTTCCGATCGAATTCGTGATTGGGGCCCAGCTATCAGCGGTCATTTCTCTCCGACGTCCAGATACATATTCAACAGAAACACGGCTGAATCCCTGCAGACCCGCCGGCCTCCCCCAGACCGTCAATATATTCATAGAACCCCCCCCACCCCCCCCACCCCCACCCCCCATCTGGAACAGCCGGAGGGTCTGTGTATGAGATATCCCAGGGAATCGCCATCTGGAGATGTAATTCGCCTTCAGCCTCTTCCCGTCGCTAGGATACCCCTGCGCTGCCCCCCCTCCCTCCCCCCTCCTCCCCCCTGTGGAGGGACTGGAACTTCTGAAGTGGATGTGCAGACGCACATCTCTGTCGGGGGAGCAATTCCTTGGTCTGCCGAAGTGATGTTGAAAGGTAATGGACATGGGTACATGTGAGACGGTCGTTGCCCCTTCCACCTGCGGGACCGCTACTGGAGAGGACAGCTGTACCGATGTCGGTACATGTCTTCGATAAATGACATCTGATGCTTTGGTTATCATCTTGAAGGATGTTTCTGACCAGGACAGGCATACTGACATGGAAGCATATGTCTCCTCTAATCGACTGCTGGTATGGTTACTACCGGCTTGAGAAACCGTTCCCGAGTCGGTTGAAGATACTAATAGCTGTACACGTCAGTAATCGTGTCTCAATGTCCCCGTGATGAGAAAAATGCGGCTAGGAGCTGTACAGTAGCACTAGTGGGCAGAGGGATGATTCCTAGACACGGGGATTCAGAGACATGAGATTTTGCAACCGGGGATCACACAGACACATGATTAACACAAAATAATCCACGGATAAGACTCTTTACCACCACAAAAACCCGGAGCAAAAGTATCTGATTATGATGATGATGATGAGAGGCACCATTTCTCTGCCGAAGAAAGGGACACAATCGACCTTTATACATGGGAGTAACGTCTCTTTAGCTCTTTTTGAAAAGAGCTGGGGGAAATGCGGATGAAAATGTGCGCATTGTAAAAAGACTGTCATAGGATAAGGAGTCATTGATGTTTGGGTGAGAAGAAAAAAAAATGATGGAAGTTTTTAACTTTATAGGACTAACTGGGAAAAAAATCTCTCTTTGTCTATCAATGTAGAATCAATTAATCAAAATGTGTTTTGAAGAGCATTCAAAGATAAGTCGTGAATAGCACATTCCTCAAAAATGAGGTATTCAGAATAAAAACGCGAAGGTTCTTATATACACATATACTCATGCATGTGCACACACAGTATAAACAGAGAGAGAGAGAGAGAGAGAGAGAGAGAGAGAGAGAGAGAGAGAGAGAGAGAGAAAAGTTTCTCTCTTTATTTGTATTACATCTATCTATGGTGCGTGCGAGCGAGCGCGCGTGCGCGCGCGTGTGTGTATGTGTGTGTGTTTAATCATTATTCAGTCTTCTGTCACAACTCCGACCGTGGCTTCCTATCATCACTGTATCACTAAGCACCGTTACATCAAACAGCAGCCCACACACCAACAGACGACTCGCTGACTTCACATTTGATACACCAAGTAGTCTTGCTGACAGCATGCTCCCCTTGACAGTTCAGTACCAGACTTACACCCCATCCCGCAAGGCTGGAATTTCTTTTTTCTTCTTCTTCTTCTTCTTTTAGTGCCAGTGACAGACTGGCAGGGTTGACGTCAATCAAGGATGTAGGCCAGCTGGGCCAAAAGATCAGAACACGGGCCCCTTCTTTGGGCCAGTCTCTGTGTAATGCACAACTGTCGTGGCGGGCATCTCTCCCGGGCCCCACATGAATACAGATCGCTGTACGTACTGCTCCTGTCTTCCTTCCTTCTTTCCTTCCTCGCTCACGGACTGTGCAAAGAGGGGAGAGAAATGCGGAGGGGACAGACGACAATGGGAGGGGAGGGAGGGGAGGGGGGAGCGAAGTGAAAGGGGAATGTTGGGTGTGGGTGTAGTGGGTGTGAGTGGGTGTGGGTGTAGGGGGTGTGGGTGGGCGTGAATTCCACACCTGTGTTGCAAATGTCTCATATTTTTATGAGTCTGGCCCTGAGAGAAAGCACCTGGCATGATATGATTTGCAGCATCTGGGAGTGCGTGCGTGCCTCTTTCTGTCTCTCTGTCTCTGTCTCTCTCTTTCTGTATGTGTGTGTGCGCGCGCATGCGAGTGTGTGCGTGCGTGTGCATATGTGTGTGTACATGCACGCACGTGTGCATGTGATACTCTGTGTGTGTGAGAGAGAGAGATAGAGAGAGAGAGAGAGAGAGAGAGAGTGAGAGAGAGAGAGAGAGAGAGAGAGAGAGAGAGAGAGAGAGAGAGAGAGAGAGAGTGTGTGTATCCACGCGCATATGTGTGTATATGTGAGTGTACATGGCTGCGCATAATTGTATGTGCGTGTGTGTGTGTATGTGTATGCTTCTATGCTTGCATATATGTGTGTCTGGCGGTGGGGGGAAGGGCGTGGTGCGCGTGTGTGTGAATGTGCGCGTATGTGTGCGAGCATGCGCGCGTGTATGTGTGTGCGTGTGTGTGTGAACGCGCGCGCACGTGCGTGTTTATGTGTGTGTGTGTGTGTGTGTGTGTGTGTGTGTGTGTGTGTGTGTGTGTGTGTGTGTGTGTGTGCGTGCGTGCGCGCGTTCGCGCGCGCGTGTGAATGATTCTGAATAGCAGTCAACGATCATTGTGAATAAAGCCTTACAATGTGTTGTACGATGTAAGGAAAAACACGAAACCAAACAAAACCAAGTCTAACAAAGTCGAGCCAGCGCAACTCAAGTCAGGCCAAATCAAGTCAGGCCAAACCAAGTCAGGCCAACCAAGTCAGGCAAAACCAAGTCAGGCCAAACCAAGTCAGGCCAAACCAAGTCAGGCCAAACCAAGTCAGGCCAAACCAAATCAGGCCAAACCAAGTCAGGCCAAACCAAGTCAAGCCAAACCAAGTTAAGCCAAGCCAACCAACCGCCGTGGCGAAGTGGTTAGCGTTGCGGACTCCCGGCTGGGAGGTCGTGGGTTCGAATCCCATCAGAAGTCATGTGGGTTTTTCTGCCCCGACCGGCTCCTACCCAGAGTTGAGTTTGCTGCGGACTCAGTTGGGAAGACTGGGACCACACAGTCGAGTTTCATCCACTTAATGGATGCGTTTCTGAGAGTGTTGCTCAAATTTCCTGACCAACACTGCAGGTGCCTGTATCTCTCGGGCCTGGTTGACGCTGGGATATATTATGAAAGGAAGCGTAGAGTACAGCCCTGTCATGTAGTCTCAGACCGAAATGGAAATCCGTAGCATCATCTTAATCATCCTCATTCTCATCGATCAGCATAAAAAATATGTCTCAAATTCTGTGGCCCTTCATGGCCTGCTCTCATGGTGACCTAAATTTCGATGTCCTCTCCATGTCTGTGGCCTTGGTTTGGTTCCGTCGGGGTCACCGGTATTGGCGAGTCCATGGGGGCTGTCGTTGGACGGACGTGGTGGCGCCCTCCGGAGGGAGAGCTCACTCACGCCGGCTCCGCGACTAAGCAATTATTGTCGTCAGTATGGGGCTTAGTAGGTGGTGTCCTGCGTATGTTAGATCAGAACAGGCGCCACTGAACACCACTGAAGTGACTCGGCAGCAGTGCAGTGTCTCCTCCGGTGGGTTGCCTCTTGACGACTTGACATTGACTGCTCCCTGTGGATTGCCGGTGCCAGGGCTGCGGCGGGGCCGACCGGGCTGTGGCTGTGGCTGTGGACGGGGTGTCGGAATGAGCGGCGTGGGTGCACTGCCTCTGAGGTGGCGCAGAGGTTGGGACAGCAGAAAAAAAAAAAGTTAAGCCAAGCCAAACCAAGTCAGGCCAAACCAAGTCAAGCCAAACCAAGTCAAGCCAAACCAAGTCAAGCCAAGTCAAGCCAAGTCAAGCCCAGCCAAACCAAACCAGGTCAAGCTAAGCTAAGTTGCGAGCCGAGCCGAGCCAAACCAGGCCGTGTTACGCTAGGCCATGTCAGGTACAGCCAAAGCAGTCCTAGCTGATTTAAACCACATCCAACTCAGGCCCACTCCAAACCAAATCCAAACCAAACCAAGTTAAGCCAAGCCAAGGCAAGCAAAACCCAAACAATAGCAAGATCAAACCACACAGTAAAGCATTACTCACGTGTACTACATTTCTGGCAGTCGGTAGTGCACACATCTCCCGAATTTTCTAAATGGTGAGCCAATATAATCTGATTCGGTTTAACAACACCTGTTCATATCTAAGCTGATTTTCAAACATGTTCATTTTCCTGAAAACAAAGTTACTCTGACATCTGTATATGGTACACACTTGCTTCTTATGAGTAAAATTAATCTCCTGCTTCTTTGCATTGTGGATGCATTTTTCTTCCAGTTGGGCTTTTAGAACATTAACGGTTTTCCGCCTGAGGTAATGACACGATTTCCTGAGCTTGCATAATGGCTCTATGATCGAAATGACCTACATGAGGCTCAGTCTTATACACCTTAATGACGTTCAGAAGACATCGTGGTTTAAACTGACTGTCCAGCTGAGTTTTTTTTCTTCTCCACTATGGAAGATTTTCGTTTCCTAATTCATAGCGCAGTTTCCGAACATCGAATGCTGATGGATTTTTACAGACGAATCGTATACCAATACAGTCTGGGCTATTACCGTTCCGGTGAAGAAGATTCCATTTAGGTTTAGTCTGTGTCTTGTGTAAACACATCATTGTACACATTGTATGTGTGTATGCATACCAGCAAGCGTGTATATGCATGTGAATACTGTGCGAAAATGACATAGAGAGAGAAGAGAGGGACGGGAAGAGTGAGAGATGGAGGGAGGGAGGGAGGGAGGGAGGAGGCGGAAGAGGAGGAGGAGAAGGATGATGATGATGAGGAGGAGGAGGAGGAGGAGGAGGAGACAGAGAGAGAGAGAGAGAGAGAGAGAGAGAGAGAGACAGACAGACAGACAGACAGACAGACAGACAGAGAAGAGAGAGAGAGATAGAGAGAGAGAGAGAAGAGAGAGAGAGAGAGAGAGAGAGAGAGAGGGGACTTATAGACAGACAGAGAGAGAGAGGCAGACGCACAGAGAGACAGACACAGAGTGTGTGTTACGGAGAGAGAGAGAGAGAGAGAGAGAGAGAGAGAGAGAGAGAGAGAGAGAGAGAGACAGAGAGAGAGAGAGAGAGAGAGAGAGAGAGAGAGAGAGCGCGCGCGCAAACCTCTGATATGCATGACGTGATGGAACAAGTATTAAAAGAAGAAATACTACATGCCATTTCCTTCAGATAGCCACATTCATATTCAAAGGCTTAAGCCAAGACTGCAGTCGTTCCTCCGGAGACGATCAGTCCGGTTTCCGAGTAGTCAATGTATTCATAGGAACATATCAGAGGCAGTCGACGTGTCATATTCTCTGTCGACATGGAACGCCACATTTGGCACGTGCAACACGGCACATATTCAAAGCCTGCTAGGTCACCTTTACGGCTGGGAAAACCCCAGCTTTTGCGTCTTCCTGGTATGATTAAATGTGGTGTGTGGGGTGTGGGAGTGGGGGCGGGGTGATTTAGTCGCTGGGGGCGGGGTGATTTAGTCGCTATGTGATTGAAATAGTCAGAAAACATGATGTGATATTTATTGTTATACACAGAACACTTGATTATCGTTCATGGCTTGAAAGGGTCCTTGGACGAAACAGGACATGCCAACACAAAAGATGTTTAATGCAGGTGTTTATGCCTTTAATCAATTTCCATAGGACGTGTGAACTGAACATCCGAATTCCATCGTGGTGTCAAATTCATGAACTTGAAATGGAAATTTACAATTCTATAGGTGATTAATGTTCACCCAGATGGATTTCAGATGTTTGCTCCACATTGTGTATGGAAATTGAAGACATTAGAGCCTGAATCAGTTATTCTCTCTCTCTCTCTCTCTCTCTCTCTCTCTCTCTCTCTCTCCTCTCTCTCTGCTTCCTTACCCTGAAACGAGGGTCTGTCTTTTCACAGTTATGCATTTTAACTGTGACAGATATTGATGTTTGTTTCACTCCCTATCTGGAAATTAACTGCACCGGAGCCCATGTCAATATGATTTGTAGTTGTTGTTGTTAGTGTTTGTTTTTGTTTGTTATTTTCACACGTCCTGTATCAGTTTATGAACCCTTCAAGTTTGTGGAGAAGCGTCCAGTGTTGTAAACTTACGATTTTCTAGCAGTACATTTTAATTCTGGCGGATTTTTATCCCCATTTGCAAGCCCCTATAGCCCGTCTTTTACAATCCTACATTTTGAATTTGTAGACACATTTTAGCCTGCCACTTTGTTTACATTCTTACTTACCCCTGCACTCAGTGCTCTTGTTTGTTTTTGGAGACACTTTTCATGTATGCAGGAGGATGTGCTCGCTCTCGGAATGTTTTCGTTTCCTTTACTTGAAAGCGCTTGTCTCCCGCACGCAACCAGGATCCAGAAACAAACCTGATGAGGTCTTTGCAACGCGAAACAGCTCTCGCTCCCTGGTCCTGCTAACCTCCATTTTGGAAGAAACGTAAAACTGACCTAGCACCCATGGGAATAGGATGAATTCCAATGTCTCCTTCCTCTTCTTCTCAACTACTTCTCTTCTTCTGTGGACTTTGACTGGCACAGATTTTGACGCTCACTTGACTCCCTCACTGGGAACTGGAGGCATCGGGGATCAAGGTTTCATGATCATTTCTGTTTTTGTATGTCCTGAATCAACATACGAATGCTTTAAGTTTGCGTGCGGCGTCCAGTTTTTATAAACGTTACATTTTCTTTAAGGAAAAACGTATGCATATATACATACATATACATGCGGATCAAAGCCAAAAAATGAATATGTAAAACGAAATTCATATAGAACAAAACAGCGGTGGAACTATCTGTTAATAGGCTTAAACACTGATATCCGCTTGCAATTCACTTACACACACAAGCACGGATACACACAGACAGACACAGACACAGACACAGACACAGACACACACACACACACACACACACACACACACACACACACACACACACACACACTCACACTCCACACACACACACACATATTCACACACACACACACACACACACACACACACACACACACACACACACACACACACACACACACACACATTCACGTACGCGCAACATACGCTAGCACAGACGCACTCTCTAATTCAACCGTCGCCATTCAGTGTTAATTACGGCACACATAGTAGACACTTTCAAGTCTTCGCATTGCCTGTTACGAGGAAGCTTTCACAGACGCCAAACGTTTCAGCGACAAATTGAAAAGAAAAGACAGGAATGGACAGCCAGTGCTATGGACTTACTTTACTCTGATCACTTTCCTTGGTTTGATCTCGAAGGTCTGAAGCTAGGACCTGAGAAGAGCTTTACACACACACACGCACGCGCGCGCGCGCTCGCACGCACACTTACCACACACACACACACACACGTGCGCCCACACATGCGCGCGCGCGCGTGCGCACACATACATGCACGCACGCACGCACACACACACGGATGGATAGATAGATAAATAAATTGATAGACAGACAGACATATAGATAGATAAACAGATAGACAGACAGACAGATACAGTTAGATAGATAGAAAGATAGTTAGACAGGGGCAAGAAGGTGAGTAGGGGGCAGATGGGGATGCATGTGAAGGGGTGAGATGGAGTGGGAGAAAGAAATTGGGAATGAAAACAGAGGCGTTAAAATGTAAATAGTAAGTCATTCACTGCCAGCATATGCGGACCATATAAGTGTGTGTGTGTGTGTGTGTGTGTGTGTGTGTGTGTGTGTGTGTGTGTGTGTGTGTGTGTGTGTGTGTGTGTGTACCTATGCGTGCGCGCGCGCGTGTTGTGTGTACAGACAGTCTCTCCCGTGGTGTGACAGACTGTTACAGATTCAGGTCACGCACACGGACCACTCAAACATCATAGAAAGGTGACGACAGGCTGTGCCATCTGTGGCAGCTTGAAGACGATCGATTAGACCCCACAGTCACACAAATAAATGACGCCAGATCACTCCAAACAACCAGTATTACAAACACAAACTAATCTAACACAGCCGGCTTCTCACACTCTTAAATGGTGTAAAATACAACATGTAACCATATAAACGGACTATTTTTTTTCCCAGCTACAAGTCGTTCGAAAAACACATGCTAACAGGTTCCCCGGAATTACTGACTGGATAACTGCCGCAGTTTTATTCTATTCCAGATTTATCTTTTGTTTATTTTTTTCCCCATTGAAACTTTTCAAAGTGGCTTGTTCTTACAGAACGGGAATCTCCATGTAGCTACCTGCTATTGTGCAGGAAAAGAAACGGTTCTTGTAGGCTAAAGAAAACTAGAAGGGAATCTCCCGACAGTATAAGTCAGTGTACTGCTTCAAATGTGTCTGGAACCATTATTCGTTTAATCTCTTGACAGGTAATGACAAGAAGGCAGTATACCTGTCAGTGACAGACTGCTTCTTTGTGATAGAACGATGAAGACAAAGCAGGTCAACAACAAATACCACTGTTTGTCTTGTCCTGTTTTATATGCAGCAAAATACGTTCACGCGGGCAAATTGATCACATTTCTAAGTCTACAGAACGCATTATTCAGTCTCCTTCAAATATGTACACTGCAATCTGCATTCAATGAACTTCAGCGGTCACATGAAACAGAGTGCATTTACTCAGGGGAAGCAATTACACATTTTCCGAATATATTCAGTCCCTTTCCACCAGCTGCGTTCAGTAGTTCAGCCACCAAGGGATCGATGACTTTGACAGAGGCTCGTTAATTAAATTCAATGCAGTCATGTCTCTGAAATAATATTGTTACACTCACTATCTCCTCCTGCTTCCTACAGAGTGTAGACATGTGTTATCTGATGCCTCACTGTGAAAACATTCAAGATGCCAGTCCATATCTCTTCATGAAGAGCCTGAATCCCATAGGCTAGGGATCACCCACAAAAGTCCGCCACGGGCCGGTTTTCATTGCAAACCAGTCCCCGTAATGAGATCCTTGGGATGACTTCCATGAATACTGAATGTCGTGCTTAGCACTTGTCTGGTTCTTTGGCATTGATTTTCCATTTGCATAAACAATACCTCGGTTGGTACTGCTCTGGTGTATCGCTGAAGTCCCTGTTCAAGTCACTGAGAACAGTCGCAACGACAGCAACCC
>CM065714.1:56984044-56986544 GCA_033310375.1 Conus canariensis
ATTTCCTTTCAACGTCATAAGGATGGAAGAAGCAACAGTCAAGTGGAGTGCCTACTCGGTGTGTGCTTGTAGTGTGGGCTTGTGTCTGTGTTGCATGTGTGTGTATGATGTGTGTATATGTTTGTCTTACATGAATAGTCAATTCCACTTACATTTGTCTAAGAAACATAGATTTCATCCCTTGTCATGATTTTTTTTTTGGGGGGGGGGGTTGGATGGGGTGGAGTGGAGTTAAACATGAGTGGGTAAAGATCTGGTAGGTACTCATTAGTAAGGAAGGTGTGATTTAACTCCGTGTAAATGTAACGCAGTTATACATACACAATACAAACGTATGTACATGAAAAATATCATTACTATCAATATCTTTAACAGACAGTGAACATTCATCACTGTAATTCCCTATTCAAGAAGTTTAAACAAATCGATGAATTCCAAGCCCATCTTTGCATCGAAACACATCTGCCTAATTAGGGGGCAATTTTCAACTAAGTCGCTCACATCCAGCGTTCCACACAAAACCCAGACTTGGGACATTAAAACTGCCATGCTGCGTAGGGCTGCATCACAGGTTCCGCCTTTTCAGCCGTGTTTTAGTACCGTGATTGCAGACCACAGTTTCCACAAGGTCGATTCATATTCGAAGATTCAACCCGACGCTGGTTCAGCACTTACCATTGCATGCCAGCATGTATCAGTGGTCTTTTCGGTACGTACTTCCACTTTACATTGCGTTTTCCCGGTTCAGTCTACTGCCATCGATTTGATGGTCCGGACTTGTTGCGCTCTAGATGATCACACTTTCTCTTTCTCTGCGGGTGTCCTGCAGACAGGTGGCTTGTGTACAATCCGAGGTTCTTGGATTTTTCAAGTCAAGAACAGCAAGATGAATTCTGAATGCCGCAGCATGCGAATTCAAAGTAATCGGTCGCTTCCTTCCTATCTTATATCAAGGAGCAAGACGAGAGAGCAAAGACAGAGAGACATGGTTCACAGCAGCACTGATTTCTACTGCCCGCAGCATGCCCAGCATTAACCGATTTATGTCCGCTTCCTTCCTTCCCTGTCATACATGCACGAGACGACGACGAGAGAGAGAGGAGAGAGAGAAGAGAGAGAGAGAGAGAAAAAGAGAGAGACAGAGAGAGAGAGAGACGAGAGAGGAGAGAGAGAGAGAGATCAGAGGGTACAACTAAAGGCTTACTCTATTAAAGGATATGGCTTATGAATGATAAAGAACATAAAAATTAGAATATAAAGAACACTAGAAAGACTGGATGGACTACTCTCTCACGAAGTCATACCTGATCTAAACTGAAATGCCTTGAATAACTAAACAGAGTTTGTTTTTTTTACTATGCTGTCATTCTGAAATGCCGAAACTGACAGGGATCCCTGGAAAACTTTGTTGGTATATATTCCGCTCTTAGACTAGATGGTTTACAACAGCATAAAACAAAATGAAGATCGTATTCTTTTCCATTTCTTCATAACGGACAAGTCAGATCCATCCCAGTATGTTTACTGCAACGATACCGGTGTTGTGTTATGTCTGAAATTCCCAGTCTAAGTTTCGTCATTGTTAACTTCAAGTGTTTACCTAAATCCATTTGCAGATAAAGTTTGACATTGTGTCCCGAACAACATGTCCAATACATGGCAAATCTATCGCTGTTTTTGACATGTCCAATACATCGTAAATCTATGGCTGTTTTTGACATGTCCAATACATGGTAGATTTATCGCTGTTTTTGACATGTCCAATACATGGTAAATCTATCGCTATTTTTGACATGTCCAATACATGGTAGATCTATCTTTACAAGTACCTGATAAACTGAAATGCTTAATACTACTGATGTTTTTTCTTTTTTTTTTTCTTTTTTACTATGGTCCATTAAATGCGAAACTGATCAGGGATCTGTTTTGTTGGTAATTCCATCTTGGATCTGATCGTGTTTTATAACAGCAATAACAGAAATTCGATCGTCTGTCTTTTCATTCATACGGACATAAATCATCCCGTATATTTATGACATGTATACGTGGTGATTAGTCTATTCGCTATTTTCATTGTAACTTCAAGTGTTTACCTAAATCCTTGCAGATATTTTTGGACAATGTCCAATACATGGTAAATCTATCGCTGTTTTTGACATGAAAGGTCCATGCCTGCCACCTGCATGCAATCAACCTGTCTTTCAATTCACATAGAACTGATGGACCATTATTGGTTCACATATAACATGATGGACATATTTCGCTTGGCTTGGTTTATCCAAACATAATCAAATATCAAGTTGATGTAATTTACAACGGACATTTGAAACCCATTGCTTTTGTCTCTTGCATCCAGGTCGTATAACATTATAGAGGCTTTCCGAGGTAATCTGTGATCATTCATTTTTTGTTCATCTTCGACAAGTATCGAATACAGCTTAATACAGAGTTTAAATAGAGATGTCTATTGGTCTCCCCATAAAAGTCATTGGGTGTTCGC
>CM065714.1:56991544-56996544 GCA_033310375.1 Conus canariensis
CACACCACACATACACACACACACACACACACACACACACACACACACACACACACACACACACGACAATAGCACCAACAACAAATTTAATTATTTCCCATGTTCTACTCCAAACGCAGCTCCGCATCTCTTTTATCACTGTTGTTGGGCAGCAATCGGGCTTAACCTCCCCCCCTCCCCCTGTCTCCCCCTGATCCTTTACCCAGCCATACGCAGACATCACCTTCCAAAGGAAGGCCTCCATGGATACAAATAGACTGCCACAGTCACCTTGGCGTGGTTCCGTGGTATTGATTTTGAATGGAGGTGTGGACATGTCTCCAGGGCCTTCCACGTGTTGTGTATCGTTCTCTGGAACAGATGGCTGGCTAGTCGTGTAAACGGCGCCATCGGTTGTACTTATCAAGCGTTTCTGTATTGAATGTTGCATTGTATAGATCCTGTTTCCCATTGAATAGGATTGTTTTTGCATTACGTAATTCTTCTTCTTCTGCGTACGCAGGCTGATACTCCTGCGCACACCCCCTGTATAGAAAGGCAAGGATTATTCCTATCTACCCAACAAAGGGAGTGGAGTTTTGTGTGTATGACCGTTTTTCATCCCGCCATTAAGGCAGCCATACTCCAACTTCGGGGAAACAGCGCGTAATGTTTTTGTCACAAACAAAATTTGTCTGTATAACCTTCTGGCTTCTTCCCCTAGTGAGAAAGAATGTCGCCATCATCTGGGCGTGTCGAAGCTTCTCCGTTGAGTTGTTTTTCTCTTCTGTCGCCGTTCTCTGTGGCCCTGTAAGAACCCGTTGAAGGACACGCTAGTCCGCTCCCTGATGATGTTGCCCTCCTGTCTCTTCACCTGTCTGGCTTTCTGTCTGCCTTGCAGATCGTCCTGCAGGATAGATTTTCCCATGCCGGCTGATCCTGCAATGTATCTGTACCATAGTGTCTTTCTCCTCTTGATAAGGACGAGCAAGTCGTCACTGACTCATAGAACCACAAAAAAAAAAAAAAAAAAAAAAAAACCCAGACGGGGGAAGTGTACAGAGGTGCCTCGGAACTCCCCATCCATTTTCCATCCACACCCATACACAGCGTTATGAGAGAGGCAAGGAAAGCAAGGCAACTTTTTTTTTCTTTTTTGCTGACGTGTCGACATATCACAGCTGACGTGCCAAATAGTTGCAGGGAACCAAGCCGTGGCACATAACCAACAGAAGAGAAGGAACCTGTGTGCCCCAGTGACCCTCCATTGTGTGAAGGCAAACTAAGAATGATAATAAAGATGATGATGATGACGATGATGATAATAATAATAACAGCAATAACAATAATGACGACGACGATGATGATAACAATAACAACAATCATGACAATAATGAGAAGATGATGATCGAGCCTGACTTGTGACTCAAGTGTATAACAAAAGGCATTTACGTAGGCAACCTGTTTCGGATGGCAGTGTGTGTGTGTGTGTGTGTGTGTGTGTGTGTGTGTGTGTGTGTGTGTGTGTGTGTGAGTGTGTGTGTGTGTGTGTGTGTGTGTGTGTGTGTGTGTGTGTGTGTGTCTGTCTGTCTGTCTGTCTGTCTGTCTGTAAGTGCGCGAGCACGTGTGCGTGTATGTGTGTGTGTTTGTGCGCACACGTGCGTTCGTGTGTGTGTGTGTGTGTGTGTGTGTGTGTGTGTGTGTGTTGTGTGTGTGGTGTGTGTGTTTGTGTGTGTGCGTGCGTGCGCGCGCGCGCGCGTGTGTGTGTGTGTGTACGCGGCGCGTGAATATATGTGTATATGCGTCCATGATATGCATTAAAACGGGCCTTTGTATACAGCATATAACCTACATGTGCTACAAGATCAAACCTGACAGAATGATAAATTGAACCGGCACCTTTCCTGCCTTCACCTGCATGAAGATGTTACCGAATGGTGAAGACCGTAACTCTGTAATTTACCTTTACAGTGATGTTTTTTTTAAATGATAGAATTGGCATTTTGAAAACTATTGATTTGCATATTGACAAGATATATTTGATAATATATTCTGCGATGCATCAAATATTAAACATGATATAATGCAGTCTCATCCAAGCAGAGGAGCAGACGTAAATGAACATATTACTAAATACGAAAAAAAATGATATGCCACGTGTAAAATGTCCGCAGCCAAATAGAGCAAAGTAAAATTCCATTACTCGCAGTGAATAAAGCATAAGAAGCCACATGTACGCAGCAAACTATACAGCCTTACTTATCTGCACAATACCATCTACCAAACAATCCCAATAAATCGTAAATTTGCATTCATAACTGAACCAACAAAAAATTAATGGCGCTGATAAATGTGAGGGAGAAATCGGATATAGAATCGTCAAATCAAATCTACATCACGGATAACAAAGATCCTAAAAGAAGCCGAACAGTGATCAAAATAAATCTGGGCTAAAATGCCAACGTGACGAGAGGCAGATAGGATGGAAGAGCCGCCTAGCTTTGAACAACGGCTCGCCCTCTGCATGCTCTTTACTGACTGCTCTCCCTGCGCCCTCCACTCACCCCCCTCCTCACCGCTTCCCTTTCATTGCACGTGTGTCATGTCCCTATCAGACCCACTGTCTAAATGGAAAGAACGTGTTTTGCTTGGCACAAAGCAAGTTACCTCATTGAACCAAAGATAATACAGGGCTGGTCCACCCACACTCACCCTGCTGGGTATTGGCTACATTGACAAGACCATGACACACGTGACACGTGAGCCCAATGGGCAACCTCCTTCTCTTGCACTTTTTCCAGCATTCTATCTGGCATCAGTCACTTCTCCTATATCCACTGTGCTGAATATGGAACTTCTGCTGCTCGTTCCATTCAACACAGTTATGTTGCTCCGGTGGAAAGGAGGAGAGGAGTGAGGAGGGAAGAGAGAGAGAGAGAGAGAGAGAGAGAGAGAGAGAGAGAGAGAGAGAGAGAGAGAGGTGGGTGGGGGTATCTTCCTGCTTTCTATATCTAAGCTGAAGCGCTACTCTGTTCTGCGGCTGAAATAAAAATCTGAGGCCGACAACCATTTCCTCCTTCACTTCCTGCCCCCCCCCCCCCCTCCAAGTTTTTGCTCCTCTGCAAGATGTATGGTTCTTGGCCCGATTAGGTGTGCGGGAAAGGAGGGTCAGTGGAGGCAAACAGGGAGAGTGAGGGACAATAGCTCCATCGTTTCCCCTCTGGCACCATTGTGACAAATAAAAACGGTCAAAGATCCCTAAAAACATATTTTGTGAAGTAATATTAAAGGAAATGGAACACACACGCACACGCACACACACACACACCACGCACGCACGCACACAAACGACACACACACACAACACACACACACACACACACACACACCACACACACACACACACACACACCGCGCGCGCGCGCGCGCACACACACACACACACACACACACACACACACACACACACACACACACACACACAACACTCACACACACATTATAGCCTGGTGGAAAAGACGTCATTATAAACTGTTCCCATGGACTTTTTTTTTTTTTGCTGAACGGAAGCGAATCTTGGAAACTGGGCTTCCAATACCCTTCTCCCTCACCCCATGCTTTTCTCCATTTTCTTCCCATTCTGGACAAAATGAGTCGCCAGTGTTGCCTCTCTCCAAACATGACTGCAAAGGGTGGGAGAGACTGGGGTAATGTCTGACTAATGTTGTGATGCACTGTATTTTGTTGCATTGCGTTGTATTGTGTTGTCTTGTTTTACGCTCTATTGCATTGTAGTGTGTTGTACTGCATTGCATTGCGTTGCATTGCACTGAATTGCATTGCATCACGAAGTGTTGTGTCTTATATACTGCGCTATAGCGTATTGTGTTGTGCAGTGTTGTTGTGTTGCACATGATTGCACTGTACTGTGTTGCATTGCATTGCGCTTAAGTTGCGTTGCATTGCACTGCACTGTACTGATTTCCATTTCATTGCGTTCAGTTGTGTTGTACTACCATTGCTCTGTAACGTATTGCATTGCATTCCGTTAAGTTGTGTTGCACAGCATTGCACTGCACTGTGCTGCATTGCATTGCGCTTAAGTTGCGTGGCATTGCACTGCACTGTACCCACTTCCATTTCACTGCGTTCAGTTGTGTTGCACTACATTGCTCTGTACTGCATTGCACTGCATTCCGTTCAGTTGTGTTGCACTACATTGCTCTGTACTGCATTGCACTGCATTGCGTTAAGTTGTGTTGCACTACATTGCTCTGTAAGGCATTACACTGCATTCCGTTAAGTTGTGTTGCACTACATTGCTCTGTACTGCATTGCACTGCATTGCGTTCAGTTGTGTTGCACAGCATTGCACTGTACTGCATTGCACTGCATTCCGTTCAGTTGTGTTGCACTACATTGCTCTGTACTGCATTGCACTGCATTCCGTTAAGTTGTGTTGCACAACATTGCACTGTACTGCATTGCATTGCATTGCGTTAAGTTGTGTTGCACAGCATTGCAGTGTACTGTATTCCATTGCATTGCGTTAAGTTGTGTTGCACAGCAATGCACTGGACTGTATTGCATTGCATCGCGTTAAGTTGTGTTGCACCACATAGCACTGTGCTCTGCACTGTACTGCATTGCATTGCATTGCATTGCGTTAAGTTGTGTTGCACCGCACTGTGCTCTGTACTGTATTGCATTGCATTATGTTAAGTTGTGTTGCACTGCACTGTGCTCTGTACTGTATTGCACTGCATTGCATTGCGTTAAGTTGTGTTGCACCGCACTGTGCTCTGTACTGTATTGCATTGCATTGCGTAAAGTTTGTTGCATTGCACTGCACTGTGCTCTGTACTGTATTGCATTGCATTGCGTTATGTTGTGTTGCATTCAACTGCACTGTGCTCTGTACTATATTGCATTGCATTGCATTGCGTTAAGTTGTGTTGCACCGCACTGTGCTCTATACTCTATTGCATTGCATTGCATTGCGTTAAGTTGTGTTGCATTCA
>CM065714.1:57006544-57011544 GCA_033310375.1 Conus canariensis
GGAGGAAGGTAGAAACGGTTATTGAGTTCACAGCGTGAGGAGGAAGGTAGAAACGGTTATTGAGTTCACAGCGTGAGGAGGAAGGTAGAAACGGTTATTGAGTTCACAGCGTGAGGAGGAAGGTAGAAACGGTTATTGAGTTCACAGAAAAGAAGGAGCACATGACATTGTTAATTCAAATATCAAACTTCCAGTGTTAATGCATCGTCCTCCCACAGAAGTGAACCATCGCCAGAAGAAGAATCAACGAGCACAGGGACAGTTAAACAACCCACAAAACTGATACTGACGCGACAACTGATGACACTGAATTTCTATCGTGCCAGCTCACAACTCCGGAATAAAATGACTACTGACACAGGACGACGTCTACCAAGCCCCCCCCCCCCTCCCAAAAAACAAACAAAACAAAACAAAAAAAAAACAATCGCACAAGATCTTAACTCCACGAGGTATTTCCTGACTGGAAGCCGCCGTGGTCCAGTGGTTAGATCACAGATTTGCAGGCCGATAGGTCGTGAGTTTGAGTCCCATGAGAGGCACCGTTTTTTTTTGTTTGTTTTTTTTTTGTTTTTTGTTTTTTGTTCGTTGTTGTTGATTTTTGTTTGTGTTTTTTCGGCCCCGCCGGCCCCAGCCGAAACTTAACCGTGCTATGAGCTCAAATGGGAAGAAAGTTAATGCAAGCGTCTGTGACGGTGTTGGTCACATTTCCTGACAACACTGCAGGAGTCTGTATCTCTCGGGTGTGGTTGATGCCAGAATGTATCATGAAAGGAAGCGTAAAGTACAGCCCTGTCTTATAGTCTCACACCAGAATTGAACTCCGTATCATTGTCATCACAGATCATCATCATCATCATCATCATCATCATCATCATCATCATCATCTTCACCATCATCATCATCATCATCATCCCCAAAACGTTATTAATCATAAAAAGCTGCCATTTTCTCGTTCTTCATGGCCTATTTATGTGGTGGGGTCACAGACGATGAGACACGAAAAACATTTAGAAAAATGAAAAAAATGATAACGATGAATTAAAAGAAATAGCGCTACATCGACGTTACTACTAACCAGCATCTACAAGTAAATCATCATTATCATAACCACCAGCAACTGAAGCATAACATGAAGCAGCAGCGGCAGCTATAGCAACAGAAGCAGCAGTAGCAACAACAGCAGCAATAGCAATAGTAGTAGTAATAGTAGCAGCAACAGCAGCAGCAGCGATAGCAGCAACAACAGCAGCAATGGCAACAGCAGCAAGAGAGGCGGTAGTTGTTGTGGTAATAGTAATAGTAAAAGAGGTAGCAGTAGTTACGGTTTTTAGGATGTACGGATATTAAAACTATGAACACTTTAACCGTAATAATTATAGTTGACAATGCTGAATTTTGTGTGTGTAGTAGGAGTCATAAGTAATTTTAGTAAGAGCCGTGCAAGTAAAAACAAACCCTACAATCGGACCATCCCCTCTTCCCCCACCCCTCCTCCTTCTCACTCCCCCCACCCCCTTTCACCACTTTCACCTCCTACACCATCCATCCGTCTCCTCCTCTCCATCACAGAAATAGCTGGCTGAGCTCTGTCATCGTAATCCAGTAACACGGCATGGAAAGAACAGGAAACAACTGAGAAAGGTGGACACTGTGTGTGTGTGTGTGTGTGTGTGTGTGTGTGTGTGTGTGTGTGTGTGTGTGTGTGTGAGAGAGAGAGAGAGAGAGAGAGAGAGAGAGAGAGAGAGAGAGAGAGAGAGATCTTAAGTCTGAAAGCACGGTTTGCCTCAAGGAAGGTTTGGAACACACACACACACACACACACACACACACACACACACACACACACACACACACACACACACACACACATACACACACACACACAGACTGAGAGACAGACAGACAGACAGACAGACAAACAGAGACTGAGAAAGTCAGAGAGAAAGAGAGAGGCAGAGACAAAGGGAACATCTGAGAAAGAGACAGAGAGAGCAGGCGTTGAGAGAGACAGAGAGAGAGAGACAGACAGAGACAGACAGAGTGGGGTGGGGGAGAGAGGCAGGGGTAGAAATAGAGTTAGAGACAGAGGGAAAAAGAGAGACAGCGACAGACGTAGAGACAGACAGACAGACAAACAGACAGAGAATGTGGGGAAGGGATTGCATATTCGCGTGTGTGTCAATTCTGCGCCGAAGACAACAAAGCTGGTCTTAGGGGGGCTAAGGATGGAAATTTCGGGAAGTCTGAAAATACGCGTCTCCAGAGCGGTCCTGGAAACAAACGAATAACAAAGATAAAAACCGGAAAACTTGGGACCACCCACCCCCACCCCCCGCGCCTTCCTCTTTCCCCTTCCCCACTCCTACCCAGTTCCTTTCACTTTACATCTCCCCGTTTTTGTCTCCAAGGACTCTTAAAAGCCAGCTAGCATCTGTGATATGGCAAGGCTGACGATGCAGATGCTGCCCTGCAGATGTTGCTAGGACGATCTCCGATGGCTGAGACGTCTTCTTTCTTTTTTGTTTTGTTATTGTTTTTTGTTTTCTTCTTCTTTTTTTTTGCTGTCCTATCTTCTGTGCCATCTCAGTGGCATGGCACCCACGCCGCTCATTCCGACTCCCTGTCCACGGCCACAGCCCGGTCAGTCCCGCCGCGCAGCCTGGCACCGACACTTTCACAGGGAGCATCAGCGAATGTCAAGTCGTCAAGAGGCAACCCACCGGAGGAAACACTGCGCTGCTGCCGAGTCACTTCGGTGGTGTTCAGTGGCACCTGTTCTGATCCAACAAGAGTCAGTTACCTTGGTCATATGAGTATTCAAACGATGAAACAGCAGCTGGTATTCAAACAGATCCTCTCCTATTATATAAGCAAAACAAAAATAGTCTCATTTAGTTGAATGAGCCACATTTACCTTATGTGGCATACCTTTGCAAACGACAATAGCAAACTCTGTCGTCCCTTGGGTGTTGGGTACAATAGCAAACTCTGTCGTCCCTTGGGTGTTGGGTACAATAGCAAACTCTGTCGTCCCTTGGGTGTTGGGTACAATAGCACACTCTGTCGTCCCTTGGGTGTTGGGTGGGTGGGGGCAGCGTGGGATGGGTGATTGGGGGTGGTGGTAGGAGAGCTGGTGGGGGTAATGGTTTAGAAATGGATGCAAAACCGAATATTGTCGTAAAATCAAAAAGGTAGGCGCATGCATGACACGGCCAATATGAATAAAAGAATAAAATCGGTAAGATTCAATCAAGCAAGAAATATCAACAGAAAAAAGAAAAGGAAATTTCGAGCTCTATTTATCGTGTGGATGCGACTATGCATCTAGAGCTATGTTAGTTAGTTATTCGTGAAAAAAAAAAACATAAATGAAAGCACTGTAGAAAGTGTTTCGTGGTGACAGAAAGTCCACCCGTAAAGTCTTGTTTTCCGTGCCCCCTTCATGCTCTGCTCTTACAGTGACTTCGATTTCGATTTCCTCTCAGCGTTGTTGTGCCCTCCGGAGGGGCGGGGTGGGGGTGGGAGTGGGGATGGGGTGGGGTGGGGGTGGAGCACTCACGTTCACTTGTGCCGCGACTAAGCAAATAGGAGTATAGGAGACTTAGCGGGTAGCTACAATGAGACATACATCATGGCACAACGAGACACAACGTACCGGCGACAGACATAGAGAGAACAGAGCAGCTCTGTGCGGGGACCTCACGTCGTCCAATTGATGTCATCGGTTGTCTGGCGTCTATCCCCTGAGGGACGTACAGATTAAGCCCGATCTGGTGACTCCACCGTGTAAACCTAGAGTGTCATGGACTCCACCGTGTAAATCTAGAGTGTCATGGACTCACCGTGTAAATCTAGAGCGTCATGGACTCCACCGTGTAAATCTAGAGTGTCATGGACTCCACCGTGTAAACCTAGAGTGTCATGGACTCCACCGTGTAAATCTAGAGCGTCATGGACTCCACCGTGTAAACCTAGAGTGTCATGGACTCCACCGTGTAAACCTAGAGTGTCATGGACTCCACGTGTAAATCTAGAGCGTCATGGACTCCACCGTGTAAACCTAGAGTGTCATGGACTCCACCGTGTAAACCTAGAGTGTCATGACTCCACCGTGTACACCTAGAGTGTCATGGACTCCACAGTGTAAACCTAGAGTGTCATGGACTCCACCGTGTACACCTAGAGTGTCATGGACTCCACCGTGTAAACCTAGAGTGTCATGGACTCCACCGTGTAAACCTAGAGTGTCATGGACTCCACCGTGTACACCTAGAGTGTCATGGACTCCACCGTGTAAACCTAGAGTGTCATGGACTCCACCGTGTAAGCCTAGAGTGTCATGGACTCCACCGTGTACACCTAGAGTGTCATGGACTCCACCGTGTACACCTAGAGTGTCATGGACTCCACCGTGTACACCTAGAGTGTCATGGACTCCACCGTGTAAACCTAGAGTGTCATGGACTCCACCGTGTACACCTAAGTGTCATGGACTCCGCCGTGTAAACCTAGAGTGTCATGGACTCCACCGTGCAAACCTAGAGTGTCATGGACTCCACAGTGCAAACCTAGAGTGTCATGGACTCCACCGTGTAAACCTAGAGTGTCATGGACTCCACCGTGTAAACCTAGAGTGTCATGGACTCCACCGTGTACACCTAGAGTGTCATGGACTCCACGTGCAAACCTAGAGTGTCATGGACTCCACCGTGTACACCTAGAGTGTCATGGACTCCACCGTGTAAACCTAGAGTGTCATGGACTCCACCGTGTAAACCTAGAGTGTCATGGACTCCACAGTGCAAACCTAGAGTGTCATGGACTCCACCGTGTAAGCCTAGAGTGTCATGGACTCCGCCGCGTAAACCTAGAGTGTCATGGACTCCGCCGCGTAAACCTAGAGTGTCATGGACTCCACAGTGTAAACCTAGAGTGTCATAGACTCCACAGTGTAAACCGAGTATCGCAAACCCCGCCATTTTTAACTACGTTTGACG
>CM065714.1:57026544-57029044 GCA_033310375.1 Conus canariensis
AGGAATGGGGATGTCAAAATCTGGAAGATGCTGTGATCGAACCGATAGATAGTTTATTAGTACTGTTCTTTCAGTTTGCTCTTGTGAAAACAGTGTATCTGTTTTTAGTTTCACCTATGATGCACTGAATCTGGTTTCCACTTCACGTAATATCGCTGTCGGTAGTTTCCATTTCACAACGTATGCATTCTGGTTCCCAATTCATAAAACGTGCACTGAATCCGGTTCCTACTCCACGCGATATGTACTGTCCCTGTTTTCCATTTCATATAATATGCACTGCATCTGGTTTCCATTTCATATGATATGCACTGCATGTGGTTTCCATTTCATATAATATGCACTGCATCTGGTTTCCATTTTATATAATATGCACTGAATCTGGTTGTCATTTCATATAATATGCACTGAATCTGTTTCCCATTTTATATAACTGAATCTGGTTCCTACTCCTCATGATACGTACCGTCTCTGGCTTCCATCTCATACATTATTCTTGTCTCTCTCTTTTCTATTTCTCATAGTATGCACTGTATTTGGCTTTCATTTGACATAAAATGCACTGTAGCTAATTTCCATGTCACAGAATGTGCACTGTATTGTTTTAAACAAAGCCCCGTTCTCGCTTCCAGACCGAGTCAGTCATAGTCACGTGCACTTGTATGTCCCGCTCTCCTCCACTCACACTATCTCGTTTTCATTCATGTGTGAGTACTAATGTTATGAGTGTAATCATAGTTGATGTTGTAACATTCACGTCTAGTAGTCCAAAACCATGTCGTCCGCTAGGTTTTATATCCTATAACTTTTACACTACGCACGAGTTATCTCTACTGGCAACCTTTCCAACTATGGGAGCCATTTGTTTCCTGGTACACCAGAAACAAGTTTGGTAGGATGAGACTAGTCGAAGCAGAGCCTGCCTGTTGCCCACACTCTGCTAATTCTTTGAACCGCAACCCTAGCGGACACTTCGGGCGCCTTGACCAGTTCATCAAGCTTTGAATTTGTTTGACAATTTTTGGAATGGACCAATCGCCTGTTACTTTTCTTTAGAGATCGTGGTTGACAACTCATCCATGTTCGTTTCAAATTCTAAAATCTCACTCAGTGTCACTTTGAGGGAGTCCGAGACACTAACAGACAGGTGCCAATGAAGCGTTGCACCACACGTATACTTCCTTTGTATAGGTTATATTGATGTACAAATAAACACCCACGACAAATGGTAAGCCACTCAGTGAAACTTCGTTCACGTTCACACACACACACACACACACACACACACACACACACACACACACACACACACACACACACACACTGTTTACTGTAGCCCGCCAGGACTGCCACACTACAAAACTCCCAGGGGAAATCGAATTATAGAGAGAGAGAACACAGATTTCAGAGAAAAAACAACAGCAAACAAATCGATCTTAGGCATGGTATACATTTCCAACCTGCCGTCGAAGAACGAGAGAGAGAGAGAGAGAGAGAGAGAGAGAGAGAGAGAGAGAGAGAGAGAGAAGACAGACAGACAGACAGAGAGCAGAAGAGACAGACAGAGAGGAGAGAGAGAGAGAGAGAAGAGAGAGAGGGAGAGAGTCAGAGAGAGAGAGGGAGAGTCAGAGAGAGAGAGAGAGAGAGAGAGAGAGAGAGTCAGAGAGAGAGAGAGAGAGAGAGTCAGAGAGAGAGAGAGAGAGAGTCAGAGAGAGAGACGGTGATCATAGAATAAACAGCATTACAAAGTGTGGCCCCGTAACGTTGTTTGTGTTGTCAGATCGTGTACAGGACAACCGCTAACAACATTACACCACAGCCGCAAAGCTTCCGCACGCCCTTAATGGTTCCTGACAAGACCAATTAAGCCAGTGTTCTTCTTCTGTCGTAGGTGCTGTGGGATTTTGTCTCTCCAGTGTTCATTGCTTCGTGTTCTTTCTTCAAAGATTGGCGTGTGTGGTAGTTGAAAAATATCCGCGAAAGAACGCACGAGATCCTTCTTGAATGTAGAAGTCTTAAATGTTGAAACACGTCGCTTATAATTTGTTATTTATTCGTTCCATTCGAGTTCTTGTAACGTAACATTTATTTTCTGTTACTGTGGGGTGGAAGTCGTTAAGATTTCTGGCAGAAGAATAATCACCATTTTGATCATAAGCAACCCTTATGTTTTAAACATTTTTATTTCTTCATTCCAACAACCATCAACAATCATGCAACATATTTTGATCATAATAATTATACCATTGGTTTGAAGATTTTTTCACGGAACTGAATATCTGAAGAAAAAAAAAAAAAAAAATGAAAAGTGGAATCGCAAATCAAGATCCCGAACAAAGACGCATGATCAAATAAATCTGATAATTTGAAAGGATCAAAATTACATTAATAACTAAACAAACATATCACTAACCAAACACACTGGTTCCCCCCCCCTCCCCACCTCAACCCTTCCTTTTGAGGCAAAATGAACGCTTACATTCATTTAGATTTAGTTATA
>CM065714.1:57041544-57044044 GCA_033310375.1 Conus canariensis
TTTAACCGTTCATTAACAGAATGTAGGTTTCCAGCCCATGGAAACTAGCCCATGTAACTCCAATATTCAAAAAAGGAGACAGAAACAAGTGTGGAAATTACCGCCCCATTTCGTTCTTGAGCTGTGTAGGCAAAGTGCTGGAGAAATGTGTTCAAAAACATGTTTTCAAATACCTCACAGATAACAATCTTTTAGCAACCGCTCAGTCTGGGTTTATTCCACATGACTCGACTGTCTTTCAACTTTTGAGTATATACGATGACTTTCGCAAATTTTTAGAAGCTAAAACAACTGCACAAGCAATTTTTTTTGACATATCTAAAGCCTTCGATAAAGTGTGGCACCAAGCATTATTACATAAACTGTCTGCTTTGGGTATCCGTGGACAACTTCTCGAATGGTTTACTGACTATCTAAGAGATCGGTCCCAGGCTGTTTTCTAAAAGGGAGTAAATCGTCCTACCTTCCAATATCGGCAGGTGTTCCGCAAGGTTCTGTTCTTGGACCACTTCTATTCCTTGTCTACATAAATGATATTGCATATGATATTGAATCGATTATCAAATTATTTGCAGATGATACTAGCATATATCTGGCGTTAGATAACACCCAACTCAGGACAGAAATTTTAAACTCAGATCTTGACAAGATAAGAAAGTGGGCTTCTGCTTGGAAAGTAGAATTCAACCAATCCAAAACTAAATTATTAACCATTTCCAATCACACAGTACCCCCAACACAGCCCTTGAAATTTAGTGATGTGATATTACAGGAATCAGACTCCCATAAGCATCTAGGTGTAATGATACAAAACAAATGTAAATGGGACCTCCATATTAAATCTATTTTATCCAAGTGCCGTGTCCTTATTGCATGTCTTCGGACATACAAGTACAGATTGAGTCGTAAATCTCTTCTTACTTTGTATAAATCATTTATTCTACCTCATTTTGACTTCTCAGATGTTATTTGGGACAACTGTACGAATAAACAAAGCCAAGATCTTGAAAACCTCAATTTGGATGCTATTAGGACAATCACTGGTTCAGTTCGTGGTACTAATCATCAAAAACTATACAATGAATCAGGACTAACGTCCCTTAAAGAAAGACGTCGTCGTCATAAACTCATATTGTATTTCAAAATTGTTAATGGCACTGTGCCATTGTATTTAGTTGAACGTCTTCCCCTCTAGTTGCTTCAATCAATCCTTATCACAGACGAAATCCCCAGGAAAGACAAGTACCAAGGTGCAGACTGGAACTGTATAAATTATCATTCTTTCCTTCCACTACTATTCTTTGGAACAGTATTCCTGATAACATTAAGCAGTCTGATTCTCTTAGTTTTGTTAAGCGTTACCTTAGTAATACAGATACAGTTGTTCCTTCTTATTATTATTTGCAAGACAGACAATCAGAAATAATAATTTGCAAACTGAGACTGGAAATGAGTGACTTGAACAGTGACTTATTTAAACGACACCTGTCAAACAGTGCAGCATGTAACTGTGGTTATCCTGTTGAAGACGCCAATCACTTTTTGTTGCACTGCCCACTCTTCCAGTTAGCTCGAACTCAGACAATAGCGTTACTGCCTAATGACATAAAAGCAGATGCTAAAATTTTGTTATGTGGTGACCAAGACAAAACCTGCACTGAAAACTGTGCAATATTAATTACAATTGGTGATTTTATTCGCATGTGTAACAGATTTATCCGCTAATAAATTTCCTTCATCTTATTAATGATGTGACTTTTTTCACCATATGTTCAGCATTCTTTCTCCTTCATCTGCTACACTAGTGTATAGTCTGCTTCCAATGAGCTTACCTACTGTAGTGACTTAAAATCTCAAATATATTACAATCTTAAAAGAGGTCTTTGGCCTACAGCCTGCCCTGGTACAGATAGTTTGTTCTAATTGAATGTTTTGCCTCGGTGTTGGATTTTCCTTTTCCTTGCTTTGCTGTTCCCTCCCTAAAAACTTGTTTCAGGTTATTATTTGTTTTCAGATTATTTCTTGAATGCAAACGTTCATGTTCAATTTTTTGCAGCCAATCCATTGTTTTTATATTCAGTGAGTACCGTGTATAAGCATTTTGCTTGTTGTACTCGTCTTATATGTTGTTGCTGCTTTTGTGTGTACTTCCTGAATAAATTCGTTTAAACCAAAACCTCACACTTGAAGGACAGAGAGAGAGAGAGAGAGAGAGAGAGAGAGAGAGAGAGAGAGAGATAGAGAGAGAGACAGAGACAGAGACAGAGAGAGACAGACAGACAGAGACAGACAGAGAGAGATAGAGATAGAGAGAGCTGACACTGACACTTTGACATTTTGATATGTTATTGTCATTACCAAAAGGTCTTATGACAAGGGGCGTAACACGGTAATAACACACACACACACACACACACACACACACACACACACACATACGCGCGCGCGCGCGCGCGCGCGCGCACGCACACACACACAGAGAGAGAGAGAGAGAGAGAGA
>CM065714.1:57069044-57084367 GCA_033310375.1 Conus canariensis
TAGCCGTGTCTGGAGTTATACTGTCTTCAACTGTCAGTGGAGCAGCATCAAATGAGGCTGCGGGATGCACACGGCAGGTGCTTAACGGTGGCGTTTTTCGCCGGTGGGCGCTGCAGTCATGCAATATGGGTTGCTACACCCATGGGAACGCTCTCGTGGAGGTTCTGTCGTGTCTCATCCATTGGCCATTAGACGTGGCATCTGCTAGAGAGCAGTTATGTCCCTTGACGTCTTAATGGAATGCCCTGTGCGTGCCTGCACCCAATGTGAACATAGCACAGGCTTCCAAGGCTGGTGCAGGATTGCTCCCAGCTGGTTTGTTCGGCAGCGGAGGACAGTACTTCTCTGGGTCCCACCCGCACCTTCAGGTGTATCTTTTTCTTTTCGCCCCGTAGATAATCAACGTTTTCACGGGAATAATAACTCTACTCCTCCCCCTTAGATATGTTACTATTTTTCATTGGTAATAACTTTTCTATGCACAACATTGCCTGCTCTCACGCAAAAATACCCCCCCCCCCTCCCCGGCATCCCTTCCGCAGATAAACATGGGAACCATTTACTTTCCCTCCGTAGGTAATCAGCTCTTCTTGTCAAGAAATAACTGGTCCCCGCACACGATTACATGTTTTAAGGAAAAAAAAATGCGCGCGCGCGCGCGCGCGCGCGCGCGCAACACACACACACACACACACACACACACACACACACACACACACACACACACACACAGAGATAGATAGATAGATAGATAGATAGATAGATAGGTAGGTAGACAGATAAATAGATAGATGTGTGCGTGCGTACGTGCGTGTGTGTGCATATGCGCGCGCGCGCGTGTGTGTGATCCCCGAGATTATTAGGTATTTTCTTTAAAAAAAAAAAAAAAAAAAAGACGGTCTCCACGGGTCAATCTTGAAGTTTGCGATTTAAGTAACAAACTGTCTACCTCTTTGGTACACAATATATTTCCTGACGCCAAAGCACGTCGGTCCTGAACACACTAGGTGCACAGCGGAATATTCTTGTACCCCCTCACGCCAGTCTCCGCCGGGAAAATAATTGTTTTTCCAGGATAAGTACTGTTTCTTAAAGACATATCTTTTCACGAGACTGTTTTTAGCAGAATTTTTCTCTTTTTTTTTTTTTCTCCGGTTAAATTTGTCCATTCTGCGCTGTTTTCCCAGATAAGAAAACTGTACTCTTGTGACAACTAACAGATTTTTACGTGCAAGTGACAGATTGTTTTGTTTTGTTTTTTCTTTCTTTTTTTTTTTTTTTTTTGGGGGGGGGGGGGGGGGGGGGACAAATGATTTTCATGAGATGAGAATTTTTTTTTTCTTCATCGAGATAATATCGAGGGTTGACTGCCAGAACCCAGTATCTCTCTTATATATATACTACTAAAAACAATTGAAGTACCACCCCTAATTTTTGTATGCAATTTTTAAAAAGCTCTGATAAACCAATTAATATTGATAATTGAATAAACTCTGCTGGATAAGCTTACCCGGTTCTCAAATACTACTCCTCGTGCATTTTTGTTATGTTAAAGTCGGTCAGCAGTTATCTACCGCGTCGCATCTGAGGCAAAAAAAATCCCGAGAAATTATCGAACTTGTGTCGCTCCCAGATTTTGACACAGACACAGCAAGAAAAAAAAATGTGATGCACGTGAAAGCAAGGTCTTTTCTGAGCAGAATTGCAATCAGTTAGCACATTTGACGGGTATAAAAAGTCGCGAAATTTAGGAAGATTTAACCATGCCTGCGAGACAACGACTAAGCAACACCGACAGAGGAAGAGCGATAGCATGGTACCAAGAAGGTATTGGCTTGAGGGAGATTGGTCGACGGCTTGGAGTGAGTCACCCAGTCATTCTGAGGCTCAGAGACCGTTGGCTTAACACTGGAAGTGTTGAAGAACAGCAGGGACGTGGACGGACGAGAAGCACCTCCAGACAGCAGGATCGGTTCATTGTTATCGCTTGTCTGAGAGACCGTTCAGCCAGTGCCACAGTACTCCGAGACCAGCTACGACAAGCCAGCAACGTCAACGTCAGTACCCAGACAGTTCGGAACCGGCTCCACGACGCCAACTTGAGGTCAAGGTCCCCAGCAGTGAGATCAATACTGACCCCAGCGCATCGAGCTCATCGTCGGGCCTGGGCAGAATGTCATAGAAGGTGGACAAGAGCTGAATGGGCAACAGTACTCTTCACAGACGAGTCAAGGTTCACCCTCAGGTTCAACGACGGGCGGGTTCGCGTCTGGCGACGTCCTGGAGAACGCTACGTTGACGCTGCCGTCAGGGAGCATGACCGCTATGGAGGTGGGTCCGTGATGGTGTGGGGTGGGTTCAGCCTACGTCACAGGACCCCCCTACACCGTGTTGAAGGCCGCCTGACCGGTGCCACCTACCGCGACACCATCATCCGCCCCCTTGTGATGCCCGCCCTGAGGGCAGTTGGCCAGGGCGCCCAGTTCCAGGACGACAACGCGCCGTGCCACCGCGCCGCCATCGTGAATCAGTTCCTACAAGGGCAGCAGGTGACAAGAATGGACTGGCCTGCCAGGTCACCAGATTTGAACCCCATAGAGCATCTGTGGGACGTGCTGGGGAGGCGAGTGCGGGCCCACACCCCTCCAGCAGACACCGTGGACCAGCTGTTTCAGTTGCTGGAGCAGGAGTGGCAGGCGATCCCCCAGGACACTCTCCGCCGCCTGGTGCACTCCATGAGACGTCGATGTGACGCTTGTTTGAACGCGAACGGTGGTCATACCCGTTATTAACATCATGACATCTACCATAACTCTTGTTACTTTTCATTTTGGGGGTATGCCTCTTTAATCAAGTGTAAAACAAAGATAATTTTTTGTCACGGTGTTTGAATAAATTGGAATGGATTGAGGAATAATAAAAATAAAATATTCAATCATTAAATTATGTTCAGCTTTGTTTTCTTTCGAATGACAGCAGTTTTCCTAAGTGGTACTTCAATTGTTTTGAGTAGTGTATCTATATGAGATACTGGGTTCTGGCAGTCAACCCTCGATAAGCTTTTTTTCAGGAGGAAAGCAATTTCCCCCCAGAACAGAAAGCTGCTTTCAGCAGAAAATGACTGTTTTCCCGAGAAAATTATTCTTTTGAAGCTATCATGTTCCCATACAGTTTGTTTCTTGTTTTCTTTCTGCCTATCTCTCTTTCTTTTGTGTGTGTGTGTGTGTGCGTGTGTGTGTGTGTGTGTGTGTGTGTGTGTGTGTGTGTGTGTGTGTGTGTGTGTGTGTGTGTGTGTGTGTGTGTGGTGTGTGTGTTTAATCGCTTTCCATGTTCCTCCTTTCTGTTGTCTTTTCTCCGGCTACATTTCTCCGTCGTTAAAACTGTTGGTCTTTTTCTCTCGCTCCCTTTCGTTCTTTCTTCCTTTGTTTGTTCCTTCCCACGGTCCTTCCATCGTTTGTTCATTCATTTATTCCGTTTTTCTTTTTTTGGTTGCACACCCTCCATCTCTCTTTCTTTCTTTCACCCCTTCCCAAGCCCTGTCGGCATCTTAGGTAAGAAAAGTGCTGTGCGACACGCAAAGGCCGTATATATATATGTTGAAGTTCTTTCAAAAAAAAAAAAAAAAAAAAAGAAAGAAGAAGAAGAAATCCGGAAAAAAAAGAAACAAAACAAAACCCTGGCCAAAAGTTTAAATATGACAAAGAGATGGTTTGACTCTCTGCATATGACCTTGATTTATCTACGACATAAAATTATTGTCGCGAAATATTCGTTTGCTGTCAGAAAAGACGATTTCGTGATTTTCATGATTTGATCATCAATGCATATTACATTAATGTATATTATATTTCATTATCAATATATGATTGTTGCCTTTTATCCTTTGGGTTATCGTTTCATTTCACCTTTTTTTCTCACTATTTCTGATTCTTTTCTTCTCTATCTCTCTGAATTTATTCATGATGTCGCAGGTGTCTGTATCCCTCGGGCCTGGGTGATGGCGTGATGTGCTTCGAAAAGCCGAGTCCAGGCGCGTAGTCTGATCAGGATGGAACTCAAGAGCGCTCATCATCTTCGTCATCATTGATTAAATCTCTGTCTATAATCTATCTATTTGTATGTTTCTCTCTTTGTCTGTCTGTCTGTCTGTCTGTCCATCCATCCATCCACTTTTGGCAAACACACGGAGTGCTGATGAGTACATTTTGAGTGTTCAGACGTTAACTACTCTCTCTCTCTCTCTCTCTCTCTCTCTCTCTCTCTCTCTGTCCTTACAACCCTCTGCATACCAGATCATATACTAATACACTATGCTGTAAAATGACATGATGTGAAATAATATGGAATAATCCACTGTACTCTACTTTACTCCACTCTGCTATAATGTAATATAATATGATATAACACAATACAACACAAGATAATCAATATGATATAATATAATATAATATAATATAATATAATATAATATAATATAATATAATATAATATAATATAATATAATATAATATAATATGATATAATATACTATGATATTACATGACATAATACAATATAATCTAATACAGCATAACATACTATAACATAACATACCATAACATACTATAACATAACATAGCATACCATAACATGACAACACATAACATACTGTAACATTACATAGCATACCATAACATGACATGACATAACATACTATAACATAACATAGCATACCATAACATAACATGACATAACATAGCATACCATAACATAACATGACATAATATAACATAACATAACATAACATAATATGATATGATATAGTATAGTATAGTATAGTATAGTATAGTATAGTATAGTATAGTATAGTATAGTATAGTTTTAGTATAGTATAGTATAGTATAGTATAGTATAATATAATACAATACATCATATAATACAACGTGATATATAATGTTATGTAACATCATATAATTTCATGTAAAATGACATGAATTCATATAGCATAGTATAATGCCATAATATGATCATGATATCAAACAATGACAAAGAATCGTACAGCTTCCAGTCCAAACAACAGTAACCAGTATGCACGCCTCCCTTTCTTCCCGCGGCTCTCCTGTAAGCCATTGATCAATCCATGCTCGTCTTCCCTTCCCCCACCGCTCACTCTCCATCCCTCCCCCTCTCCCCTTCCCCCCGTCCCCGCTTCCTTCATCCAGCCTCCCTTGGTCCCCCCCCCCCCGAAATACCATCCTCCCCATCCCTGTATTCCCCATCCTCTCGGCAAGCCCCATACTATTTCCAGAGAAGCCTTAGGTCTCCCCCCCCCTCCTCAGCTCCCCCTCCCCCCCCCCTCCCCGCCCTCTGCTTGAAAAAGCCTTCCGAGGCCACATTTAAGAAACATTGTCACAATGGCGTGACTCTGATTCTGCTGTGTGCTGATGGAGCCAACGAGTCCCGCCCGCTGCGACAGTCGTTATTTCAATCCCCTCTGCGTTTAGAAAAAAAAAAAGGAAAGAAAAAAAAAGAAGAGGGTGATTCGGGGCGATTCAACTTATTGACTAAAACCTTTACTGGGTTGGGTTCAACCGTGTGTCTAGAATGTGAAATGGAATTTCTCTTTCAGTCTCTCTCTCTCTCTCTCTCTCTCTCTCTCTCTCTCTCTCTCTCTCTCTCTCTCTCTCTGTCTGTCTGCCTGCCTGCCTGTCTCTCTCTCTCTCTCTCTCTTACTCCTCCTTCTCTCTCCCTCCCTCCCTCCATCTCTCTCTCTTCCCCTCTTTCTCTCTGCACCCCCCCCTCTCTCTCTCTCTCTCTACATTCGTTACCTGGGTGTAAAATGACATAACGTGAAATAATATAGAATAACGTACAATACTATACTATACTATACTATACTATACTATACTATACTATACTATACTATACTATACCATACCATACCATACCATACCATACCATACCACACCACACCACACCACACCACACCACACATACTATACTATACTATACTATACTATACTATACTATACTATACTATACTATACTATAAAGTATGATATGATATAAGATAGTACAATATAGTATGGAATGATATATTACAGTATGATGTAACATATAATGATACAACATAAAAGGATGACTATAAATCAGACAGCAACCAGTCTGAACAACAACGAACAGTACACACGCCTCCCTTTCATGCTGCTCTACTGTAAACCGTATCCATTCATGCTCCTGTTCTCTCCTCCCCCCTCCCCCCCCCTGCTGCGCAACCCCCACCCCCATCCCCATCCCCTCCTCCTCCATCCGGCCTCCCTTCGTCAGTAAGTACCATCTTCACCATCTCTGTAATCCCCATCCTCTTGGCAAGCTCCATACCATTCCAGAGAAGCCTCAGACCCCCCTCCCCCCTCCGTCCCGTCCTTTTCCTCCTTAGCTCCCACTCCCTCTTACCCCCCCCCCCCACCTCTCTTTCCCCGCCCCTCTCCCTGTAAAAAAAAATCCCCCCCGCGGTCACATTTCAGTAACATGGTCACAATGGCGTGACTCTGTTTTCACTGTGAGCTGAAGCCAGCGAGTCCTGCTGCGATAGTCGTTTATTTTAATCCCCTCTGCGTTTAGGAAAAAGAAAGAAGAAGAAACGGGGGTGGGGGGTGGGGTGGGGCATTTGGAGCGATTTAACTTAATTGTCTAAAACCTTTACTGGGTTGGGTTCAACCGAGTGTCTAGAATGTGAAATGGAATCTCTCTCTCTCTCTCTCTCTCTCTCTCTCTCTCTCTCACACACACACACACACACACACACACACACACACACACACACACACACACACACACACACACACACACTTCTGGCACACCACTTTAATCATCTGCGAATGTATCCTGTTCAGTCATTAGCGCAGCAATTGCGGTTTTTCATAATCATAAATGAGACGACACAACAGACGGCAAACACACAGTTGATAGTGTAGTTGAGGGCGTGTTTCTCTTCCTGCTTACGACACAACAGACGGCAAACACACAGTTGATCAGTGTAGTTGAGGGCGTCTTTCTCTTCCCTGCTTACGACACAACAGACGGCAAACACACAGTTGATCAGTGTAGTTGAGGGCGTCTTTCTCTTCCCTGCTTACGACACAACAGACGGCAAACACGCAGTTGATCAGTGTAGTTGAGGGCGTCTTTCTCTTCCCTGCTTACGCAAAATCGCTGAACTGTCCCTTATAGTCACAGCTTCGATTACCAACGTCGTGGTACCCGTGTTATGCAAGAACCAGATTTGGATTTCTGAGCGTTTTCAGAAATTTGATTGATTCTGAAACTGTCCGGAGATTTTCAGAATATTCCAACCTTGCACACCAATTCTTCAATCGTGCCTTTGCCGCGGACAAGACAAGAACTCAGGGTGTTAATGCTTAGAACAGAGATAAAGTTGAGTTTTAGGACTTGGGAACTTAGGATTTGTAGGCCATTCTTATGGCAAGCATTTTATGGATAGATAAATCATTTCCATTGTGCTGGGGTGCAGGATGTGTAAAACCATCATACCTGTTGCAGCTGCTGATGTTGTGTTTGTTGTCATACTTTACGAAGAAGATACTGATGTTAACCCGACACTGCTATTGTATGAATGCCAAGGTGTTTTCAGTTGCATGATGACGATATAGTCGTTTTCGACGTAGTTGTTAATGAACGCATGCAATGATGTAGTATCCTGCTTGTGATGCTAGTCGATGTCAGTCAATGCACGTCATTGTATGCTCTATTTCTCTGCCATGGTTTTGTTGCTTTTGGTTTCCTCTAGCTGAGCATGTTTTAACATGATGTTAGTTTGTTGCAATGCGCATAGAATCTTTTCGATTTTTTTTGTTAGTAACAATGCAGTAGAAATGGGGTATCGTTACGAAATAGATAACACAGGCTCGCATGGACTGGTTTCAGATAAGAACAACAAGCAATCACAACAAAAGTTTAGTCATGTGGTTTTGAAATTCTTCGGTGAAACCTTTCTGAAAATGTTGAGTAAAACGCCAGTCTTCCATTCCCCTCTTCGAAGTATCCGTTCCCGTCCTCCTTCTTCCCCTTTCCCTCCACCCCCTGTCCATCCCCTCTATCCCATCCAGCATCAGCCCCCCTCCCCTTCCCTCCACCCCCCTGTCCATCCCCTCTATCCCATCCAGCATCAGCCCCCCCTCCCCTTCCCTCCACCCCCCTCTCCATCCCCTCTATCCCATCCAGCATCAGCCCCCCCTCCCCTTCCCTCCACCCCCCTGTCCATCCCCTCTATCCCATCCAGCATCAGCCCCCCCTCCCCTTCCCTCCACCCCCCTGTCCATCCCCTCTATCCCATCCAGCATCAGCCCCCCCTCCCCTTCCCTCCACCCCCCTCTCCATCCCCTCTATCCCATCCAGCATCAGCCCCCCCCTCCCCTTCCCTCCACCCCCTGTCCATCCCCTCTATCCCATCCAGCGTCAGCCCCCCCCATCCCCTTCCCCTTCCCTTCACCCCCTGTCCATCCCCTCTATCCCATCCAGCATCAGCCCCCACCCCACCCCCATCCCCTTCCCTCCACCCCCCTGTCCATCCCTCTATCCCATCCAGCGTCAGCCCCCCCCATCCCCTTCCCTCCACCCCCTGTCCATCCCCTCTATCCCATCCAGCATCAGCCCCCCCCATCCCCTTCCCTCCACCCCCTGTCCATCCCCTCTATCCCATCCAGCATCAGCCCCACCCCACCCCCATCCCCTTCCCTCCACCCCCCTGTCCATCCCCTCTATCCCATCCAGCATCAGCCCCCACCCCACCCCATCCCCTTCCCTCCACCCCCCTGTCCATCCCCTCTATCCCATTCAGCATCAGCCCCCCCATCCCCTTCCCTCCACCCCCCTGTCCATCCCCTCTATCCCATCCAGCATAGCCCCCCCCATCCCCTTCCCTCCACCCCCCTGTCCATCCCCTCTATCCCATCCAGCATCAGCCCCCCCCCCATCCCCTTCCCTCCACCCCCTGTCCACCCCTCTATCCCATCCAGCATCAGCCCCCCCCCACCCTCACCCTTCCCTCCACCCCCCTGTCCAACCCCTCTATCCCATCCAGCATCAGCCCCCCCCACCCCATCCCCTTCCCTCCACCCCCCTGTCCATCCCCTCTATCCCATCCAGCATCAGCCCCCCCCCCCATCCCTTCCCTCCACCCCCCTGTCCATCCCCTCTATCCCATCCAGCATCAGCCCCCCCCACCCCATCCCCTTCCCTTCACCCCCCTGTCCAACCCCTCTATCCCATCCAGCGTCAGCCCCCCCCCATCCCCATCCCCTTCCCTCCACCCCCCTGTCCATCCCCTCTATCCCATCCAGCATCAGCCCCCCCCACCCCCATCCCCTTCCCTCCACCCCCTGTCCATCCCCTCTATCCCATCCAGCATCAGCCCCCCCACCCCCATCCCCTTCCCTCCACCCCCATGTCCATCCCCTCTATCCCATCCAGCATCAGCCCCCCACCACCCCCTTCCCCTTCCCCTTCACCCCCTCTGTCCATCCCCTCTATCCCATCCAGCATCAGCCCCCCCCCATCCCCTTCCCTCCACCCCCCTGTCCATCCCCTCTATCCCATCCAGCATCAGCCCGCCCCCACCCCCATCCCCTTCCCTCCACCCCCCTGTCCATCCCCTCTATCCCATCCAGCATCAGCCCCCCCCACCCCCATCCCCTTCCCTCCACCCCCCTGTCCATTCCCTCTATCCCATCCAGCATCAGCCCCCCCCCATCCCCTTCCCTCCACCCCCCTCTCCATCCCCTCTATCCCATCCAGCATCAGCCCCCCCACCCCCATTCCCCAACCCCCAACCCCCAACCCCACCCCTTCCTCCACGTTCAACCCCCTGCACTTAATTTGTCACAGAAATCACGTTGCACATTTAAGTGGCATTAAACATGGGTAATTAGGCTCTCAGCCAGCTCAACTGGACAATAGGACGAGGAGGGGAGAATGGGGGGGGGGGGGGGGGTAAAGATGGGAATGGAAACAAGGGTAGGAGAGATGAGTAAGAGACTTTGAATTTCAAGCACTTCATCTGCCAGTGTGGAAACGTGACTATGTTTGCTGCATGGGGGAAATACAATGGGTGAACACACCGGAAAGGATTTCCTTTCTTCCGTCGTTTCTGTTGTCCGCATGTGAGATGAAGTAGATTTTAAACGTAAAGGGGAAAATGGCTAGTAGAAAGAAACTCGTGGAGAGCGTGGCAGCAGAGAGTCCTCAGAAGAGAAGCCCCCTTCAAGCAAGTGTTTCGGCCCTTATCTCCTGACACTCTAGGGGGGTTGGGCCACACCCGGTTCATGACTCCGGATGTCCCTCTGCTGCCCCTTTTTTTCCCATCTTGGGACGAGCCATGGCTGGGATTCGAACCCATGACCCTCTGGACATGCTCATTTTCCACTTAATGACTCGCGCTTTAACCACTGAGCCACAGGGACACCTGATATTTGTAGGGAAATTAAGCCTTATGAAGTTCACTTTTGTTCCTCCTTGACCAGATCCAGCTTGAACACCTCTCTGCCGCTTCTGCCATTGCTTTCAGGGCTCTGGGTTTTTCCTTCCCTGCAACTGAGAGCTGTTTCATGAGGCTGTATGCAGACGTTCCTACAAACCCCCTAGCTCCAATTTCTGCAGTGAGGACTTTGACCTGATAGCCTTCTCTCCTCAGGCTGTTTGCCAGATCAGCATACTTTTCAGTCTTGTAGATTTGAGCTGCCTCCATTCTGTTCTCATATGGCACCGTGAGCTCGATCATGATCAGCTGCTTGGTTGACTTAGAGTGAACTACTATGTCTGGTCTCATGCCACTCTTGCTGATGATCTCTGGGTGACTCTTCCATTCTGGGAGGTCTGCAGTGCACTCCCAGTCATCTGCCCCGTCCAGCAGACTCTGCCTGCATGTTTCGAGTGGCACTGTTGTTCTTGGCCATGATTTGCTGCCTCCTGCCGTGAAGAATGTTGCGGGTGCTTTTGGAGTCCTGATTTTCCCTTTTGTGGTGTTGGTACTAGCCCAGACTACTTGTACAATTTCTTTGAGCACTTGGTTGTGCCTCCATGTGTACCTTCCTTGAGCCAGGGCTACTTTACATGAGCTTAGGACATGCTCCACTGTTTGTTTTTCATGGCAGAGGGGGCATGCAGGATCGTCTGTTTTCCCCCACTTCACCAGGTTTGCATTTGAGGGCAGAAGGTCATACGCAGATCTGAGAATGAAGCTGATCCTGAGAGGGGCCATGTGCCAAATGTCATTCCAAGTGAGACTTCTTTGGAGTGCATTCTCCCACGTTGTCCATTGCCCTTGCTGGCTCTGCTGGACTGCTTTTTGGAGTCTTTTTTGGTCTTCTTCTTTTCTCATCTCCTGAATCATCATGTCTCTTTTGGCTTTTCCTTTGGCCTTTGACCACCATTCAGTTTTGGTCACCCCCAGTCCCTGTCTGTTGGTCTGTGTGTGTCCTGTTATTTCTCTGATCTTGAGACTTTCTTTTGCAGAATCCATCGCCTCTTGAACTTTCCATTTTCTGCCTGTCTTCAGCTGGGGCTTAATTGCTTCTACCACCTTGTCTCCTGAGTCCTCAGCATGCTTTGAAGTCTGATCTTCCCTGCTTTGTATTCCTCCAGGATGGATTTCAGGGGTAGTTTCAGCTTTGCTTGGCGACAGTACAGCGCTATGTCAGTCAGACAGGGTGGGACACCAAGCCATTTCCTTGTGAACTTGTTGATTTTGGCTTCCATTGCCTCCACTATGCTGGTGCAGATGTCGTATATCATCAGAGGCCATAGCAGCTTTGGTATCAGCATGAACTGCAGACACCAGACCTTGTATTTGCCAGGGAGCCCACACTGGTCAATGGTCTCCAAGCCTTCCTCCGCCATCTGCTTGGTTTCTTTTGCTCTTTGTGTGTCTTTCAGCGTATCATCATACCATCTTCCAAGGCTCTTGACTGGTTCTTCTGTGACTGTTGGAATGGCCTGGTTGGCAACACTGAAGACCACAGATCCGGCCACTTTTCCTTTCCTCAGTGAGAGACTCCGTGATTTCTTTGGCTTGAACTTCATTCTGGATGAGGCAACTATGTCGTCCAGCCTCTCCAGCACATGACGTGTCTCGTCTTCTCTGGATGAAATCACTGTAGTGTCATCCATGAAGGCCTTGAGAGGAGGCATCTTGTATCCATCGCCAAGGTCTGTTTGTCTCGCGTTGTTTGTTGCTGCTTTCAAGATGACTTCCATTGCCAGCACGAACAGTATTGGGGAAATTGCACAGCCCATTGCAATACCCACTTCCAAGTTGATCCAGTCTGTTGTGTACTCCTTGGTAGAGAACCGCATTGAGAAGCCATTGAAGTACTTCTTGAGCATGTCGCGGATGTTCTTTGGCACATGGTACATCTCAAGAGCCAACTGTATCATCTCATGGGGCACAGATCCATATGCGTTTGCCAGATCAAGCCACACTACGTCCAGGTCTCTCTTTTCTGTTTTTGCTTTTTGGATTGCGTCCCAGATCATTGTGGCGTGTTCTACACAGCCGCCACGCCTGGGATGCCACCTTTCTGGACTGACACATCCAAGTACTTGTTTTCCATCAGGTACTTGGTCAGCCTTGCTGCCATGACAGAGAAGAAGATTTCTCCTTCGACGTTCAGTAGTGATATTGGCCTGAACTGGCTAATGTCACTTGAGTTTTGCTCTTTGGGGATGTACACCACCATCTGCCGTCATCCACTGGCCGCTGATCTTCTGGTTTCTCCAAGCCGATCGCAGCAGCCTGTGGAGCCACTCCAGCACCTTGGGACATTTCTTGTAAAGCTGGTAAGGTATTCCGTTTGGCCCTGGTGATGATTTGGCTCTGGCTTTGTCGACCACCTTCTTGATTTCCGCCAACGTTGGAGGCTTGCCATTGAACTGTTCCTCAGGGTTGGTTGGCCACACCAGACCTTGAATGTCGAGTGGTGCTTTGCTCTGTGGGTCAGAGTATGTTTTCCTCAGATGCTGCTCAAGAACTCCTTTGTCCACACTTAGGGTCCCAGATTTTGGCTGCTCAAACAGTGTTCTGGCAAACTGGAAGGGGTCTCTGAAGAAGCGCTCTTGTGTCTTCTTCTTTTTGCTCTTCCTCTTCCTCGCAGATTCCGCTTTGCTGAGGGCACTGTGTTTTTCTTTCAGGTCTTTCCACAGTTTTTCCAAGCCTTGTTTTTCAGCTGGCAGTGCGGTCTTCATTTGCATCTTGAGGTTTTTCTTTTGGACCCTGATCTTGTCCATCTTTTCTTGGCGTCTGGATTTCTTTGGAGGTGTTTTCTCTTTGGGTAGTTTTGCTCCATAGGCGTCTCTACATGTGGCATACACAATGTCCCCATATGTGGCTAGTTTGTGTTCCAGGTGCTTTTCCCTATCAGTGCATCGAGTCTTTGGACGATTTTTGCATCCAGTTTCTCCCAATCTTCAGTTTCGTTTGCTCGTGGCAGGTTGAGTTTCAGGCGCCTGGTATCGAGGGCCTGTGCAAATTCCTCATCCGAACCAACAGCGTGGATGTCCTTGGCACTGTGGTTTAAATCCTGGCCTTGGTCTTCCGACGTCTTATCTGCTGATGCAGTGCGCTGCTGCTCATTCAGATGAGTCTTCACACATCCCATCTTTGTTCTGTGGATCTTCATGCCACGGGTGGTAGCGAAACGCTTTCCACAGACACATGGATATTCCATTTGGTCCATGTTCATAGTCCGTTTGGGATTTGCAGTCATGATTGGTTGAGCACCGATGGATTCATCATTCTCTCCCCCTTTCGGTGAATCCTGGGAGCATCTTTTCCTTTTATTTTTAGTAGCCACATGTTTAAGGCAAAGTGGGCTAAATCAGAGTCTAGGCTGATTAACATCCGTCCTCGTTTTTGTTTTGTTTTTGTTTTGTTTTGTCTTTGTCACTTACACACACACACACACACACACACACACACACACACACACACACACACACACACACACACACACACACACACAAAACACACACACCTTCCATTTTCCATTACAGCAATTGCATCGGACCGTTTTCTCTTACAGCACGGGGAAAACAAAGAAAGGCAGAAGAAAAAAAAGTGGAAGAAATAAGACAAAAAGAAAGAAATGAAAGAAAACAGAAATAACGAAAAACTAACAAAATAAAAGAAAGGAAGATCGGAAGAAGACAAGAAAGATAGGAAAAAAAACAAAAAGAAAGGGAAAAAAAACACAGAAAATAAACTGGAAACAGAGCGAGAAAGACACGATGAAAGAATGGCAGAAAAGAAAAGAAAAACGAAGAAAGAAAGACAGAAAGAAAGAAAGAAAGAAGAAAGAAAGAGTGCCAAGAAAGGACAGAGTAAAAAAAAGAAAAAGAAAAAAAAAGGAAGAAAGGTAAGAAGGAGGTAAGATAACAAAGAAAAAGGAAAGTAATAGAAGAGATACATTAAAAGACAAAAAGAAAGGCAGAAAGTAAAAGAGAGAGAGAGAGAGAGAGAGAGAGAGAGAGAGAGAGAGAGAGAGAGAGAGAGAGAGACAGACAGACAGACAGACAGACAGACAGACAGAGAGAACGTCGTCATAGAGGCAGACAAAAATATGGAAAAGAGGGAGTTGAATAAAATAAATTGGATTAAAGGTGTGCCTTTGGGTATAAGGAAGAGAGAGGAGAGAGAGAGAGAGAGAGAGAGAGAGAGAGAGAGAGAGAGAGAAAGGGGGGGGGGGTGAGAGAAAAAGAGGCATAGTGTGAGTGAACGGGTGGTTTGAAAGGGAAGGGGTTATAGTGGTAGAGGTGGGGTGGTGTGAGTGGACCGGGTGGGGGTGGGGGGGAGGGGGAGGGGGAGGCAAAATTTGAGAACAAAAACGCGGCCGTTTATAGAAGGAAGAAAATCAACTGGTGTTATATCCTGGAATTTCAACCTTCCAACAAGAAATGATCCAGAAAAGTATTTTCCCCACAGAATCTGTTTGTTGCGATTATGTTTAGCTCCCCATTCTCTAATTGTGTGAATGATAGCTGTGTAAAATGCAGTAACAGTCTATGCTCTGAGAGAGAGAGAGAGAGAGAGAGAGAGAGAGAGAGAGAGGAGAGAGGGAGAGAGAGAGAGAGAGAGAGAGAGAAGACTGTTAGTTCGTTGCGATCAAGGTAGAAAAAGAAAGAAAGAAGGGTCATCTGAACATCGCCTGTGAAAAGACGAGTGTGAGGAGGAGAGGAAGGTGGAGCAGGAAGAGAAGGAGGAGGAGGAAGAGAAGGAGGAGCAGGAAGAGAAGGAGGAGCAGGAAGAGAAGGAGGAGCAGGAAGAGGAGGAG
>CM065714.1:57084467-57094467 GCA_033310375.1 Conus canariensis
TTGTCAAAACCTTTACGGGGTTGGGTTCCCCAACCGATTCAAATTAAAAATGGAATCTCCTCTCTCTCTCCTTTTCCTCTCTCCCTCTCCTCACACCCCAAACACACCAAACACACAAAACACCCACACCACCAAAACCACACACCCACACACATCTGGCCACCCTTTTAATCATCTGCGAATGTATCCTGTTAGTAAATTGCGCAGCAATTGGGTTTTTCATAATCATAAAGAACGACACAACAACGGCAAACACACAGTTGATAGGTATTGGGGGCGTCTTTCTCTTCCCGGTACGACCAACAGACGGAAAACCCTTTTTCATTATTGGGGGGCGTCTTTCTCTTCCCTGTTACCCAACAGACGCAAACACACATTTACATGTATTTTGAGGCGTCTTTCTCTTCCCGCTTACGACACAACAAGGGCAAACCCATTTTGTCATTGTTGAGGCGTCTTTCTTTTCCCCGCTACGCAAAACCCTGAATGTCCCTTAAATACGCTTCGTTTTCCAACGTGGGTACCCGTGTTATGCAAGAACCAATTTGTTTTTCTGACTTTTTCAAAATTTTGTTTGAGAAACTGCCCGGGAAATTTTTTTCAAATATTCCAACCTTCACCCCAAATTTTTCAATCGGCCTTTGCCGCGACAAACAAGAATCAGGGTGTTAAAGCTAGAACAAGATAAATTGAGTTTTAGGCTTGGGAAATTAGGGGTTTTTAGGCCCTTCTTATGGCAAACATTTTATGGGGAAAATAAAACATTTTCCTTGGTGGGGTGCAGGATGTGTAAAACCATAACCCCGTTGCAGCTGCTATGTTGTGTTTGTTTTTAAACTTTTCAGAAATATGATGTTAAAACCACACGCTATTTTAGAATGCCAAGGTGTTTTCAGTTTGCATGATGCATATGTCGTTTTTTGACTATTGTTAATGAACGCTGCAAAATTTTACCGCTTTAAAACTATCGAGCAGTCAGCACCATTGATGCTCTATTTCTCTGCCCTGGTTTTTGTTGCTTTGGTTTCCCCTAGCTGACATGTTTTTAAAAGATGTTTTTTGTTGCAAGCGCTAAACTTTTCGATTTTTTTTTTTAGTAACAATGCAGTAAAATGGGGTATCGTTACGAAATAAAAACAAGGGTCGCAGGACTGTTTTTTGATAAAACAAAAAACAATCCAAAAAAAAAGTTTAGTCAGTGTTTTGAAATTCTTGGGTAAACCCTTTTAAAAAAATTTATAAAACCCCTTCCAACCCCTCTTCAAATCCGTTCCCCCCCCTTTCCCCTTCCCTCCACCCCCCTGTCCATCCCCTTTTATCCCACCGATCCCCCCCCCCCCCCTTCCCTCCCCCCCCCTGTCCATCCCCCTATCCCATCCACTCCCCCCCCCACCCCCACCCCCCTTCCCTCCCCCCCCTTTCCCACCCCCTCTATCCCATCCACATCACCCCCCCCCCCCCATCCCCTTCCCTCCCCCCCCCTGCCCACCCCCCTCTTCCATCCACTCACCCCCCCCCATCCCCCCCCCTTCCCCCCCCGTCCACCCCTTTTTCCCACCACACCCCCCCCCCCTTCCCTCCACCCCCCTGTCCATCCCCCTATCCCATCCGCACACCCCCCCATCCCCTTCCCCCCAAACCCCCCTTTTCCACCCCCCTCTATCCCATCCCATCAGCCCCCCCCCATCCCCTTCCCTCCACCCCCCTGTCCATCCCCTCTATCCCATCCAGCATCAGCCCCCCCCATCCCCTTCCCTCCACCCCCCTGTCCATTCCCTCTATCCCATCCAGCATCAGCCCCCCCCCATCCCCTTCCCCTTCCCTTCACCCCCCTGTCCATCCCCTCTATCCCATCCAGCATCAGCCCCCCCCACCCCCATCCCTTCCCTCCACCCCCCTGTCCACCCCTCTATCCCATCAGCATCAGCCCCCCCCCCATCCCCCCTTCACTCCACCCCCTGTCCATCCCCTCTATCCCATCCAGCATCAGCCCCCCCCCCCCATCCCCTTCCCCTTCCCTTCACCCCCCTGTCCATCACCTCTATCCCATCCAGCATCAGCCCCCCCCCATCCCCTTCCCTCCACCCCCCTGTCCATCCCCTCTATCCCATCCAGCATCAGCCCCCCCCATCCCCTTCCCTCCACCCCCTGTCCATCCCCTCTATCCCATCCAGCATCAGCCCCCCCATCCCCTTCCCCTTCCCTTCACCCCCCTGTCCATCCCTCTATCCCATCCAGCATCAGCCCCCCCCACCCCCATCCCCTTCCCTCCACCCCCCTGTCCATCCCCTCTATCCATACAGCATCAGCCCCCTCCACCCCCATCCCCTTCCCTCCACCCCCCTGTCCATCCCCTCTATCCCATCCAGCATCAGCCCCCCATCCCCTTCCCTCCACCCCCCTGTCCATCCCCTCTATCCATCCAGCATCAGCCCCCCCATCCCCTTCCCTCCACCCCCTGTCCATCCCCTCTATCCCATCCAGCATCAGCCCCCCCATCCTTCCCTCCACCCCCCTGTCCATCCCCTCTATCCTCCAGCATCAGCCCCCACCCCCATCCCCTTCCCTCCACCCCCCTGTCCATCCCCTCTATCCCATCCAGCATCAGCCCCCCCCATCCCCTTCCCTCCACCCCCCTGTCCATCCCCTCTATCCCATCCAGCACAGCCCCCCCATCCCCTTCCTCCACCCCCCTGTCCATCCCCTCTATCCCATCCAGCATCAGCCCCCCCCCATCCCCTTCCCTCCACCCCCCTGTCCATCCCCTCTATCCCATCCAGCATCAGCCCCCCCCATCCCCTTCCCTCCACCCCCCCTGTCCATCCCCTCTATCCCATCCAGCATCAGCCCCCACCCCCATCCCCTTCCCTCCACCCCCCTGTCCATCCCCTCTATCCCATCCAGCATCAGCCCCCCCCACCCCCATCCCCTTCCCTCCACCCCCCTGTCCATCCCCTCTATCCATCCAGCATCAGCCCCCCCCTCCCCCTTCCCTCCACCCCCCTGTCCATCCCCTCTATCCCATCCAGCATCAGCCCCCCCCCCCCCATCCCCTTCCCTTCACCCCCCTGTCCATCCCCTCTATCCCATCCAGCATCAGCCCCCCCCCACCCCTTCCCCTTCCCTCCACCCCCTGTCCATCCCTCTATCCCATCCAGCATCAGCCCCCACCCCCATCCCCTTCCCTCCACCCCCCTGTCCATCCCCTCTATCCATACAGCATCAGCCCCCCCCACCCCCATCCCCTTCCCTCCACCCCCCTGTCCATCCCTCTATCCCATCCAGCATCAGCCCCCCCACCCCCATCCCCTTCCCTCCACCCCCCTGTCCATCCCCTCTATCCCATCCAGCATCAGCCCCCCCACCCCCATCCCCTTCCCTCCACCCCCTGTCCATCCCCTCTATCCCATCCAGCATCAGCCCCCACCCCCATCCCCTTCCCTCCACCCCCCTGTCCCATCCCCTCTATCCCATACAGCATCAGCCCCCTCCACCCCCATCCCCTTCCCTCCACCCCCCTGTCCATCCCCTCTATCCCATCCAGCATCAGCCCCCCCACCCCCATCCCCTTCCCTCCACCCCCTGTCCATCCCCTCTATCCCATCCAGCATCAGCCCCCCCCACCCCATCCCCTTCCCTCCACCCCCCTGTCCATCCCCTCTATCCCATCCAGCATCAGCCCCCCCCCATCCCCTTCCCTTCACCCCCCTGTCCATCCCCTCTATCCCATCCAGCATCAGCCCCCCCCCCATCCCCTTCCCTCCACCCCCCTCTCCATCCCCTCTATCCCATCCAGCATCAGCCCCCCCCACCCCCATCCCCTTCCCTCCACCCCCCTCTCCATCCCCTCTATCCCATCCAGCATCAGCCCCCCCCCCACCCCCATTCCCCAACCCCCAACCCCACCCCTTCCTCCACGTTCAACCCCCTGCACTTATTGTCACAGAAATCACGTTGCACATTTAAGTGGCATTAAACATGGCTAATTAGGCTCTCAGCCAGCTCAACTGGACAATAGGACGAGGAGGGGAGAATGGGGGGGGGGGGGGGGGGGGGGGTAAAGATGGGAATGGAAACAAGGGTAGGAGAGATGAGTAAGAGACTTTGAATTTCAAGCACTTCATCTGCCAGTGTGGAAACGTGACTATGTTTGCTGCATGGGGGAAATACAATGGGTGAACACACCGGAAAGGATTTCCTTTCTTCCGTCGTTTCTGTTGTCCGCATGTGAGATGAAGTAGATTTTAAACGTAAAGGGAAAATGGCTAAATCAGAGTCTAGGCTGATTAACATCCGTCCTCGTTTTTGTTTTGTTTTTGTTTTGTTTTGTCTTTGTCACTTACATACACAAACTCTCTCACACACACACACACACACACACACACACACACACACACACACACACACACACACACACACACACACACCTTCCATTTTCCATTACAGCAATTGCATCGGACCGTTTTCTCTTACAGCACGGGGAAAACAAAGAACGGCAGAAGAAAAAAAAGTGGAAGAAATAAGACAAAAAGAAAGAAATGAAAGAAAACAGAAATAACGAAAAACTAACAAAATAAAAGAAAGGAAGATCGGAAGAAGACAAGAAAGATAGGAAAAAAAAAAAAAAGAAAGGGAAAAAAAACACAGAAAATAAACTGGAAACAGAGCGAGAAAGACACGATGAAAGAATGGCAGAAAAGAAAAGAAAAACGAAGAAAGAAAGACAGAAAGAAAGAAAGAAAGAAGAAAGAAAGAGTGCCAAGAAAGGACAGAGTAAAAAAAAGAAAAAGAAAAAAAAAGGAAGAAAGGTAAGAAGGAGGTAAGATAACAAAGAAAAAGGAAAGTAATAGAAGAGATACATTAAAAGACAAAAAGAAAGGCAGAAAGTAAAAGAGAGAGAGAGAGAGAGAGAGAGAGAGAGAGAGAGAGAGACAGACAGACAGACAGACAGACAGACAGACAGACAGACAGACAGACAGACAGACAGAGAGAACGTCGTCATAGAGGCAGACAAAAATATGGAAAAGAGGGAGTGGAATAAAATAAATTGGATTAAAGGTGTGCCTTTGGGTATAAGGAAGAGAGAGAGAGAGAGAGAGAGAGAGAGAGAGAGAGAGAAAAGGGGGGGGGGGGGGTGAGAGAAAAAGAGGCATAGTGTGAGTGAACGGGTGGTTTGAAAGGGAAGGGGTATAGTGGTAGAGGTGGGGTGGTGTGAGTGGACCGGGTGGGGGTGTGGGGGGAGGGGGAGGGGGAGGCAAAATTTGAGAACAAAAACGCGGCCGTTTATAGAAGGAAGAAAATCAACTGGTGTTATATCCTGGAATTTCAACCTTCCAACAAGAAATGATCCAGAAAAGTATTTTCCCCACAGAATCTGTTTGTTGCGATTATGTTTAGCTCCCCATTCTCTAATTGTGTGAATGATAGCTGTGTAAAATGCAGTAACAGTCTATGCTCTGAGAGAGAGAGAGAGAGAGAGAGAGAGAGAGAGAGAGAGAGAGAGAGAGAGAGAGAGAGAGAGAGAGAAGAGGACTGTAGTTCGTTGCGATCAAGGTAGAAAAAGAAAGAAAGAAGGGTCATGAGAATCGCTGTGAAAAGACGAGTAGAGGAGGAAGAGAAGGTGGAGCAGGAAGAGAAGGAGGAGCAGGAAGAGAAGGAGGAGCAGGAGAGAGAAGGAGAGAGGAGAGAGAGAAGGAGGAGCAGGAGGAGAAGGAGAAGGAGGAGGAGGAGGAGCAGGAAGGAGAAGAAGGAGCAGGAAGAGAAGGAGGACAGGAAGAGAAGGAGGAGCAGGAAGAGAGGAGGAGAAGAAGAGGAGGAGCAGGAAGAGAAGGAGGAGCAGGAAGAGAAGGAGGAGCAGGAAGAGAAGGAGGAGGAAGAGAAGGAGGAGCAGGAAGAGAAGGAGGAGCAGGAAGAGAAGGAGAGAAGAGAAGGAGGAGCAGGAGAGAAGGAGGAGAAGAGAAGGAGGAGCAGGAAGAGAAGGAGGAGCAGGAAGAGAAGGAGGAGCAGAAGAGAAGGAGGAGGAAGAGAAGGAGGAGCAGGAAGAGAAGGAGGAGCAGGAAGAGAAGGAGTAGGAAGAGAAGGAGGAGCAGGAAGAGAAGGAGGAGGAAGAGAAGGAGGAGCAGGAAGAGAAGGAGGAGGAAGAGAAGGAGGAGAGAAGAGAAGGAGGAGAGGAAGAGAAGGAGGAGCAGGAAGAGGAGGAGGAGCAGGAAGAGAAGGAGGAGCAGGAAGAGGAGGAGGAGCAGGAAGAGAAGGAGGAGCAGGAAGAGGAGGAGGAGGAGGAAGAGGAGGAGAGGTGGAAAAAGAGAGGAGGAGGAGAGAGAAGGATAGAGAGAAGGAGGAGAGAGAAGAGAAGAGAGGAGAAGGAGAAGAGGAGGAGGAAGAAGAGGAGGAGGAAGAAGGGGGAGAGGAAGAAGAGGAGGAGAAAGAAGAGGAGAAGGAAGAAGAGGAGAAGGAGGAAGAGGAGAAGAAAGAAGAGGAGAAGGAGGAGAAGGAAGAAGAGGAGGAGGAAGAGAGGAGAGAGAAGAAGAAGAGGAGAAGGAGGAAGAGGGAAGAAAGAAGAGAGGAGAAGGAGGAGAAGGAAGAAGAGAGGAGGAGGAAGAAGAGAAGAGAAGAAGAGGAGAAGGAAGAAGAGAAGGAGGAAGAAGGAGGAGAAGGAAGAAGAGGAGAAGGAGGAAGAGGAGGAGGAAGAAGAGGAGAAGAAGAAGAGGAGAAGGAGGAGAAGGAAGAAGAGGAGAAGGAAGGAAGAGGAGAAGGAGGAGAAGGAAGAAGAGGAGGAGGAAGAAGAGGAGAAGGAAGAAGAGGAGAAGGAGGAGAAGGAAGAAGAGGAGGAGGAAGAAGAGGAGAAGAAAGAAGAGGAGAAGGAGGAGAAGGAAGAAGGGGAGGAGGAAGAAGAGGAGAAGAAAGAAGAGGAGAAGGAGGAGAAGGAAGAAGAGGAGGAGGAAGAAGAGGAGAAGGAGGAGAAGGAAGAAGAGGAGGAGAAGAAGAGGAGAAGAAAGAGAGGAGAAGGAGGAGAAGGAAGAAGAGGAGGAGGAGGAAGAGGAGGAGGAAGAAGAGGAGGACGAGGACGAGGAGGGCGGGGAGGAGGAGGAGGAGGAGGAGGAGGAGGGGGGGGGGAGGAGGAGGAAGGTGGCAATGGAGGCAAATCGATGGCGCTTTGCTCCTATAAAGTTCCAGCGCCGCCTGAGCCGACTAATGAGATTATGTTGACAGGCAGTGATCCTGTTTCTCCCTCCCCGCCCCCCTCACCTCCACTCCTGGTATCACACGCAGGTTCTTCGCCGGCCAGTCTTCAGGGGAGGGAGGGGGAGGGGGGGGGGGCAAGGTGGTATCGAGTTCCGTGCTCCGCCGCTTCAGAGAGTTACAGAGAATGAGACACTGGCGGGGGGCTTGCTCTGGTAGTAGTGTTAGCAAACAGTGCGTGTCCCCCTGCTCCCATACTTCATCCCCCCCCCCCACACACACACGCACATACACACCACACACACACACACACACACACACACACACACACACACACACACACATACACACACCACGCACACACACACACAACACACACACACACACACACACACACACACACACACACACGCGCGCGCGCGCGCGCGCGCGCCCCACGTACATGCACCCACAAAACCACAGAGGGAGGCAGGGAGGGAGTCAGGGAGGGAGGCAGGGAGGGAGACTTGATTCGTATGCGTGTGCGCACGCGTGCGTGCGTGCGTGCGTGCTTGCGTGCGTGTTTGTGTGTGGGTGTGGGTAAGGATGTCTGTGTCTGTGTCTGTGTGTGTTTCTGCGTCTCTTTGTGTCCGTGTCTGTGTGCGCAGGCGCTCGCGCGAGCGCTTGCGCGTTCTTTCATTGTTCGTGCCATAGAGCAAGAATTGCAAAATGCCAGGTGTTGGGATCGACAAGGGTGGTTGGTAGCTATGTGTGAAACCGGCTGGTGCCATCCCCCCCACTGTTCTGTTCTGAACCACATCACAAAAGGAAGGGTCCGCTAGAGACCTGGCTGACCATGAAAAGACCTTGGAACTGATCGTTAATTCTGATAGTTATATCAGGTGCCAGCGTCAGCCTTTGATTTTTTTTTTTTTTTCCTCTCTGTGTTTGTCTGACTGTCTGTGTCACCTGCCAGTCTGTCTTCTATGTCGCCCCGTTGTTTTGTTTTGTTTGTTTTGTTTGTTTGTTTGTTTGTTTGGGTCTTTTTTATTTATTTATTTATTTTTTATTTATTTATTCATTTTATTTTATTTTATTTTATTTTTTTTTGGGGGGGGGTTACATTTGTTATTTGTTGCCTCTATGACCTGATTCTCTCTTTCTCTCTCTCTCTCTCTCTCTCTCTCTCTCTCTCTCTCGCACTCACGCGCGCACACACACACACACACACACACACACACACACACACACACACACACACACACACACACACACACACTTACCCTCCCCCGTCTCTCTGTCTGTCTGTCTGTCTGTCTGTCTGTCTGTCTGTCTGTCTCTCTCTCTCTCTCGCTCTCTCTCTCTCTCTCTCTCTCTCTCTCTCTCTCACCTACCTTCTATCTTTAAATTCTAATTTAAGAACGAGGAGGTCATAAGTTGCACCACCATTGAACAGCCACTATGTTCATCTAGTTAGCATCTCACTTGGTGAAATTGGTTTCAAACGACTGTCACGCAACATTGGACACGTCAACCCAATCATAAGATTTCCTACAACAAAACAGACAGAACAGCATCTGGACCTTTCCCTTTGTTTGCACATGTTCAACTGTTTATGGACCGATTCTTTTTTTCTTCTATAGTTAATGCTGTCAGTATCCAATGGTGCATTAAAGCAGCATCCAAGAAGCTTAGCATCTAACGGACCTAAGTGTGTCAGAGTCCTATGATGCATTCAAGCTGCATCCAAGAAGGTTAGCATCTAACGGACCTAAGTGTGTCAGAGTCCTATGATGCATTCAAGCTGCATCCAAGAAGGTTAGCATCTAACGGACCTAAGTGTGTCAGAGTCCTATGATGCATTGAAAGCTGCATCCAAGAAGGTTAGCATCTAACGGACCTAAGTGTGTCAGAGTCCTATGATGCATTCAAAGCTGCATCCAAGAAGGTTAGCATCTAACGGACCTAAGTGTGTCAGAGTCCTATGATGCAATAAAAGCTGCATCCAAGAAGGTTAGCATCTAATGGACCTAAGTGTATAGGATCGTTGGACAACTCATCCAAGAGCAGCAAAAATTATGTGAACAGTGTGAACGAAAAACTGGACGTTTTCTGTTTTGTTTTGTTGTTTGTTTTTTGTGTAGTGCATTCGGAAAACATGTGAAGCATATAATTAAAAAGGTTGTCTTTCACATGACACACACAGACACACAGACACAGAACACACATACACACACACACACACACACACACACACACACACACACACACACACACATAAGGCGGTAAGCCAGCAGCACACACACAGACACACACACAACACACACACACACACACACACACACACACACACACACACACGCATGCACAGCACGCACGCACGCACGCACACACTCACACACACACACACACACACACACACACACACACACACACACACACACACACACAGCACGCACCAACACACACACACACACACAACACAGAGGCTCAGAGAGAGAGAGAGAGAGAGAGAGAGAGAGAGAGAGAGAGAGAGAGAGACTAAGGGCGGTAAGCCAGCAGCACACAAAAACGAGCATGTGCGACACAGACAACGAGCACCTGGCGCACGCTGCTGAGCCATTGACTTGTGAGGAAAGTCACCACACGTCTCTTCTGCAATGAGTTCCTTCCACTGTAGGTTGTCACAGCGTAGACCACTGTTTGCCAAAGGCATACGAACCACCCAGAAGTTTAATGCAGTGTGGCAAGGGAACCGTTAGAAGATTAAAATATTGGGAAAGGGAGGGAATGCCGCGCGCGCGCGCGCGCGCGCGCGGTGGTGTGTGTGTGTGTGTGTGTG
>CM065714.1:57111967-57116967 GCA_033310375.1 Conus canariensis
TCAGACACAGACACAGACAATAACACCAGGACAGACAGACAGACAGACAGACAGACAGACAGACAGACAGACAGAAAAGAAAAGACCTGTCTCCAAAGCAACCATGGTCGTCCCCCCATCAAGACGACCACCAACTAGAAGAAGAAGCAAAGCATGTCTCCGCCCTACCCTGCCCTGCCCTACCATTCTGCCTACGACCACCTTACTGCCCATTCTCACGGCATTGGCGAGGACCCTCCAAACGCATTAGCCCCAGTCCAGGGACGACGCCAGAGGACCGGGGAGTGGGGGGGGGGGGGTGGTGGAAACGGAGTGGAGGACATTGTGGGTAAAAAAAAAAAAGTGAGATAGGAAAAAAAAACCCACCAAGGACTGTGTCCCCCAAGAGTGCAGCATCACGTCTGCTTCTTACTGTGTTTGATTAAAATGTACAACTTTTAGCAGTAGGGAAAGTTATAGTAGTTGTAATAGTAGATGTAATAGTAGTAGAAACAGCAGCAATAGCAGCAGTTGTTGTACCAGTTGTGGTAGTAGTAGTCTCGTAATTGTAGAAGCAGTAGTGGCAGTTGAGGTTGTAGTAGTAGCACCGTCAGCAGCAGAAATGGTAATATTACTATCATCATATCAGTATCATTATCATATTATTAGCAGCAGCACCACCACCAACAATAGCTGAGCAGTAACAACAGCAGCATCAGCAGTAGCGGTAGCAGCAGCAGGACCACCACCAACAGCAGCAGGAGAGGCAACAGCATCAACAGTACTTATCAATAGCAGCAGCAGCAACTGCAACAATTCTATCAGTCGTAGATATAAAACTAGCAGCAGTAGCAGTAGCAGAAGCAGTATTAGCAATAGTAGTGTAGTAGCAGCAGCAGCAGCAGCAGCATGAGCAGTAGTTGTAATAGTTGTGGTAATAGTAGTAGTAGTAGCTGCAGCAACAGGAGAAGCATTATCAGCAATAGTAGGATAGTAGTAGTAGCAGCAGCAGTAGTAGTAGTAGTAGTAGTAGTAGTAGTAGTAGTAGTAGTAGTAGTAGCAGCAGCAGCAGCAGAAGCAGCAGTAGCAGTAGTAGTAGTAGTAGTAGTAGTAGCAGAAGCAGCAGCAGAAGCAGCAGTAGCAGTAGTAGTAGTAGTAGTAGTAGTAGCAGCAGCAGCAGAAGCAGTAGCAGCAACAGCAGAAGCAGCAGCAGTATGGTACGCCAAAAGGTCAAAATGCGCCCTCAAATAATGGTGCAACTGCGCCCGACATTACACGCTCATCTCTTTATTGATTGGTCCAAATGTTCACGGGGAATTCCGGCCGTAAGTCCGCCCACAAAAAAAAAAAAAAAAAAAAAAAAAATGAGCGTGCGACTGCAGCCGAACCTGCACCTCCGATTTCTTTCCGAGCACTGAAAAGGTTGGAATGGGATTTTATCGAAACAGACAAAAGTAAGCAATATTGCAAATAAAAACTGAGGCTAAGGATTTTGCTTCCCTGAAAAACAAGAGTTTCAATATGAGTGCATCTCTGTCTATCTGTCTGTCTGGCTGTCAGTCTATCTGTCTCTCTGTCTGTCTACACCCCCTCCCCTCTCCCTCTCTCTCTCTCTCTCTCTCTCTCTCTCTCTCTCTCTCTCTGCATCTCCAGAATAGAGGCTTTTTTTTTAAATGTAAAATCACTCGTTTGAATCCCAGCTGATTAACAAATTATCCTCCTTATCTCAAATACGTGAGGTAACCATGATTAATGGCTAGCTCCCGGCTGTATCACGGTTTCGTAATCGAGGCAATATGGTGATGAACATTTTGGCGGCGGGTTGGACTTGGTCTGAAAACACGCCAACGAAAAGAAGAAGAAGAAAAAAAAAAAAAAAGAACCGTGGGAAACAGCGAGACTGTCTCTTGGGACGAATCCACGAACATCCAGATACTGGACCTTGCCCAGTATGGATTGGCTGAACTCTTTTCCCCGTCGCCAAATGCTCTCATCCTCGTTCCTTCCCTCCCTCACTCCCTTCTCCCCCCCTCCCCCCCCCCCCCCCCGCATCTCCTCTCCCTACTTCCCCACACCTCCCCCGTCCCTGATCTCTCCTCCCATCCACTGTAGAATCCATCCGCCTTGTTTCGCCCCCCGTGTCCCTCGATAGCGGTACAAATGAGCGGTCGACCACTAAAGAGGCTTCTACGATTACCAACCAGCTGGGTTGATTGACCGTTCAAGACAAGCCACTTTATCTCGGAAGCTTGGGTCTGTGTGCATGAGTTAGTTGCTAGACAATGGCGCCGCGATGTGGGGAGAACATAGTTGCGCGATTAGTCTGCCGTATGTGGTGAGACGACGTTAACAGGAGATGCTGTCGGTTTTTTGTTTTGTTTTGTTTTGTTTTGTTTTCCTGCATTTTGGTTTCTTTCTTCTCTGTTGTTGGTTTTGGAATTGCTTTGCTTGTGATGTTTCTTTTCTTTTTTTTCTTTTCATTCGTTTTCTTTTTTTCTCCGGTTTTTTTTTTTCTTTGTCTTTTGTTTCTGTTTTTTCTTTTTTTTTCCTTCTTTTCTTCCTTTTTTTTTTTTCGTTTCTTCCTTCCTTCTTTCCTTCCTTCCTTTCACTCATTCTTTCTATCTTTTTCTTTCTTTCTTCTCTTCCATCTTTCTTTCTTCCTTAGTTTCCTTCATTCTCTCTCTCTCTCTCTCTCTCTCTCTCTCTCTCTCTCTCTCTCTCTCTCTCTCTCTTCTTTTCTTTTGGTTTTCGTTTTTTTTATTCCTGTTTCATCCTCATTCCTTACGTGTCTTCGTGTTTCTTTCCCTGTCCTGCCTTTCTTTCATTCATTCGCTCTTTCTGTCTTTTTCTTTTCTTATGTTCCTCCCTGCTGTCGTTCTTTCTGTCCTCTTTATATGTAATTAGTTTCTTTGCATTTTCTCTTTACTTACAAGAAATTCGTGGGGTTTTTTTTCGTTCCCACTCTCTGTCTGCCTCTTTAGCAGGAACAGCTTAAAAAAAACGTTGTTAGTCTTTTTGTCTGTCTTCTTCTGTTAACAACATTCCCAGCCTCAAAGAACTCCATCAGTGATCATGAGCGAGAGGGAGGACATTCGTATATTGCTATCACTTGGAGTGCGCGTCTGTGGACGCCCATGTATATGCATGTTCTCGAGGAACAAACATGGACAGCTTTGTCTGAAGAATAGAACAAAAAAAAATTCACGTCTTCAATCACCATTCTTCTTCGTTTTCGTCTTTTGAAGAAGTTGAGAAGATGAATAAGCCGCCGCCAAAGACAGGATGAGAAAGAATGGGGAAGAAGATGAACGAACGAAAAAAAAACATTGAAAGAGAGAGAGAGAGAGAGAGAGAGAGAGAGAGAAAAGGAGAGAGAATAAGAAATGGGGGAAAAAAGGAGAAGAAATACTCAGTCGCGATTGAAAGGAAGCCATTTAAAGCTTTTAAGAGAATTGCCCTTGGAACCTTGTTTGGGAAATTGAGTTTTCCCACTGTGGTTCACTCCTAAGTTTTATTATCTCCAAGAGAGTTGTAAAAGTTGTGTTAGTTTTCTTTCTTCTCTTTTCTAATTGAAAATCGAAACACAATTAGTTTTCATTCACACGTCACAGTGTGCCGTTCAGCTGGTGTACTTAGACTAAGAAAGGGGAAAAAAAGAACAGAAATGTAATAACATTAAGAGAGATGCATATGGCTCCTTCGATTGTAATCATGTGCTCTTTGAAACTAAAACGGTAAATACAGAATGTGCGGCCGAAGAAAGATTGAAAAAAAAGTCGTAAGTAAACAAACAAACCAAAGAACTGTTGCCATCAAATCGTCTTTGATATTAAAAATGGACAAAGTAAAGAGGAAAACCTGCAGTATCTGTAAGGAGACAAAATCATAATGGAAACACATATTCATAAGACAAGTGCCGCGAATGATCTGATAGGCAGTTGTTACCATCTCTCTCTCAAAGCACAAACACATGCATATATATATATATATATATATATAATGCTGAACAATTAAGTAGTGGGGGAAAACAAGTGCAGGCCAACAATTCTTCAGTCATTATAGTAACGACTTGGCAAAGACTTGAACTTTTAGAAGAAAAAAAAAAAATTGAAGATGAAGAAAATGGGGGGGGGGGGAATATCATAAATATGAGAAACCCTCCACCAGCTGCCTGAGGGAACCATCGTAATCCCTCTAGAAGGCACATCTATTTGTATTGCCTGCTCCAAGGCCTTTCGTCCGCTGGATCGGACTCATCAGGGAGACACAGCTGATCGTGTATGTGCTCTTGGTGTCAAATAGAGACACACCATAGTCCATAATTCTGTGGTGTTCTCACCACCAAGGGTTAAAAAAAGAATCCAACAGCACCCTCAAAGCAGCCAGTGAAGGGTAGTAAATGGAACAAAACGAAAGTGTGGAGAGGAAAAAAGTTGCTGAAAAACTAAAAGCATTATGCAAACAGTATAAGATGTAGGGGATAATCTTTGAGCCTATGCTTGAGGATCCATTCAAGGATGCAAGGGAGATCAAAAGATGTGGAACAGTCTGAGTGGTCAGCTCTGCTGTTCAATAACCCAAGCATTGTAAGTAGCTAAGAATTGTACAAAACAACCTTTACTTGGATCTCCTAAGAGATGCAATCTCCCACTGATTGACCAAACAATATAATGCTGAACAATTAAGTAGTGGGGGAAAACAAGTGCAGGCCAACAATTCTTCAGTCATTATAGTAACGACTTGGCAAAGACTTGAACTTTTAGAAAAAAAAAAAAAAAAAAATATATATATATATATATATGGTTATATGCTGCTATGCATGTATCCGATGTAAGCGACACTGGTCGGCCACTCAGACTGCTACACAGATAGCACTAAATCATCCCCTGCGAGCCCTTTGGAAGTGCTCAGATCTGACAGAAGGTGCTTGCCACTGCCAGCAGTCTCTGTCGACTTGCTGTGTCATTGAAGAGAGGCACCTACATGGTCTGGCCCAGGAGTCTAAAGCGCATAAGGAGACC
>CM065714.1:57161967-57174467 GCA_033310375.1 Conus canariensis
ATTGTCCTACAGTAAGATCCACTCACTGGTAAGAAGAGCCGGTGGCATGTTCACTCTGTACACCACCCAGGGAAAATTGTCCTACAGTAAGATCCACTCATTGGTAAGAAGAGCCGGTGGCATGTTCATTGTGTACACCACCCAGGGAAAATTGTCCTACAGTAAGATCCACTCATTGGTAAGAAGAGCCGGTGGCATGTTCATTCTGTACACCACCCAGGGAAAATTGTCCTACAGTAAGATCCACTCACTGGTAAGAAGAGCCGGTGGCATGTTCATTGTGTACACCACCCAGGGAAAATTGTCCTACAGTAAGATCCACTCATTGGTAAGAAGAGCCGGTGGCATGTTCATTCTGTACACCACCCAGGGAAAATTGTCCTATAGTAAGATCCACTCACTGGTAAGAAGAGCCGGTGGCATGTTCATTGTGTACACCACCCAGGGAAAATTGTCCTACAGTAAGATCCACTCATTGGTAAGAAGAGCCGGTGGCATGTTCATTGTGTACACCACCCAGGGAAAATTGTCCTATAGTAAGATCCACTCATTGGTAAGAAGAGCCGGTGGCATGTTCATTGTGTACACCACCCAGGAAAATTGTCCTACAGTAAGATCCACTCACTGGTAAGAAGAGCCGGTGGCATGTTCATTGTGTACACCACCCAGGGAAAATTGTCCTACAGTAAGATCCACTCACTGGTAAGAAGAGCCGGTGGCATGTTCATTGTGTACACCACCCAGGGAAAATTGTCCTACAGTAAGATCCACTCACTGGTAAGAAGAGCCGGTGGCATGTTCATTCTGTACACCACCCAGGGAAAATTGTCCTACAGTAAGATTCCACTCACTGGTAAGAAGAGCCGGTGGCATGTTCATTGTGTACACCACCAGGGAAAATTGTCTGTCTCTTTTTCTGTCGCCATTTCGCCAAGTTTCTACTGAGGTGCACAGTCGGCTGAGTGGATAAAATCTTGTCTACTTGATTACGGCTTTTGGGTTCAATTCTTTAGTCAGACAACCTGGTGGGAGGAAATGTTTTTGTCATCTTCAGTATTAATGTCTGAAGACTCAGTCTCTTCCAAGTTTTTAGGATAGATTTTTAAAGCAAATTACCATGTGTAGACCCATGCATTCAACAAACAACAACAATATAATCCAAACACACACACACACACACACACACACACACACACACACACACACACACACACTCAACACACACACACACACACACACACACACACACACACACACACACAACACACACACACACACACACACACACACACACACACACACACACACACACACACACACACACACACACACACCACACACACAACACATCACACACAACACACACACACACACACACACACACACACACACACACACCACACACACAACACACACACACACACACACACACACACACCTAGAAGGCCGTACGGAGAGCTGAAACCCGCCACGGACGAACGGACTCTGGATCCTGCCTTTGAGTCAGTTGATGAGTAAAGCAGAAAGCTGTTTTCCGCCAGGGGAAACAATAGTTGGTACGCACTGAAAGACTTACTTCCCATAAACTTTTTTTTTTTTTTTTTTTTTGCAAAAGAATGTGAAAATATGAAATGTCCATGGTTATCTTAACAGAAGCTGTACGATTCCATAGAAGATACATGATTTCATAGATGGTTTGTCATAGTAACTTCAATGGGTTCATTGTCGGTGGAAAAAACCATCTTGAACCGATCCCGGATCTACCTTTTGATTCAGATCTCCAACGCGGATCCGCACCAAAATACAGTGGCTTTGTTGTTGGTGTTCCATTTTCTCTACAAAGTTTCGTTTAATCAGTTGAAAAAAAAATGTAGTGTAACAAAACTTTAGTGTTATAATAAGTTTGCTTTAAGATCTGGGACCCGACGCTTGATCCGGATCCGGACCATAGATCTGTATCCAAACTTAAATGGTTTTTTTTTCTTGGCCACGTTCCAGTCTATGGACTGAATTTGGTTACAATAGGTTCAATACTTCTTGCCGTTGTTGTTGTTCTTGTTTTTGTTGTTGTTGTTGTCGTTGTCGTTGTTATCGTCGTCGTTGTTGCTCGTCGTCGTCGTCGCGTGCTGCTGCTGCTGCTGTTGCTGACAGTCAGAGAAACAAAGAAACAATCCGACGGATGCCAAATCACAATTTTCCTGCAGAGGTTAAGTTAAGAGATAAAACTTCCAATAACCTATCGGCCCCGTAGGGACAGTTGTGCCAAACGTACGTACACAGCAGAGACGTATCCGCACAGAAGTCCCAAATAGAACATTTTGCTTTGATTTTCGACAACTTTCGTCAATTAATCACAAACATGTGTATATCATCAATGCACTGAACACAAACAGACAGTGAACTGTCAAAGCTTCATCGTGTCTACAGCATTGCATGATGATAAACGGAGCCCAACCTTCTTCTGTGCCCAAATACTGCCACACGTGCGATACGAACTCACGACGATCAGCTACTGCATGCAAAGGTTCTAACCAATTGGCTATGGGCCCCTCTTTGCAGAAATATGACAAAATAGAACAGGTCCACACATTTAAATTCCAGTTCCCTTCTTCTTCGTAGCAGGCTAGGCCATTGTGTACTGGTGGAACAGATGACTAAAACAAGGTGAAGAAGAAGAAGAAGAAGAAGAAGAAGAAGAAGAAGAAGAAGAAGAAGAGAAGAAGAAGAGAAGAAAGAAAGAAAGAAAGAAAGAAAGAAAGAAAGAAAAAGAAGAAAGAAGAAAAATATAAGAAGAAAAAGAAGAAGATGATGATGAGAAGAAGAGAGAAGAAGAAGAAGAAGAAGAAGAAGAGAAGATGGAGACGACGACGAAGACGATGATAATGACGAATACGAAGAGTAAAATTAGAAGAAGAAGAAGAAGAAGTCCTAGAGACATTAAAATGTCATTATAGGTGGATGTTCCTGTAAGCAGCCCTCCAAACTGGGTTTCATCTAATTCTAAAGAAAGACAAGACACAGTGAAGCTGCCCCAATCCCTGTTTCGTTCTTTTTGTCTTCTCCAGACTGATGACTGTAATTCTTTGTTTCGTGACTGTCCTCTGTACGCGATCAATAAGCTCCACAACGGTCAAAATTCATTTGCCAGACTTTTGTGAACGCACGGAAGTGTATTTCTGTCTCACATCTCATTACATCCGTTCACTGGCTTACTATAGGAAAAGAATTCAAAACAAAACCTCCATTCTATGTCACAACGCTTACTCTGGATTTTACCCTGCGCTTCTGATCTTGTGTCTGTCTGTTCCAGACAGCTCCGGTCATCGGAAGGCGTACGTATTCTGTCTATACGGTGTGTTGCCAATGAACGCAGCAGCTATGTAGACATTTCGGACACATTTTCAATGAAATTAAACCCTTGCATCATACGTTCTTGCTAACCAACATGATTCAGAGAGACATCTTTCAAGACGGTTCCATTACATGAACATTTGCGGATTGCTTCCATCTGAGTCAATCCTTTCCTGTGTATTGATGGCCCAGACTAATTCCAGTGAAGGCAAGTAATAAAGGAAATGAGCTAGTAATAAAGGAAATGAGCTAATGCGTCAACCGTGCTGCACGAATTAACAATGGTTGCCCGACATCTTTATCTCCACGTCTGTCAGGCCTTTGTCTCAATGGCCCCAGCATCACTGTTGTAAGAAATGCTGCTGTGAGGCATGCGGTGATTAGCATCGCAGGCTGGGTCCTGCGGGGGGGAGGGGGGGGGCCTCTAGGGATCAAATCCCATCAAGAAGAGTAGGCTTTCTAGGTCGCAGCTGGCTACTACCCGCAGAGTTGAATGTACGAAGGGTTGAAATGGGAGAGATGGAAGTGCACAGTCGAATTGCATCCATTGAAGGGATGCTTCTCTGAGAGTGCTGCTCAGATTTCCTGACCGACTTTGCACAGGCCTGTGTGTCTCGGGCCTGGAAACACAGCGGGATGTATCAGGAAAGAGAGCATAGAGTACAGCCTTTTGCGTTGCCTTAGGTCAAGTTCGTAATACCGCTCCTTACGGACTGCCCGTGCATTGTTGCTGCAAAATGACCATTCTGGGTGTGGGTGTGTTTCAGGGGGCCAGAATGGGCCGCTGGGAGTAACGTGCACTGTTGCTGCAAAATGACCATTCTGGGTGTGGGTGTGTTTCAGGGGGCCAGAATGGGCCGCTGGGAGTACCTGTCAATGGGCAGACGGTGGTGTCGATAGGGGGAGGACACGAAAAGGGGATTAAGGGAGGGAGTGAGTGAAGGAAACACGAGACTGAGAAGAAAACCCCCCACAAGAAACAAGATCCAGTAAAGTGCCAGGTCTGCTGCCAGCAAGACGCATGCTGCGTTACATTGACAATGGCTTCTTCCATGATGGAAAAGGGTTTAAGCCTGGGAACTGTATGGAAGTGATGGAAGCATCCGGCTTCAACAGGGGTGATCTATGAAGCACTAACAGACAATGTCAACGTCTCGAGTCAACTCAGTAATCAGAGGAAAAGAACTGCAAGACTGTCGACATCCCTGTCAAACGATACCAAACACGCCACTGAAATCTTTACAGAGAGCTGTCGGTCGATGCCGATGGGAGTTTGGAAAGAAAATGAAATGAATCAGATGCTGAGGCCACCCATGTTCAATGACCTTCAATCAAAAACATTTTGGATCTGACACCTGTTCTGCGGCGGGTTATCGATAGCGTGGAATGCGGTTTCATTCGCGAGTGCGAGCGCATGTGCGCGCGCGCATAATTGTGTGTGCGTGTGCGCGCGCGCGCGCGCGCGCGCGCGCGCGCGTGTGTGTATGTGTGTGTGTGTGTGTGAGCGCGCGCGCGTGCGTGCGTGCGTGCGTGAGTGTGTGTGTGTGTGTGCGTGTGTGTGTGTGTGTGTGTGTGTGTGTGTGTGTGCGTCCGTGGGTGCGTGTGTGTGTGTGTGTGTGTGTGTGTGTGTGTGTGTGTGTGTGTGCGTGTGTGTGTGTGCGAGCGTGTGTGCGTGCGTGCGTGCATGCATGCGTGCAAGCGTGTATGTGTGGGCAGGCACGGGGGGGTGGGGGGGGGGGGGAATAGAGGGGAACGTGCACATATAAAGGCATCTCGGTGGATGATTTTTTTTTTTTTTTATAGTAGATCTGTTTCTGAAAAAAAAATCAAAGAAATATAGCTCCTGGTTTTCCGTGGCAAATAGAGGTACCTTTTCTCACTTTAAGTGTCAAGCAAACAGATCTGAAGAGTCAATGTTTGGTTTGAAGCGCACGTCAAGATAACGGTCAACATAACGACTGTCTGCATTGCAGGCACACCGTTTCAAGCCCACGTTTTGTCATTTTCTCTCTGACTGAAGAACGGCCGAACTGACTGATGGGGCAAAATCGCTTTTGGCGTGCTGACCAGCGGCATCTGTCCCATGAAAACGGCGGGGTCACTCTCACTGGACTCGAACTCTAACACAGATTACCTCCCTTGCAGATTTCTGAACATCGTCTGGTACTGCTGTAGTTTTGTTGCCACGAAACCGAATAAAAGTTCACACACACACACACACACACACACACACACACACACACACACACACACACAGAGGGTGGGGGGGGGGAGCAGGGTGGGGGGGGGAGAGGGGAGGGGCGCTAGGCATCGTGGGAGGCCAAAATAAGGTTATGATCAGTTCTTCGTTGTTTTTTTTCCCGGAACAGAAAGCGACGTTGTCACGTGCACTGCCAGGAAACGATCACAATGAGAATATCCGTTTGACGTCAGTTTCCTTTGTCGACGTTAAGGCTACTTTAACGCTCACAGCGCGTAACACACACACACACACGCACACACACACACACACACACACACACACACACACACACGCACACGCACACACACACACATAGGTACACACCCCACACGCACACACACACACACACACACACACACACACACACACACACACACGCACACGCGCGCACACACACACACACACACATACACACACACACACGCACACACACACACGCACACGCACACACACACACGCACACACACACACATAGGTACACACACACACACACACACACACACACGCACAACACACACACACACACACACACACACACACACACACACACGCACACGCGCGCACACACACACACACACACACACATACACACACACACACGCACACGCGCGCGCGCGCACACACACACACAATTCAATTCAATTCAAATTTAATCCTTTGACCCCTGTTGGGGCATGGAGGATACAAATGTAACAAAGAGAAATACGAAACTCACTCAGAACAATGTGTGAACATAGTTGCGAAATGCTGAATTCTGGTGAACTGTAATGATCTCATTAAACAATCTTCCCATTTTTTAGAAACTTACTAATATTCAAACAAATGCGTCTTCCTTTTTGAAATAAATTACAAAAGTTGAAAACAGACTTTGGTTTTAGATATTTTTTAGGGATGAATTTTTCACGAAGTTCATTATATTGGACATTCCATGATGCAATGAAATTCATCTCCAATTTCACCCATTTCACAGTTACGACAAATACGCAATTCTCTTGGAACATTATGGTGTCTTCCAATTTCAGTTTGCAATTTATGGTTACTACATCTAAATTTAAATAAAGATATAACATAAATATCTGGTAAGGTAGAAATATAATGTTCTTTTCCAAAGACAGTCTTTACACTTTTATAGAATACACACTTGTTGCTGTTTTCAAGAGAACTGCGCCAATCACGAGCATAATTATTTTGCAACTCCTTTTTAACACACTTACATAAGTTACTTCTGTTTGTGAATGAATGAGATTCCCAAACACAATCAAAACCAGTTTCAAATACAATGCTTTTAACATAACTAAGCCTTGGTGAAACGAAAATTCCTTTTGTATATAGTTCATGTAAGATATTATATACTTTGTTTGAATACTTCTTAGAATCAGGAACAACTAAGTTAGCCCAGAACATTATCATTCTCACTTTAATCAGTACAGATAAAGGATAGATTCCGGTTTCACCATAAATCATTGAAGTCATTGTAGTTTTATTTAATCTAAATAAATACTTTAAAAAACGTAACTGTAACTTTTCTAATATATCAACATTTTCATAACCCCAAATTTCACAACCATACAACAACACAGGTACAACTATGGAATAAAATAATTGTATGCAAACATCAATTGGCAATTTCTGTTTTCTTGCAGTTTGTAATAATGAAAACATTGCCTTGAGAGCCTGATTATAAGCACATTTTTTTTGCTTTGTAAAAAGAACCTGCTCTGCTGAACTCAATGCCTAAGTATTTCATTGAATTAAGAACCTCTATTTTTTCATTCCCAAAGAAAAAAATTTCACGCATACTATTTCGACCATGAAAGACAACTATTTTTGTTTTCTTTGGATTTACTTCTAACTGCCATTGCGTGCAATATATATGTAAGGCATTAAGTTCTTTTTGCAAAGCTGATTTAGAATTTGCCAATAAAATTGTATCATCAGCATATAACAGTACAAGCAATTTAATAAACTGTTCAAGTTTCAACTCTTGCGTTAAATCATATTCTAAAGTAGAACAGTTATTGTCAATAAGGAACTGTTGTAGATCATTCAAAAATAATGAAAACAATAAGGGTGAAAGGTTTTCTCCTTGACGAACTCCCCTAAAACTGCCAAAGAACTCTGATTTTTGACCATTTAGAAAAATGCACGATTTTATTTGATCATACATATTGTTAAATAAATGTTAGCGAACCGCCCAGAGAACGTGGACAAACGAGTCACAAGACGAAACACAACTAGTTTCGACCTCTTAGGTCTTCATCAGGTGAGACATTAACGAATAAACAATGTGAATTTTCATTGTTTTATTCGTTAATGTCTCACCTGATGAAGACCTAAGAGGTCGAAACTAGTTGTGTTTCGTCTTGTGACTCGTTTGTCCACGTTCTCTGGGCGGTTCGCTAACATTTATTTAAGATTTGTTTAGATTTCCGCCTGCAGTCCTCTCGCTTTGCAACTAGACATACATATTGATTAAAACGTGCAGTATTTTTCCAGATATGCCTTGACTCATCAGTTTGTGCCATAAAGCATGCCTCCAAATAGAATCAAATGCCTTTCTGTAATCAATAAAAGCACAGTATAATTTTCCATTGTTGATTGCAAACATGTCAATCAATGATTTAAGAACAAAAGCATGGTCAAGCGTTGAATGCATGTGTCTAACCTGCTTGGTTTTCTGAAATAAGTCCATTTATTTCAACAAAATAAGTAAGTCTGCTATTTAGAATTGACGTGAATAATTTGCCTACACAACTCAACAGTGTTATCCCTCTGTAGTTATTGCAGTCTTGTTGATCTCCTTTGCCTTTATAGAGTGGTACAATTAACCCTGTCACCCAATCTTCTGGTATAATACCAGAATCCAAAACACGATTAAACAATAAACAATAAAACTTTGTCATATAAGGAACACTATTCTTTATATATTAATTCCTTACTAAATCAACTCCTGCTGCTTTATTATTCTTTAAACATTTAATGACTCTTTCAATTTCACACACAAACACAGACACACACACACGCATGCACGCACAAACACACACACACACACACACACACACACACACACACACACACACACACACACACAATGCACACACACAGACACACACACACACACACACACACACACACACACACACACACACACACACACACAAAGGGCAAAATCAATTTCTTCACTCACAACTATTGGAACTTTCACTTCAGATCTGTTCAGCGAGTCAAAAGTTAACCTCAGCGATATAAATCGACCTAAACTTCCCGCATCTCCCAGCCCGCCATGGGAGCTTCAAAGAGCATCATTTGATATTAGCCATACGTCGATGAAAAAAGTGACAATGAAAACCTGATAGGCCAAATAGTAAAAGAGTATATTGAAAATTCGTATCCCTTTCATCTTAAAATTTATACAGATGGGTCTCTTTTGGATACCAAAGAAGCAGGTGCAGCATTTACAATTCCTTCATTGAAAATTGAAAAACCTTATTATCTTGGAAAAAAACAGATCAATTTTTACAGCAGAACTAACTGCCATTCTAATGGCTTTGTATTTTCTACTTGACTTTTCAAATCCAATATTCCAAGTCCTCTTTTGCGTCGATTCAAAATCAGTTTTATTCGCCCTAAGTAAAACAAATCCTATAGGAAGACAAGATCTGATTACAGATATTCATCACCTAATACATTTCTTGATTATTAGGGGTACAAGAATTAGTTTCTGTTGGGTTCCTTCTCATTGCGGGATTCAGTTTAATGAGAGAGTAGACAGAGCAGCAAAACGGGGAGCGAAAAATACTAGCGGGTCGGAGGTTATCAGTATCCCATTGTCTATCCATGAGGGATACAGTCTTCTAGAAAATGCATGCTGGAAACATTTTAGGAAAAAACAACAAAATTCGGGATGTTCTCTTGATACTGGCATAAACCAGCTATTAAACTTTGACACACTTCATTCTTTTTATCAATGTAGTTTGCCGTTTTCTCGGATCATAATTTCGCTAATATATAAGATCAAACTAAACGCTTTTAAGACAAAGTTTTGCAAAAATATAACATGCCTTTGTGGTGAAATGATAACAAATTCCCACATACTTTTCCACTGCAAACAGTTTAAACCTCATCTACCACCTCTACCTAATTGTTCTCTGGATACAATTGTAACCGATTTACCACTAATGTGTAAAATTGCTGTTTCATTGCATCAAAGTCCTATGTGTTCTGTTTTGTAAAATGGGAACTGGTGTTTTAGTAACGTCCTTGTTATGACCGGTTATTCTTTGATGTTTTATAGTTAGTTATCCATTTTTTGCTGTTGCTGTTAATGTTATTCTTATAGATTAGGTTCGTCTAATATCACATAATGTGTATAGACGTTAAATTGAAGACCTAACACACACACACACACACACACACACACACACACACACACACACACACACACACACACACACACACACACGCATGCACGCACAAACACAAACACACACAGACACACACACATTTATGCACCTTTGTATTTGACATTTTATACATTCTTCTAAAAGAAGCCACGCACATCACCATAATGTAGGGCATCTACAGAGCATGACATGGTTCAGTTCGATGATTTGTAAGTAAAATGATTTGATTGAAGAATGCAGATCAAGCGAACGTGGGATCTAAGACACAGTAGTGCAGTTAGTTTTATGGCGCTCAGTCGACATGACATCACGCATTCTCCGGATGGAGTCGTCTTCTGCTATCTACTTGCGAGGTTGGGTGCGCATTCTGTGTTACAAAAGCCTGATTTTTTTTTTTTTTTTTTTAGATTGCGTGGTCTTTCAGAAATGATAAACAGTAAACAAGTGGGGTATTTTTTGCTCCCATAAGAAAACCTAACACAGAGTAACTTTTATTCAAGACTGGCACAAAACCTAACACAGAGTAACTTTTATTAAGACTGGCACAGCTGTGCCAGTCTTGAATAAAAGTTACTCTGTGTTAGGTTTTCTTATGGGAGCAAAAAATACCCCACTTGTTTACTGTTTATCGTTTACTGTTCCCTGCCTCATTTCATTTCCGATTTCAGAAATGAGTCTATGTAGTTTCCCAGTGTCTCAGTTGAGAAGAGAGAGAGAGAGAGAGAGAGAGAGAGAGAGAGAGAGAGAGAGAGAGAGAGAGAGAGACAGACAGACAGACAGAAGACAGACAGACAGACAGAGACGAGACCGAGAGAGAGAGCGAGACACACACAACACACACACACGAACAAGAGAGAGAGAGAGAGGAGAGAGAGAGAGAGAGAGAGAGAGAGAGAGAGAGAGTGCCTCTCTGTATAGAAAAGTAGAAGTGAATATGCTATTTATTGCTTCATTAAGTAAGCATCACTCACACACCCATCCACACATAGTATGTATGCATACATGTATGTTTGTATGTAGTATGTATGTATGTATGTATGTACATATGTATGTATGTACTAACGTATGTACGTATATATGTGTGTATGTATATGTGTCTCTCTGTCTCTCTGTCTCTCTCTCTGTCTCTTCTCTGTCTGTCTCTGTCTCTCTCTCTCTCTCTCTCTCTCTCTCTGTTGTGTGTGTGTGTGTGTGTGTGTGTGTGTGTGTGTGTGTGTGCTTGCCAAATGTAGCTCAGCAAGGCAATGAATTTAAAACCTATGGTGAATCAACTGCGTGAAACTATGATAAATGCAGCCCCCCCCAAAAAAAAAAAAAAAAAAAAAAAAAAAAGATTAAAATAAATAAATAAAAAAAATAAATAAATAATAAAATAAAAATAAAAAAATAAAAAAATAAATAAAACAAATAATAAATAAAATAAACAAAAAAAAAATAATTTTTAAAAAAATCACATTTATTTCAACCATGACAGATATCTACAAGCTATACATACAACTGTATCCCAGATCTGACATTGTTACAAAACTAATAGAAAATAGCCACTTATTATATTGTTACAAAACTAATAGAAAATAGCCCACTTATTATATTGTTACAAAACTAATACAAAATAGCCACTAATCATAGAAATCCCACATGTATTTATTCCTTTCAGCCGAGTGGTTTACATCACAGGAAAAATAAAGACATACGAAAGAATGAGACGTCATCGTAGGTACGTCAGTATTATGAATTGACGCACAGTTGAAAGAAGCTCGCAGCAAAATGCGACTGTTCAGAAAATGAGGAAGTAACAACAGATACATTTTTAATCTCTGCGGAGAGTTAAGCGTCTGCGGAAGCCAGGTCACTTAGAGCGCACATGCACTTCAGAGCTCTAATCGAGTATTATACGGAAGACATCATCCTTCTCCGCCCCCCCCCCCCCCCCCCCGGTCCCCTCTCCACCTATCCCCTTCCTACGACATGTCTTCTAGTATACTGTCACTCCTGCCACCCCTAGAAGATCCCCTGCAGTGCCCACTGTGACCTACCACGCTTCCACGAAGATCACGCATTGTTGCTGTTTAATAAGATATTGGATGTTTATCACGCAAACCAACCCTCCATGGCCTTCCCCCCTAACGTTCTTTTGCTATGCATCCTACCATGGGTTTGTACACATTTGTCATATGCGGCATGTTGTTCATTTTCTTCTGTGTCACTTTTACTGTCTATAAAAGACGAGGATAAGAAGCACAGTTTTAAGTGTTTAACCATCGTGTTACCTGCTTGCTACCCTAATGTGTACAGTAATCAGAGTTGATTAGGAGATGTGTGCACATAATTGTTTCATCTGGGGAGAGAATTTCATTTCCCAGTTTACTGTCACTGTATTGCTTCTATGCCTTACATCAGATTTTAATTTTTTTTGTATTGCTTCTATGCCTTACATCAGATTTTAGTATTTTTTTCTCATGTCAACCATATTGAGGTTACCCACATTTGTTTATTTTGTCCGA
>CM065714.1:57176967-57184467 GCA_033310375.1 Conus canariensis
AAATGCTGCCAATGCACACACACACACACACACACACACACACACACACACACACACACCACACACACACACACAGAAAGCGAGAGGGGGGGGGGGAGAGAGGGAGAGAGAGAGACAGACAGACAGAGACAGAGACACAGAGACAGAGACTGAGAGAGACAAAGAGCCAGCCAGCCAGACAGACACACAAACAGAGACAGAGAGTAACTACCTGACAGTCAGTTGGATGAAACAAACAGCCGCTGGAGTATTTGGAGGGAAGAGACATTTATAAGGCACACATCGAGTGGACAGTCAATACTGGGAATGCAAACACACAACACACAACACACACACACACACACACACACACACACAACAGAGACAGAGAGAGAGGAGAGAGAGTGACACAAGCACACACACACACACACACACACACACACACACACACACACACACACACACACACACACACAATCGCGCGTGAGCGTCCCCGCAAAACTGGAGGAGTGGTATATCACAGTCACAGTCACAGACACAGACACAGACACACACACAACACACACACACACACACACACACACAGAGTCACAGACACACACACACACACACACACACACACACACACCACGCACGCACGCACGCACGCAGCACGCGCGCACGCGCGCGCGCGCACACCACACACACACACACACACACACACACACACACACACACACACACACACACACTCGCGCGTGAGCGCCCCCGCAAAACTGGAGGAGTGGTATATCCTGTCTCTGAAGCCAAGACTCGTTTTTTGTTCCACTAATTGAATCAGCCGTGTTACAAACCTTTAATAAACATAGCTCGTAAAAGGGCGAATGAAGGGACAAGAAAAAACAAGAAGATGAGCCGTAAAGGCCCTAAGATGAAAAACCGACGGCTGAGGGTGAGAAGAAGAAGAGAAGAAGAAGAAGGAAAGAAGAAGAAGAAGAAGAAGAAGGAGAGAGAGGAGAGGAGAGAAGAAGAAGAAGAAGAAGAAGAAGAAGAAGAAGAAGAGAAGGAGGAGGAGGAGGAGGAGAAGAAGAAGAAGAAGAAGAGAGAGAGGAGAGAGGAGAGAGGAGGAAGAAGAAGAAGAAGAAGAAGAAGAAGAAGGAGAGAAGAAGAAGGAGAAGAAGGAGGAAGAGGAGGAGCTGGAAGGAGAAGGGGGAAAGGGAGGAGAGGGAAAAGGAAATAGAAAAAGTTGTAAAAACTCAAAATCGTTCAAAACTTGACACAAACTCTAATTTGTTAGCGCCAACTTTGCCCAAATGGCGCTTGCGTCTCATTATCAGCGATTTGGTTTACAGGACTCGTTTGCGGACGATGGTTTCTCTTGAACGTTTTGCACGCTGTATACAAAGACAAATCAGTAATGTATGACTAGGAAGTGCAATACCTACAAAACAATCGCATCAAACTGAATGAGGATCTTAGCCAATGTTTTGGGGGCAATCTAGTGAGCAGACAAACAGGACAGACAACGACAGAGACGACGACTGACAAACAGACAGAACAGCAACAGAATGGACAGAAAAACAGAACAGACAGACAGACAGGCAGGATAAACAGAAAAACAAGACAGACCCGATGGACAAGACAAACAGAGAGACAAGGCAGACACACACACCACACACACACACACACACGCACGCACGCACGCACGCACGCACGCACGCACGCACGCACGCACGCACGCACGCACGCACGCACGCACGCACACACACACACACACAGGCAGACAGATAGGGGCAGACAGCAAAACATGAAAGGCCCACTATAACATCCTGCGCCTCAGTAGTACTCCACCTGCATGGAAAATCAAAGGGAGATAAAAGAAAGAAATAAAAAAAAAGTCTCAAAAAAAACGCCGAGAACAACTGAAATAAAATAAACACAATAATAGAAAAGGGGGAGCGAGTCCAGCGAAATGAAACAAGCTGCGGTCCTTGTTCTGGAACAGTGTGCAACAGTGCAGGACAGAAAGCAGATGAATCTGTCAATGTCTGTTGACACAGTGGAACCACTGTCAACCACTACTGCAGCTCTGTTTCCCGGGTGATGGCGTCTTGACGGGGGGGGGGGGGGGGGGGGGGGGGGGGGGGGGAGGGGAGAGAGAGAGAGAGAGAGAGAGAGAGAGAAGAGAGACAGACAGACAGACAGACAGAGGGAGAAAGAAAGAAAGAGACAGACAGAGAGATAGAGAGACAGACAGACTGACTGACAGACAGATAGTTAGATAGAGAGAAAGACAGACAGACAGATAAACAGACAGATGAGAGAGAGAGAGAGAGGACAGACAGACAGATGAGAGAGAGAGGACAGACAGACACAAAGAGAGACAGACAGACAGACAGACAGAGAGAAGAGAGAGAGAGAGAGAGAGAGACGGACAGAGACAACAGCACACAAAACACACACACACACACACACACACACACACACACACACACACGGACAGACAGACAGACAGACTGACAGACTAGACACAGAGAGAGACAGACTGACAGTCAGACAGATGATAGAGAGTGAGAGAGAGACAGACTGACAGACTTGACAGAGAGACAGACTGACAGACAGACAGATGAGAGAGACAGACAGACAGACAGAGAGTCCAAACAGATCTCTGACAAACACTGAAGAATCGACATGTGTTCAAGTTCCAAGGATGACGAATCGCCGCCCTCTTCTGACAGACCGTGATGCTGAATTTCAGAGACAACGGATTCACACAGTTCCAAGACAGATGGAGCCAGCCTCTAGGGCCGCTCTGACTTTCAGACTTCAGTAGGGTACCCGGACAGCTCAGCATTACAGCCTCTATCTTGCATTGACCCGTAGCGAGTTCTAAGTCTATCGACACCTAAGACTGCTATTTTCTCTACACATCTCAACGTTCTGGTGGAAGCGGTGAAGTATTTGACAGGGTCCCCCTGACCTCCCCCCCCCACCCCACCGAACTCCCCCAAGCCCCCTCTTCCTTCCCTGTCTCTCTACTCTTCATTGGATGGTTATTCCTCTATGCCATCTTCCCCTGGCGGGAGACACTTCTCAACAGTTTCTGAGGGTTTTTTCCCCCACATTTTTGAGCAATAACTATGCAGCAACATTACAATTTTCTTTTTTTTTTTAACTTGGAATAATTATGTGTTTGTTTAGATCTGTTTCAGTCATCTATCCCATAAACAACAACAAAATCATGTTTTTAGATCTTATGATTTCGAAAAAAAAAAAACAACTTCAATCACCGGTGATTGAACATCAATGGAAAGAACTGCAGGAGGTTAAATGTAAGCGTACTCAGCTGAGGTGCAAACGTGTCTAACTTCATGTAAAACGAGGCGGTTTCACTGTAAACTACTGCAAAGGAGAGAAGCAGACTTCTAGGACAGGCACAAAGAGAGAGAGAGGGAGAGAGAGAGAGAGAGAGAGAGAGAGAGAGAGAGAGAGAGAGAGAGAGACAGACAGACAGACAGACAGACAGACAAGACAGACATCCAGGACAAGCAGGTCAGATAGGCACGACACAGAGAAACATCCAGGACAGAAATGCGATACAGACATCGAAGACATCGAAGACAGACAAGACAACATAGCCACGCAGAAAAGACACACAAACAGGACAGAGTGATAAACAGGCGGACAGACAGACATCCAGCACAAAGGCAGTACACTATTCTACAATGTGTAGAAAACTGAAGGAACAAAAAAAGCGTTAACAACAATTGAAAGAAATAAACAAACTTGGAATAACTTGAACGTTTCCGAGCCCAGTGAAACCTGCTTTACATTCTCTCTCTCCCCTCTCTCTCTCTCTCTCTCCTCTCTCTCTCTCTCTCTCTCTCTCTCTCTCTCTAAACACTGTGCGACATCGACTTGAGGAATAGATAACTCTGTCAATGTTTGTTGACACAGTGGAGACATTCTCTGGAACCAGCAGCATTACCCCCGCGGTGATGACATCTGGACACACACACACACACACACACACACACACACACACACACACACACACACACACACACACACAGAGGCAGACAGACAGACAGAGACAGAGAGAGAGAGAGAGTGAGTGACAGACAGACAGACAGACAGAGACAGAGAGAGACCGAGAGAGAGAGAAAAGGAGGTGTAGAAGCTGTCCAAACAGACCTCTGACAAACCCTGATCAATCGCCCGTGTTTCCTGCTTTGAAAGCGAGGTCCGCGCCCCCTCCTGACAGTCTGCGATGCTGGAATTCAGAGACAAAGGGCTCACAGATCGAAGGAAGAAGATGATACTGCTAGGATCACGCTGACTTGTCAACTTCAAAGGAAATCTTAAATAAGGAAGGGCAGAGTAAATAGTAAATTAAAAAAAAACAAAAAAACAAGTAGGGTAAGTCTTGCTGCCATGATGAAATAACTACATGTCCATACCTCCAAACGAATGCTGTTTACGACACCAAATCTCTCAGCAGAAATGACAACTCAGAGCACACAGAACAAACAAGGAGACGCCCCCCCCCCCCCCCCCCCAAAAGGATGTTCCAAGCTTGCCCATATACCCAGTACCTGACACATCTACACAGCCATCACAACTGGAGAAATGACCAAATGCAAATTACAATTGATTCAAGACTGATACAGCTTTTTCCATCTTGAATATGATCAAACAAACACACGGATGAACTGTAACAAATACAGCTGATCTCCGTTTGATTGGTAGGAAAGGAAATGAATCTTAAACGAGGCAGGGAACAGTAAACAGTAAATAACAAACAAGTAGGACAACACTTGTTCCCATGATGAAATAATTACAGGCACATGACTCCAAACGAATGTTGCCCACGACACCAGCTCGCCTGGCAGCAATGACAACACAGAGCACACAGAACAAACAAAAGGAGACATCGCAGAAAAAGGATGTTCCAAGTTGGCCCATAGACCTGACACATCTACACAGCAACAACAACTGGACAAATGAACAAACACAAATTAACATTGATTCAAGACTGGCGCAGCCTTTCGATCTTGAATACGGTCAAACAAACACACGGACGAACTGTTACAACGACAGGTAACCTCACTGTGATTGGTACTAGAGGAAATCTTAAACAAGGCAAAGAACAGTAAATACATGTTAATTTGCATTTGTTCATTTCTTCAGTTGTTATTGCTGTGTTGATGTATTAGGTACAGGGTATATGGGCAAGTTTGGAACATCCTTTTTTTTTTTGAGGATGTCTCATTGTGTGTTCTGTGTTGTCATTTAAGCGATTTAATGTCGTAAGCAGCATTCATCGTTTGGAGTTATGGGCCTGTAAATATTTCTTCTTTGTCAACTTTAGTAGGGTAACCTGGTTAGTTCAAAGTTAGAGAGCCATATCCGCAATCAGACGCTGAAAGTTCAAATCTGACTAGTCGCAAACATGGCCATTTTCGGTACCCATTTTAACGAGTTGTTGTTATAACGATTTGTTGTTATAAACAGTAAACAAGTGGAGTAACTTACTGCTTACTGTTTACTGTTTATTGTTTACTGTTCCCTGCCTCACCTCTTTATCAATAGAGTTGTTGTTATGTTGGTAGCGGTGAAGAGTGTGTAGGTCACAATTCACTCCTACCTCCACCTTTCCTCTCTCTTCTTCCTCTCAGCCCCACTCGCTGGGGATAAGTATCATCCTCTGCCATGTCCTATCTGCTAGGCATGAACGAGAAACCTGAATGTACTTAACTGACTTACAAAGCTGCCTCACTCTATGCAAAATAAGGCAATATCAATGTGAATTACAACAGAGCAGGAATATTCAAGACAGACAGACAGGAGACAGACGTCTGGAACAGGCAAGAGAGAGAGAGAGAGAGACATGACAGAGAGGACACAGAAGGACAGGACAGGTAGGCAGAACAGACAGGACATAGACAAAAAAATAGACTCGACAAAACAGGACACGGAGAAACTGGACAGACAAACATCCAGGACTGACAAGACAGACATGCAGGATATACAAACAGGAAAGACAGACATTAGACATCTAAGACAGACAAGACACGCAGACATACATAGAGAAAGGACAGACAGGGAAACATACAGGACAGATCGGCATACACACATGCGTTCATACAGACAAACAAATAGAGACGGACCAAAGATAAAAAGACAGTACCCAACACCCTATGTGCTTCACCTGAGTGAAAAAGTAGGAAAATGGAAATAAGGATGAAGACCAGTGACAAACAAAAAGATACTAAAGACAGTCATAACACTTGAAGAGCGTACTGAAACGAAATAACCCGCAGCACTGTTTTGGGAATACTAAGCGACACTTCAGAGAAAACGTACGAATCTATCAACACGGTTAACGCGTTAGCGCGGTGGAAATCCTGTCAGCCGCCAAAGTAGCACTGCCCCTCAGGCTGATGACGTCTCCACACACACACACACACACACACACACACACACACACACACACACACACACACACACACAGAGGGGGGGAGTGGGGGGGGGGGGCTGTCCAAACAGATCTCCGACAGGCCCTGAAGGATCGACCAGGTCCCCAAGCTTGGACAAGTCCGTGCATTTTCCTAACAGTCTGTGATGTCGGATTTCGCCACAATGGGCTCACAGATCGAGCAAAGATGGACCAGTGCATGGGTCTCTTGACTTGTAAATTTCAGCTCGGTTACTTGGTTAGCTTGTGGTTACATCCCCGAGTTCAACGTAACACGTTACGAGTTCTGCTCCAGCTTGTGTCCTAGCGTATCCCTTTTTTTTTTTTTACTGCCCATCTTATCGTGTTGTCGTTCTCGTGGTGTAGGGTTAAGTATTTGATAGGTCGCCCTTGCTTCTACCCTCCCACCTACTCACCACTCTCACTCTCCAATCTCCTGGGAAAGTTGTCCCCATCTCCTGGGATGGTTTCCCATCTCCTGAGAAAGTTGTCCTCATCTCATGGGATGGATGTCCTCATCTCCTAGTATGGTTATTTCTCATCTCCTGAGATAGCTTACCCATCTCCTGGGATTGTTGTCCCCATCTCCTGGTATGGTTGTCCCCATCTCCTGGGATTATTGTTCTCATCTCCTGGAATAGGTCTCCCCATCTCCTGAAATAGGTGTCCTCAACTCCTGAAAGGGTCGCCCCCCTCTTCTGGGATAGTTGTCCCCATCTCCTAGGATGATCGTCTCCATCTCCTGCGATGGTCGTCCCCATCTCCTGGGATGGTTGTCCCCATCTCATGGTATGATTGTCCCCATCTCCTGGGATGGTTGTCCCCATCTCATGGTATGATTGTCCCCATCTCCTGGGATGGTCGTCCCAATCTCCTGGGATGGTTGTCCCTGTCTCCTGGGATAGTTGTCCCCATCTCCTGGGATGGTTGTCCCCTTCTCATGGTATGGTTGTCCCCACCTCCTGAAAGGGTTGTCCCCACCTCCTGGATAGTTGACCCCATCTCCAAGGATGTTTGTCTCCATCTCCTGCGATGATCGTCCCCATCTCCTGGTATCATTGTCC
>CM065714.1:57191135-57203635 GCA_033310375.1 Conus canariensis
GAAAAGGAAAAAAGAAAAAAGGGAAAAAAGAAAAAGAAAAAGGGGGGAAGGGGGGAAAAAAAAGTTTGAAAAAAAAAGGTTAAAAAAAAAAGGAAAAGGAGCGGAAGGAAAAAAGGAAAAAGGGAGGAGAAAAAGGAAAAAAAAAGGTATAAAAAAAAATAAAAAATCGTTAAAAAAACTTACACAAACTTAATTTGTTGCCCCCAAAATTTTCCCAAAAATAACGGCTTCCATTACGGGGAAGTTTTGGTTTTACCAACTCTTTTGGGGACAGGGTTTCCTTGAACGTTTTGCACGTTATACAAAGACACATCAAAAATGTATGACTGGGAATTTGCAAACCTACAAAAAAAACGCTTTTCAAAAATAAGGGATTTTTCCAAAATTTTTTTGGGGAAAATTAATGGGCAACAAACAAAAAAGACAGACAAGGGATGAAAAAACAAAACACAGACAGAAGGGACAAAAAAAACAAAACAGCCCGACAACAGGCAATAAACAAAAAACAAGCAACCCAATAGAAAAGGGAAAACAGGGGGAAAGGCAACACAAAACAACACCCCAAAACACACAAAAGCCGAACGCCCGCACGCCGCACCCCCCACGCACGAAACCGCACCGGCCACGCACGAAACCACGCACGCACACACAACCCCACACAGGCAACAGATGGGGCGGGACAGAAAAAACATAAAAAGGCCCACTATAACATCCTGCCCCTCATAGAAACTCCACCTCAAAAATTAAAAGGGGGGGAATAAAAAAAAAAAAAATAAAAAAAAAGCCTAAAAACCCAAAACGCCCCAGAAAAAACTGAAATAAATTTTAAAAAAATAAAAAAGGGGGAGCAGTTTCCCAACGAAATGAAACAAGCTGCGGGCCTTTTTTCTGGAAAATGTTTCAAACCCGGCAACAAAAGCAATGAACTGTCAAAGTCTGTTACCAGGGGAAACCCCTGTCAAACCCCTCCGCAGCTCTGTTTCCCCCCTTTATGGGGGTCCCCTTTACGGGGGGGGGGGGGGGGGGGGGGGGGGGGGGGGGGGGGGGGGGAGAAAGAGAAAAGAGAAAAGAGAGAGAGACAGAGAACAACAACAAAAACAGGGGAAAAGAAAAAAGACAACAGACAAAAAAATAAGGAACCCAAAAAATTTACTGACAGGGCAATAGTTTTTATAGAAGAAGCAAACCCAAAAGATAAACAAAAAGAATTTAGAAAAAGAAGGGCAGACAGAAAAAAAAGAGGGGCAGACAGACCAAAGAAGACCCCAAAAACAAAAGACAGAGAAAAAAAGAGAGAGAGAGAAGAGTAAAGGGCCCCCCCAAAAGAGAGGGGAAAAGAAACACACACAACACACACACACTCACACCCCACACAGGGCAACAGACAGACCCAAATGACAGATAGAAAACAAATAGAAAAACTGGGGCAGTCAAAAGATGATAGAGATGAGGGGAAAAGACAGACTGACAGACTTGCCCCCGAACAGAACTGACAACAACAGAAATAAGACAACAGACAGACAAAGTCCAAAAAAATCCCCTGACAAAACAGAAGAATCACCTTGTGGCAAATTCCAAGGGTAAGAATCGCCGCCCCTTTTTGACAGACCGTGGGTGCTAATTTTAAGACAACGGGTTTTACACCTTTTCCCAAACAAAGGGGCCCAAACCCCTTGGGCCCCCCTCTGACTTTTAGCTTCCCGTAGGGTTTCCCGGACAGCCACAATTTCGCCTCTATCCCGGGAATTTAAAACCCAGCGATTTAAGTTATCGACAAAAAACCCAAACTGCTATTTTCTCACCACTCAAAGTTTTGTGGAAGCGGGGAAGTATTTGACGGGCCCCCTGATCCCCCCCCCCCCCCACCCCCCCCGAATCCCCCAACCCCCTTCCTTCCCCTTTTTTATCACTCTTTATTGGGTGGGTTTTTTTTCCCCATGGGCCCTCTTCCCCCCGGCGGGAAAAACCTTTTTTCAACATTTTTTGAGGGGTTTTTTTCCCCCCAAAAATTTTTTAGCAATAAAATAGCACAACCCTTTTCAATTTTTTTTTTTTTTTTTAACTTTAATTTAAATTTTGTGTTTGTTTAATCTGTTTTTTGTCTCTATCCCATAAAAAAACAAAAAAAAAATCAAATTTTTTTTTAAACTTTTGATTTCGAAAAAAAAAAAAAAAACTTTCAATTCCACCGGTGATTGAAATCAATGGGGAAAAAACTGCAGGGGGTTTAAAAAAAAGCGTTTCAGCTGGGTGCAAAACCTGTCTAACTTTATGTAAAACAGGCGGTTCACGTAAACTACTGCAAAGGAGGAAAACAGAAAATTCTAGGGGCAGGCCCCAAAAAAAAGAGAGGGGAGAGAGGAAAAGGGGGAAGGGGAAAGAAGAGGAAAAAGAGAGAGGACAGACAAAAAGACAACAGACCCAAAAAGCCCGAATTTCCCAACCCCCCATCAGGGTACAAAAGACCAGAAAAACATCCCAAAAAGCGATTTCAAACATCAAGACATCGAAGACAGACAAGAAAAAATAGCCAAAGCAAAAAGAAAAACAAACAGGGCAAGTTAAACCGGAAGAAAAACATCCACACAAAGCCCTACCTATTCTACAAGGTGGAAAAAAATTAAAAAAAAAAAAAACGTTAAAACAACCAAATTTTAAAAAAAAATTAAAAAACTTGGAATTAAATTTAACTTTCCGAACCCCGTTTAAAAACCCGCTTTACATTCTCTCTCTCTCCCTTTTTTTTCCCTCTCTCTCTCTCCTCTCTCTCCCCTCTTCTCCTCTAAACAATGTGCACAAGGGCTTTTAGGGAAAAGAAAAACTCTGTCAAGTTTGTTTTACACATGGAGACCCTTCTTAAAACCCGCACATTTCCCCCCGGTGATGACATCCCCACACAAAAAAAACACACACACACACACCCCACCACCACACACACACACACAAACACACACCACAAGGGAACAGACAAAAAGACAAAAAAAAGTAATGACAACAGACAGACAACAAGACAAGAGAACCGAAGAGAGGGGAAAAGGGAGGTGTAGAAGCGGGCCCAAAAAAAACCCTTGAAAAAACCCTGATCAATCCCCGTTTTCCCCCGTTTTTGAAACGGGGCCCCGCGCCCCCTCCTGAAAGTCGCGAGGGGAATTTAAAGGGGACAAACTCACAGATCAAAGGAAGAAGATAACTGCAAGGATCACGCTGACTTGTAAAACTTAAAAGGAAATTTTTAAAAAAGGGAAGGGGCAAAATTTTTTTAAAATAGAAAATTTAAAAAAAAAAAAACAAAAACAATGGGGTAAGTCTTCTGCCAGGGTTTGGAAATTTTAACTACTTTTCCTTTACCTCCAAACAAAAATTCTGTTTACGACAAAAATCTCTCCAGAAATACAACACAGGCCCCAAAACAAACAAACGGGACCCCCCCCCCCCCCCCCCCCCCAAAGGATTTTCCAAGTTTTCCTTTTTAATACCCAGTACCTAACCTTTACACACCCAAATCCAACGGGAGAAATGCCCCAAAATGCAAATTACAATTGAAAAGGGACTGAAAAAACTTTTCCATCTTAAATATGTTTCAAACAAACACAGGGAATTGAATGTAAAAAATTTTAAATCCCGTTGTTTGGGTAGAAAGGAAATGAATCTTAAACGAGGCGGGGAAAAAGTAAACAAAATAAAAAAAAATTAGGAAAAAACACTTTTTCCCCCATGATGAAATAATCACGGGCACATATTTTAAAAAACGAATTTGCCCACGACACCAGCTCGCCGGGCAGCAATACAAACAAGAAAAACCAGAACAAAAAAAGGGAAACGCAGAAAAAAAAATTTTTCCAATTTGGCCCTTTGGGAACCTGACACCTACAAGCAACAAAAAAAGGGAAAAATGAACAAACCAAATTAACATTGTTTTCAAAGGGCCCCAACCCTGTTCGATCTTAAATTTAGGGCAAAACCCAAAACCCACACGGACGAACTTTTACAACGACGGGTAACCCCCTGTTTTTGGGTACAGGGGAAAATTTAAAAAAGGAAAGAAAATAAAAACATGTTGATTTCATTTGTTTCTTTTCCCCAAGTTTTATTCCCTTTTTTAAATTATTGGGAAAAGGAAATTTGGAACACCCTTTTTTTTTTGAGGATTCCCCCTTTTTTGTTCTGGTTGTCTTTTTAACGTTTTGGTGCCCGAAAGCCCCATTCATCTTTGGGAGTTAGGGGCCTTTAATTGTTTCATCCCCTTCAACTTTATGGGGTAACCTGTTATTAAAAATTTAGGGGACCATATCCGCAATAAACCCCTGAAAGTTCAAATCTGAGGGTCGCAAACATGGCCATTTTCGGTCCCCCTTTTTTAAACGATTTTGTTATTTTTTGGTACGGTGAAGATTTCTAGGGCCCCAAAATTTAACCCCCACCTCCACCTTTCCTCTCTCTTCTTTTCCCCTCAACCCCACCCCGTGGGGAAAATTATCATCCTCTGCCCCTTCCTATTTTGCTGGCATAACGAAAAACCTAATAAACTTTAAAAAACTTTCCTCACTTCCCATCCAAAAAAAAGGCAATATCAATGGAATTACTACAGGCAGGGAATTTTTAAGACACCCGACAAGGAAAAAACATCGGGTTTAGGCCCAAAGGGAGAAACAACAAGAGGAAAAAAAGGAAGGGGAGAAAAAAGGTAGGCAAAAACAACCAAAGACCCAAAAAAAAAAAAAAACTTGACAAAAACAGGAAAGGGAAAAATGGGAAAACAAACATCCGGGCCCACAAACAGACTTTCATGGTTTTAAAACCCAAAAAAAACATTAGACTTTTAATCAACAAGACAGCCCAAAATTCATAAAAGAAAGGGAAACAAGGGAAACATACAGGGCAGACGGGGATACAAAAATCGTTTCCCTACAGACAAATAAAAAAGAGACAACCCCTTTGGAAAAAAAAAGGGCATACCCAAAACCCCCCTGTGCTTCACCTGATTTTAAAAAATTAGGAAAAATGGGAAAAAAGGAATAAGACCAACAAAAAAAAAAAGATACAAAACAGTCATTAAAAACTTTGAAAAACGTACGAAACGAAATAACCCCCAGCAATGTTTTGGGGGGGAAAACTAACGGGCACTTAAAAAAAAAACACGAATCTATCCAAACACTTAAAAGCGTTAGACTGGAAAAACCCGTCGCCGCCCCAAAAAAACCTGCCCCTAAATGATGACTTCCACCCCACACACACACACACACCCACACAAAACACCCACCCCAACCCCACAAAACACCACACCACACACAAGGGGGGGGGGGGGGGCTTCCAAAACAATCTCCGACACCCGAAAAGGGTCGACCCGGGGCCCCAAACTTGGACCCAATCCTGCATTTTCCCCAAACCGTCTGTGATTCGGATTTTTTCCACAAAAGGCTCACGATCGAGCCCAAAAAGGGGCCATGCGGGGGCTCTTGACTTTTTAAATTTCAGCTCGGGTTTCTTTTTACTTTGGTTACATCCCCAATTCACGTAACACGTTTCGGGGTTTTTGCGTCCTAGGGGTATCAATTTTTTTCTTTTTTTTGCCCCCCCTTATCAGTTTTCGCCCCTTCCCCTTTTACCCCTCCCACCTACTCCAAACCCCTCCAAAACCCCTTTCCCAAACCCCTGGGGAAATTGTTTCCCCAAACTCCCAGGGTGGGTTTTCCCTATTCCTGAGAAAGTTTTCCTCATCTCATGGGGTGGATGTCCTCATCCCGTATGGTTTTTTCCCATTTTCCTAATAGCTTACCCATCTCCTGGGTTCCCCCCCCCATCTCCCGGATGGTTTTCCCCCCCTCCCGGGGGTTTTTTTTCCCCAACTCCCGGAATAGGTTCCCCCATCTCCTGAAATTTGGTGTCCCCAAACCCTAAAAGGGGCGCCCCCATTTTACTGGGGTATTTTTCCCCCCCTCCCGGGGGGATCGTCTCCATCTCCCCGCTGGGCGTCCCCCTCTCCTGGGGCGGTTTTCCCAAATTTTTTGGGATGGGTTTTCCCCCATCCAATTTTTTGCCCCAAAACTCCTGGGGTTTTTTCCCATCTCCTGGAAAATTTCCCCTCTCCGAAAGGGTTTCCCAAACCCGGGTACTTTTTCCCCATCTCCCGGGATGCCTTCCATCTCATGGGATGGGCGTCCCCCCTTCCCGGGAAAGGTTGTCCCCCTCCTGGGGTTTTGGGCCCCCTTTTCATTGGGAGGTTTTTTCCTACTCCTGGGTATTGTCCCCCTTGGGCCTGCGATGGCGTCCCCATCTCCTGGAAATTTGGGGTCCCCCCAAACTCCAAAAGGGGTTTTCTCACTCCTAAAGGGGGGTCCCCCTTTTTCCTTGGGAATTGGGCCCCAAACTCCAGGGGGTGATTGTCTCCTTTTTCCTCAGGGCGGGCCCCAAAACTCCTGGTATCATTTTCCCCCATTCCCAGGGTGTTGTCCCATTTTTCCTGAGATTTGTTGTCCCTGTTTTTCATGGGATGGTTGCCTCCTTCCCTGGGGGTGGGTTTTCCCCACTCCGGATGTTGTCCCCATCTCCTAAGATTTGTTTCCCCAACCCCCTGAATAGTTTCCCCCTCTAAATTAAATTTTCCCCCCTTTTCAGGCTAGGGGTTCCCCCCTCTCCTGAAAGGTTTCCCCATCCCTGGGATTAGTTTTTCCCCCAATTTTCCCCAATGATTTCTCCATTCCTGGGGTGGTTGTCCCCACTTTCCAAATTTGTCCCCTTTCCCGGGGTCCTTTTCCCCCAAGCTTTTTATCATTTCGGTTTTTTATCTTCAACTTTAAAACCCCAAATTTTAAAACCCTTCAACCTGCCCCCCTTCGTGGAAAAAAGAAGTGGTTTTGGAGCACACCCCGAGTAAAGGGATTTTAAAATCAACAAACCGGGCAGAAAAGTCGAAGCAGGGCGCCCAAGGGGGAACCCCAAAAAAAAAAACCCCCTAAGACAGGCAAACACAGCACCCAGGGCAGACAGACAACAACGATAATACAGACACACAGGGGAAAACAGACAGGGGGAAACATAAAACAACTGAAAAACGGACCCGGAAAAAGATACCAAGACAACAAACACGGGACCAAGAAACAGCCCAAAAACGGGCAAAAAAGGGCCAGGGCAACAGCAAACCGACGACAAAACACGGACACCCAGGGCAACAAGAAAAAAAAACGTCCAGGGCAGAAGACGACAGAAAGGGCAAAAGGACACCCAAACAACAGACCCAAAACACACCAAAATCAATAAAACAAAAACACAGACATCAAGGACCCCAAACCCAAAAGGAAAAAACACCCAGGGTGCAAAAACCGGGGCAAAAAAGACAACACCAAAACATCCAGGACAGACCAGAAAACAAACACACGTCCAGGGCCCAAAAAAACACAACATCAGGGGCAAAAGATAACCAAACGAAAGACAATAAGGGTTAAAAACAAAAGGGCGTCAGACCGGGCAGACACACAGACAGGGCGAACAACTGAACCCAAAAAGACAGGGAAAAAAACATCCCGGGCACACCCGACGGGGGGCAACCCAAAAAGACAAAACAAAACAAATTCGGGAAAAATAACAATTTAGGGCAAACAGATTGGAAAAACAATTTTTTAAAAACAGTAGGTCAAAGACATTAGGGCAAAAAAAGGAAACGACAGACATACATTCAAAAAAAAGAAGGACGACAACATTTAGGGCAAACTTTTAGGGCAGAATTTAGGGCAAAAATAGGGCAGAATTTCAGGACAAACAGGTAGGGGCAACAGACATTCAGGGCAAACATATAGGGCCCCAAAATTTAAGGGCAAATAGTAGGCCAGACAGGCATTTTAGCATTTAACAAACAAAAGGGAAACAACATTTTAGGACAAACAGATTGGGCAACATTCAACAGATAGGGCAAACAGGGATCCAAGGGCAGGGAAGGGGGCAACCCCAATCAATTGATAAAACAACACACCCATGTAAAAAACAAAAAACAAAACAAAAAAACAGGGAAAGGACAAATCAGACAAAAACATTTTCAGGGGAAAGGGCCAAAAAACCAAATTTATGCTTTTTTATTCCCCCCCTCATCATTCCCTTTTTAAACCCTTTCCCCAAAAAATGAAAAAACAAAGGGAAAAAATTTGGAAAACAAAGGGGGGGGGTACTAAAAAAAAGTAAGCGGGGATAATTTTTTAAACCAATTCCAAAACCCCTACCAAGGGGAAAAAGAAAATCGTCACCGGGTTTTAAAATTTTTGGGAAAAGGTTTTTAACACCAGCAGCCCCCAAAGGGGGGATAAGTCTTCCCCAAACAAAAAAAGAAAAAGAAAGGGGGGGGGAGGGGGGGGGGGGGGGGGGGGTGGGGGCAGGAAAAAAATTTTGAGAAAGAAAAAGGGGGGGGGAAAAATAAAGACGACAGAGATAGAAAAAAAAAAAAAAAAAAAAAAGAAAAAGAAAAAAAAGGGGGTTTTATTTTTTTGTTGTTGTTGTTGTTTGTGTTTTTGGGGTTTGTGTTAAAAATTTTTGATTATTATTTAAGGGTTTTGGGTCTTTTAAAAACAAGGGGGAATTTTTTTTCCAAAACGTAAATCCTTAAAATCTTCCTTTCAACATACATTATTTTACAACATTTCATTTAACTGACCCAATTTTAAAATAAAACATGGGAACTAATTCTACAAAATATAACAAACAATTCAAAAATTTAATAAGGGGAGGAAAACGAAAAAACTTTAAAAACAAACAAACTACAAGAAAGGGGTCGGGGAGGGGGGAAAGGAAAGGGTAATAGGGGGAAAAAAGGGTTAGACAAGGGGGATTTGGGGTTAAATTTTAAGGGAGTAGGGTTTTATTTTAACATTTTTCAAATATGGTTCAAAAACTTTGAAAAAGGGCCAAATCATTGAATTGAAAAATTTAATTATAACAAAATTGTTATCAAATTTCCTTGAAAATTTTTAAAGTATTCGTTTTGTAATTCTAAGTATTTTCCAGACATACCCAAAAAAGAAAGCTGGGCTTTTTTGTATAAAAATGCTGGGGGGGAAAAGGAATTTCCGACCAAAACTTTCGATTTTTAAAAAAGGCATTGATATAACAGGCATTATCTCCAAATTGTAAACATAAAAGATCCTTTTAATTTCAATTGCCATTCAAAGAAGTTGTTCACGCTTTTTTTTTTTCTCTTTTTAAAAACAGCTAATACTTTGCTGCACTCTATAGAAATTTACCTTTTTTTACCCCCCTACTGCCGTCCCCCTGTTAGGGTAATTTATACTGACATTTTTTCATTTAAAAAAGTTTAAGCAATTATGTTAAAGTAGGCTTTAATTGAATAACAGGAAAAGGGGTTTTCGAACTACCCTTCAAAGTTTTAATGAATTGCCATTTTAAATTTTTTCTACGTTAACCCTAAAAAACATCCGTCTACCTCTCAATAAATGCCATTCAACTAATTTTAGCAAAGAATCAAATGTTTTTTTTTGGGGGGAGCTATAATCATAGATTTGGTTTTGGGTGGGGGATACCATTTTAGTTTAATGACACCAGTCTACACGTCTTTTGACTTTCCTGGGGAAAATTTTATTGTCTGTAAACACTCCATTTGTTTGGAGTACATCACACAATTTTTCGTCGTGACCTTTTTATCTGAAAACCCAAAGGAAATCATTGATGAAAACGAATAGTAGGGGGGGATAAGAGCCCTGTGGGGGCTCCATTTTAAAATCTGAACAAGTTTTGCCATTAACACCCCATACTGATCCTATCGTTTAATATTTTTAATAATATATTGTCGGGGGATTTTACAAGTAACAATATTTCTTTAAAAAAAATGGAATCAACAAATCAACGCCTTTTTGAAGTCAAGAAAGACAACCCCTGTCATTTGTGAGGTTTATATTTGAAACATGATCAAAACATTTGTGATAAACCGTGTGGCAGAAGATTAATCGGGAAACCAGATTGGATGGGTGAAATATTTCCAAATTCTTTTAAAAAAGGATTTTTATTTTTTTTTTTAAAAAATAAAAAAGGGGGGGGCCACCATAAAGAAACCTTTTTTCCCCCTTTAGGGCCCCCCTTTTGGGGTTTTGATTGAATTTTTTCTAAAAAGTAAACCCAATTACGGAAGTCCAAAAAATTGAAAAAAGTGGGTTTTCACTTTCAAATAAAGAACCTTTTTTTTTAACCTTTAAACCCCAAAACCTTCCGTTATCCAAATAAATCCCTTTAAATTTTTAGCGGAACATGTTTTTTTTTGGGGGAGCTTTCCCCTAGATTTTTTGGAAATTTTTTTTAAAAAAACACCACACACCCCCCCCCCCGGGCCCCCCACAACCCCCCCACCCCCCCCCTTTTTTTCTTCCCCCCCCCCCCCCTCCCCCCCCCCCCCCCCCCCCCCACCCCCCCCCCCCCCCAAAAAAAAAACAAACTCAAACCCCCCCAACCCCCCCCCCCCCCCCCCCCTTTTTTCCCCCACCAAACCCAAAAACAAACCGGGGGGTTTTTTTTTTCCCCCCCCCCAAACCCCAAAAAATTTTTTAAAAAAAAACAAAAACCACCCCCCCCCCCCCCCCCCCCCAAAAAAAATTTAAACCAACAAAAAAAAAAAACAAAAAACCCCCCCCCCCCCGCCCAAACCACCCCAAAAAAACCCCCCCCCCCCCCCCCCCAAAAAAAAAAAAAAAAAACCCCCCCCCCCCCCCCCCCCGGGGCCAACCCCCCCCCCCCCAAACCCCCCCCCCCCCCCCCTCCCCCCCCCCCCCCCCCCCCCCCCACAACCAAACAACCCCCCCCCCCCCCCCAAAACCCCCCCCCCCCCCCTTAAAAACCCCCCCCCCCGCCCCCCCCCCCCCCCCCCCCCCCCCCCCCCCCCCCCCCCCCCCCCCCCCCCCCCCCCCCCCCCCCCCCCCCCCCCCCAAAACCCCCCCCCCCCCCCCCCCCCCCCCCCCCCCCCCTTTTCCCCCCCCCCCCCTCTTCGCCATCTTTGGCTCGCCCCGGGCCCCATCGCTACCACACACCACACCCCTCCACACACACAACACACACACACACACACACAACACAACCCACACACACACACACACACACCACACAAACAAAAAACAAACAAACAAAAACAAAAAACATAACACCCCCGGGCCCCTTTTTTTCCAACTTTTTCTGTTAATTTGCTTCTTCCTTTTTTCTCTCTGTCTGTCACCTCCACACACCCTCTTCTTGCTCCTCTTTTCCCTCTCTTCTGTCTCTCTCCTTCCTCCCTCCTCTCTCTCTCTCTCTTTTTCCCCTTTCTTTTTCTTTTTCTGTCGTCTCTCTCTCTCCACACACACACACACACCACCACCCCCCAAACCACCACACACAACTTACAACAAGTACACAATTAACACCCGCGCAAAAACCCCCCAAAACACACAGACACCACCCACATATCCCAAAAAAATGCAACCCCCAAAAAACAAGTAAAACACAGAAAGATGTTGTAGGGGCACGAAAAACCACTTGGGGAAAAAAAAAAAACAACAACAAAAAAAAAAATAATACACCAGGGGAATCTTGGGAAGGACATCCTTTTCAAATTAAAATTTTCTCTCTTCTTCTGTCTCCTGTTTCCCTTTTCCTCTCTCTCTCCCTCTCCTCTCTCTCTTCTTCTTGATTGGTTTTTTGGGGGTGTGTTGGTGTTTTGTGGCCCGCGCGCCGTGCGTCTTTGTGTGTTTGTGTGTGGTGTGGTTTTGTGTGTTTTTGTGCGTAGGTGGTTTGTGCCGCGTCTCGGGTTTTGTGTGTGTGTTATGGTTTGGGGTTTTTGTGTGTGTGGTTTCGGGTGCGGCGTCGTGCGTAAGTGTGTGTGTGTGGTGTGTGTGGTGTGTGGTGTTGTTGTGTGTGTGGTTTGTTGGTTGTGTCTGTGTTTGTTGTCCCCCGCCGGCCCCCGCTTTACACAGAAAGTGGAAAGGTTAAAGCAGTGATATGATGAATCTATTTATATTTACAGTGAAATACGTTCCTATTTCCATCAAACGTTAACCTTTAAAAAGATGAATAACACATTCCACTATCTTGAACAGGACTGCACATTTTGAAGACTGACGTTTGGTCAAGCAATTAACAAACCAAGAAATATAACAATACAAACAATACCCCGTTCCGTCTAAAACTAGAGCTACGAACTATTTTCAAATTATGGTACCCACGTTACTTTCCTTCACATATCCACACACATATTTTTGAAGATGCTATCGGCTTTGGCATGACGTCTGTGTTCAGTGATAAACTTCCTATCGACTTTCGCAGGACGTCTGTGTTCAATGACAAACACTAAATCACTATTGAAAAAGATTCCTTTAAATCGCGTTTTCTGAAATGTATATCACACACAACACCACACACACACACACACACACACCACACACACACACACACACACACACACGCACCGCACACGCACACGCACGCACGCACGCACACACACACACACACACACACACACACACACACACACACACACACAC
>CM065714.1:57216135-57221135 GCA_033310375.1 Conus canariensis
TCATAATTCGTTATGATGATGATGATGATGATGATGATGATGATGATGATGATGATGATGATGATGATGATCATCATCATCATCATCATCATCATCATCATCATCATCATCATCATTGTCAGCATCGCATTTTGCTGTGGTCTTTCTTTTTTTTTTTTTTAAACATCTTCTTTACCATTTTTTCTGTCTCTTTCATTCTGCTTCCCACCCCCCCTCTCCGCCCCTCCCCCCTCCCCCAGCACATTTGGCTTTTCTGAATGCAATTCAATGTGTGCATCCAGTTCTTTACTCTCCCCCCCCCCTCTCCGCCCCTCCCCCCTCCTCCAACACATTTGACTTTTCTGAATGCAATTCAATGTGTGCATCCAGTTCTTTACTCTTCCCCCCCCCCCCCTCTCCGCCCCTCCCCCCTCCCCCGACACATTTGACTTTTCTGAATGCAATTCAATGTGTGCATGCAGTTCTTTACTCTTCCCCCCCCCTCTCCGCCCCTCCCCCCTCCCCCGACACATTTGACTTTTCTGAATGCAATTCAATGTGTGCATCCAGTTCTTTACTCTCCCCCCTCCCCCCTCCCCCGACACATTTGACTTTTCTGAATGCAATTCAATGTGTGCATCCAGTTCTTTACTCTTCCCCCCCTCCCCCCTCCCCCAACACATTTGACTTTTCTGAATGCAATTCAATGTGTGCATCCAGTTCTTTACTCTTCCCCCCCTCCCCCCTCCCCCAACACATTTGACTTTTCTGAATGCAATTCAATGTGTGCATCCAGTTCTTTACTCTCCCCCCCCCCCTCTCTCCGCCCCTCCCCCCTCCCCCGACACATTTGACTTTTCTGAATGCAATTCAATGTGTGCATCCAGTTCTTTACTCTTCCCCCCCTCCCCCTCCCCCAACACATTTGACTTTTCTGAATGCAATTCAATGTGTGCATCCATTCTTTACTCTTCCCCCCCTCCCCCCTCCCCCAACACATTTGACTTTTCTGAATGCAATTCAATGTGTGCATCCAGTTCTTTACTCTTCCCCCCCTCCCCCCTCCCCCAACACATTTGACTTTTCTGAATGCAATTCAATGTGTGCATCCAGTCCTTCACTCTCCCCCCCTCCCCGCCCCTCCCCCCTCCCCGAACACATTTGACTTTTCTGAATGCAATTCAATGTGTGCATCCAGTTCTTTACTCTTCCCCCCCCCCTCCCCGCCCCTCCCCCCTCCCCCAACACATTTGACTTTTCTGAATGCAATTCAATGTGTGCATCCAGTTCTTTACTCTTCCCCCCATCCCCGCCCCTCCCCTCTCCCCCAACACATTTGACTTTTCTGAATGCAATTCAGTGTGTGCATCCAGTTCTTTACTCTTCCCCCCCCCCTCCCCCCTCCCCCAACACATTTGACTTTTCTGAATGCAATTCAATGTGTGCATCCAGTTCTTTACTCTTCCCCCCATCCCCGCCCCTCCCCTCTCCCCCAACACATTTGACTTTTCTGAATGCAATTCAGTGTGTGCATCCAGTTCTTTACTCTTCCCCCCTCCCCCTCCCCCCCTCCCCAACACATTTGACTTTTCTGAATGCAATTCAGTGTGTGCATCCAGTTCTTTACTCTTCCATCCATTCCTTCATCCTTCCATTCCCGCTCCTATTTTTGTCGTCACCGTTGTTGTTGTTGTTGTTGTTGTTGTTGTTGTTGTTGTTTTCTTCTTCTTCTTCTTCTTCTTCTTCTTCTTCTTCTTCTTCTTCTTCTTCATCAACATCATCATCATCGTCATCACCATCATCATCATCATCATCATCATCATCATCTGCTTTTTCTTCTTCTTTTTCTTTTTCTTTTTCTTCTTCTTCTTCATCATCATCATCATCATCATCATCATCATCATCATCATCGTCATCATCATCATCATCATATCATCACCATCATCGTCATCATCATCATCATCATCACCTTCTTATTCTTAAGCCGCATTGAACCTTTTTACCTTCCCCTGTCTTTCTCTCTTTCTTCCATTCTGTCTTTCTCTCTCTCTCCTTCATCACCCACCCCACCACCACCACCACCACCCTTCAATCGCTCGACCCCAGCTCACCCCCTCCTCCCCTTCATCCGCTCCTCTTTTCCCTCCCCTGAGATTTTAAAGTGATGTAAGCGTGCGTGGTATATTTATAGAAAGCCTACAGACATGTGATGCACAGCACGTGGAGAAAACGGCTGTTGCCAAACACCGATGCTGAGTCATCTCTTTTTTCTTTTCAAATAGACAGACCGAGCCACAGGCAGACAGATCCGCGATGTCATTAGTCATGTCAAACACCACGAGCCGATCAATCAGCTGATCGATCCACAGTTACGAACAGACGCATCTTGAACACCGTAATTACAACAGGTTGGTCGCTCGAGGCTTTGGTCCAAGCTCACGAAAGGAAGAAAAGACATGTACGGGCACACAGACACACACGCACGTGAAGACACAGACACACAGATATAGACACACAGACATATAAGCAGGCACACACACACACACACACACACACACACACACACACACACACACACACACACACACACACACCTGCATGTATGTGTGCCTCTTTCCATCAATCTCTCTCTCTGTGTCTCTCAGTCTCTCTCTGTTTCTGTCTTTCTCTGTCTCTCTGTCTGTCTGTCTGTCTGTCTGTCTCCCCCCCCCCTCTCTCTCTCTCTCTCTCTCCGTTTAACTATATACAGAGATAGATCTCTCTCTCTGTCTCTGTCTCTGTCTGTCTCTGTCTGTCTCTGTCTGTCTGTCTGTCTGTCTGTCTGTCTGTCTCTCTCTCTCTCTCTCTCTCTCTCTTCTCTCTCTAACTAACTAACTAACTAATACATAAAGCGCATTCTGTCGGTCTGTCTGCCTGTCTGTTAGTGTATCTTTATCCAGTACAGTATGTTTGTTGCTGGTGATACCAATTCACAATTTCGCCTGATCTTCGCCACATGTCGCACGGTGACTCCGCAGCACACTGGGCACATCAAGAGTGACCCATTTTGGTGCTACAAGGTCGCATTTGTTGCATTTGATGCGACCATATGGCGAAGCAAAGCGATGTGGGCATTTGAAGCGAGTCAAAGGCGCCCCGCGCCCGGCGTTCATATAGATTGAAAACATCCCACCGTTTACGGTCAGCCGGAATAACTCTGTTGGCAGAACGCTAGACTGAAGTTCTTAACGTTCCCGGTTCAGTCCAAGAATCCGATATTTTTTTGTGATGGTTTTATTGTTGTTGAAATTAGTATTATTGTTATCATCATTATTATCAGCGTCATCATCATCATCATCATTATAATTATTGTAGTTGTTATTATTACTATTACTATCATCATCATCATTATAATTATTGTAGTTGTTATTATTACTATTACTATTATCATTATCATTATTGTTGTTGTTGTTAGTATTATTATCATTATCATTATTACTATTATTGCTATCATTATTATTATTGCTGTTCTTGTTGTTGTTGTTGTTGTTGATAACATTATCATCATCATTATCATTATTGCCATCATTAATAATGTTTTCCTCAAGAGATTCTAAACGGTTCTAAGGCGAAGGCAATAGGGGAAATGTGAATGTGGGTGGAGGAGGGAATAGGGGAAATGTGAATGTGGGTGGAGGAGGGAATAGGGAAATGTGGATGTGGGTGGAGGAGGGAATGGGGAAATGTGGATGTGGATGGAGGAGGGAATAGGGGAAATGTGGATGTGGATGGAGGAGGGAATAGGGAAATGTGGATGTGGGTGGAGGAGGGAATAGGGGAAATGTGGATGTGGGTGGAGGAGGGAATAGGGAAATGTGGATGTGGGTGGAGGAGGGAATAGGGGAAATGTGGATGTGGTGGAGGAGGGAATAGGGGAAATGTGGATGTGGGAGGAGGAGGGAATAGGGGAAATGTGGATGTGGTGAGGAGGGAAGGGAATAGGGGAAAATGGGATGTGGATGTGGGAGGGGAGGGAATAGGGGAAAATGTGGATGTGGGTGGAGGAGGGAATAGGGGAAAATGTGGATGTGGGTGGAGGAGGGAATAGGGGAAATGTGGATGTGGTGGAGGAGGGAATAGGGGAAATGTGGATGTGGGAGGAGGAGGGAATAGGGGAAATGTGGATGTGGATGGAGGAGGGAATAGGGAAAATGTGGATGTGGATGGAGGAGGGAATAGGGGAAATGTGGATGTGGATGGAGGAGGGATAGGGGAAAATGTGGATGTGGATGAGGAGGGAATAGGGAAAATGTGGATGTGGGTGGAGGAGGGAATAGGGAAAATGTGGATGTGGGTGGAGGAGGGAATAGGGGAAAATGTGGATGTGGGTGGAGGAGGGAATAGGGGAAATGTGGATGTGGGTGGAGGAGGGAATGGGGAAAATGTGGATGTGGGATGGAGGAGGGAATAGGGGAAATGTGGATGTGGGAGGAGGAGGGAATAGGGGAAATGTGGATGTGGGAGGAGGAGGGAATGGGGAAAATGTGGATGTGGGAGGAGGAGGGAATAGGGAAATGTGGATGTGGGATGGAGGAGGGAATGGGGAAAATGTGGATGTGGATGGAGGAGGGAATGGGGAAAATGTGGATGTGGGAGGAGGAGGGAATGGGGAAAATGTGGATGTGGGTGGGGAATGGGAAATGTGGATGTGGTGGAGGAGGGAATGGGAAAATGTGGATGTGGGTGGAGGAGGGAATGGGGAAAATGTGGATGTGGGGAGGAGGGAATGGGAAATGTGGATGTGAGGAGGAGGAATAGGGGAAATGTGGATGTGGGTGGAGGAGGGAATGGGGAAAATGTGGATGTGGATGGAGGAGGGAATAGGGGAAATGTGGATGTGGGTGGAGGGAATGGGAAATGGGAGTGGAGGAGGAGGAATGGGAATGTGGATGTGGGGGAGGAGGAATGGGGAAATGTGGATGTGGGGAGGAGGGAATGGGGAAATGTGGATGTGGGATGGGGATGGAAGAGGGAATGTGGGT
>CM065714.1:57226135-57231135 GCA_033310375.1 Conus canariensis
ATTAAGGTAGAAAGAAAGGCAGATGAAAAACAATAAACAAACAAAACAGTGAAGAAAACACAGAAAGCAAAAGAAGAAAGACAGAAGAAAGAAAGCAAGGATGGAAGACAAAAAAAAAAAAAAAAAAGAAAAAGGAAAGAAAGGAAGGAGGGAAGAGAAAGAAAGAAAGTAAAAACGAGCGCAGCTGGAAAGGAAGTTATAAGGAAAGAAAGACACTGATTTGAAAACAAATGAAGGAATGAAAAATGGCGGAATACAGAGAATACAAAAGAAAAAAAGTTGAAAAAAGGAAAAGAAAGAAATTCCGCGCGCGCGCGTCTGTGTGTGTGTGTGTGTGTGTGTGTGTGTGTGTGTGTGTGTGTGTGCGTGCGTGCGTGCGTGCGTGCGTGCGTGTGTGTGTGTGTGTGTGTGTGTGTGTGTGTGTGTGTGTGTGTGTGTGTGTGTGTGCGTGCGCGCGCGCATGTGTGTGTGTGTGTGTGTGTGTGTGTGTGTGCGTGCGTGTGTGTGTGTGTGTGTGAGTGTGTGTGTGTGTGTGTGTGTGTGTGTGTGTGTGTGTGTGTGTGTGTGTGTGAAGAAAAGAAAGAAAAACAAAGAAAGACAAGAGAATCACACTCACAAGAACACCAGCAACATGACACCACCAGCTACTGGTCGACTTACCCTCCCCCATCCTGCTCGTTGTATATACTCCAGGTGAGGTTTTGTTTGTTGTCGTCGTCGTGTAAACTCCACGCCACACCACACCACACCACACCACACCGCCGCTTTGTTCACAATAATCACTTGTCAACTCCCGTTGTTAATCAGATCCTGCAAAGGCTTTTCTCCCGTTTTGCCTTCAGGTCATCAACTCTGAAATGTTAATTTTCCCCAACAATCTCACGCTTGGTCGCACACTTGAGCGACTTTAAAGCAGCGGTGAAGAGCGCATCATCGGGAAGAATCCGGGTTGTGCTTCTTCTGAGAGAAAGAGAAAAGATGTTTGGTTGGTTGTGTACAGCTGTGATGGATTTCTTATCACGTGTGTTGTAGAAAGAAGTCTGTTTATACACTGGGGAAAAAATGCACTGTTTCGTTTGTATGTGTGTTTATCAACGTAATGCTTATGTACTTATTTACTGATATATTGATTTACGTATTTGATTCTTATTACCTGTTAGTTCATTGATTTGTTTGGGCTACCTGTTCATTCGTTCGCTTGTTTGCATATGCATTGATTCGCTTCAATGCCGACAGACAGACAGACATACACACACACAAACGCGCGCGCGCGCGCGCGCGCGTGTGTGTGTGTACATGCGTGTGTGTGTGTGTGTGCGTGTGCGTGCGTGTGTGTGTGTGTGTGTGTGTGTGTGTGTGTGTGTGTGTGTGTGTGTGTGTGTGTGTGTGCCATAAAACAAAGTGATGTGATACAAAACATAAAATACTATGTCCAAATATACCGCTAAACATAATTATGGCGATGAATTCTTGCGAACACATCCTACCCTATATTTATCCACCCCTCTCCCTCCTTTCATCCCTTCCCATTCTGGCCCCTCCTTCCCTCCAAAAAGAAAAAAAAACTTCACTTTCTGAACTTATACAGACAGTAGTACTCACGTGCACTCAAAGTTATAACCTCAAAGTAAACCGCACCCGTCACTTCGCTAAGGTTCGTAGCATCCACACAAACAGCACCATTGTTACGACACACCAGATCGAAAACTTCTCAAACACTTCTCTCCGCTGCTCTCCGGCAAGATGTGTACCTGAAACAGGTGATGACGAGGATGACAACGACGATGGAGAGACCAAAATAGGGACACCATGCCAGGTTGTGGTGATCGTGTTCATCGATTGACTTTGAACTGGCGGTCTTGTCGCCTTTAACGTGTTGTCTGTTAGTCTGTGTGTACGTCTGCCAACAGCCATCGTGCAAACAAAGAGGGGGAAACGAGGTTGGCGGTATGGGTAATTTGTCGTGTCAAAAGTTTTGTTTTAGTTTCAACACGGAGGCGTCACCACGTTAAGGGGATTAGTCCATACACGCTCCACCATTTCTGCTGCGCTACGAAGTCACAATGGTCAGTTTTAGTTTCTGTTTAACCAAGGAGTATTCACCGCGTGCGCGCGTGGTCCATATTCGCTAAGAACATTTTCAAAGTGCTAAGCCTCAATGCGCGGAGAGGCGGAGCAGGGGGGTGGAAGTGGGGTGGGGTGTAGTGAAGGAGGTAAATGAATAAGTACATAGAAGAAGATTCGGGAAGAGGATTTCACGGACAAGTCTTAGCATGTACCTGATCTGTGCATTATCGGCACAAGCGCTCAGTCCAGCTATATCAAAGGATATGTCCTATAATGTCCATCGTTAATTCAACCCAATTCAATACTAGTCATAATGCCCGATAATTTACATCGTTAATGTAATGTTTTTTTTTAAATACTAGTCGATATGCTCCCTTTCCAGAGAGGTATCATACCATGAAGTAAACGAGGAATCACTCCAGACTTCAAATTTTTCCGAAATAAAAAGAGAAAATACATTCGGAATTGCTGCCACATAAAAATGTAAATTAACGAGATAAATCATATACAAACACAAAACACATATTAAAACATGACACTAGTTATACTACTACATTATGATAAGCCGTAGTTGCTCTTAAAACAACTCAAGTAAATAGGTACATTTTTTGTTGTTGTCGTCATTGTCTAAGTGCTTACATGCTTTATTATTATCAGTCATTCCTTGTCTGATGTACTAGTTCCACTATCATTGTCAATGAATATTCGAGTACAGTCAAACGTTTGTAAAGCAGGATATGGTTGGAATATGTTCTATCTGCTTTACCATGATGTACTCACAATTTACTTCAATGCTTGCCAATTGTGTGAAGAAAAGTTTATTTCAATCAGGTAAGTAGGTCAGCGGATTTGTGTAAACATTTACTCACATCTTAAAGTCAGGTCTACGCAGAGGCCAGTCTATGCCTCTCCCTTCATCAGACTCACTCACAAACCTCTAGACATACACATGCGTGTACGCGAACACAGGCAACAGCCACAATGCATTCTTATATACATGCACAAATACACGCTTGCGCATGAGAGAGAGAGAGAGAGAGAGAGAGAGAGAGAGAGGGGGGGGGGGGGGGGGGGGCACGCGCTTAGACAAAAACGCCATCTTATCAATCGCTCTGTTGATTTAAGCGGGACATATTACTTCGTTCAACAACCCAGCACCTGAAGACGGTAGTCAGGAGAAAGGCGTTATACGTTTGTCATGTAACCGTGTAATTCATTTTTCTTTGTTGTCATCAACCTCAGCACTATCAGTCATGCCTTCCATACAACTGACACGTGCTGTCTCCTATTCATGTAGCAATCCTTTGGCTCTTACCTAAGAATTGTCCTTGTTTGTCAGGCCAATGTTCACAATCCCACCTTACAAAAAAATGCTGAAAAAAATCAGTTAAAAAAAAAAGCAAACACTTCTGGATGTACACAGAAGTTCTGGAGTTTATATTAGACGTGCATTCTTGTCTTGTACCTCTTGTAGATTTAATGAGTTGAGTAGGGACTTTGGTGGAAGTTGAATCACTCTTTGAAATAGTGTCAAATGATCTGTTCTGAAATATACGTTTGCAGTTGTTTGTATCAAGCCATAGAGTATGTTCGTTTTTGTCTGACTTACTGTTTTGTTTTCCAATATTCAACTCAGATAGCTTGCTTTGAATCGGGAGTTAAAGTTTTTAATGTCTTTGGAATACGTGTGTCACAATAAGAATGGACTTCAACGGTTCAATCTCATGGTTTTTATTATAGATATTTCTTCAGTACCTGCATAGTCGATTAAGTCAAAAGTGCGCCAAACAGGTGACGGGACAGTATGCTGAGAAGAACAAGTGGAACATGCACATGAGCACTGAATGTTCTTGTCTCACGAGCTCAAGGTGCTGCGGAAAGAAAAACCCACTACATTCAAAGAAAAATAGATGATCACGGCGCTGCACATTTCACATTGGCAGAAAAAAAGTTTGTCTTTAAGCACAGTTGTCAACGGGAAGAATATGTCGAAGATATGTTGACTGCTTATGTCCTGCTCGCTATCATCATCTCAATATGGTCACTTCCAGGCATAGGTAAATTTTTGCTTTTATTCAGTGCGTGCGTGCGTGCGTGTGCGTGTGCGTGTGCGTGTGTGTGTGTGTGTGTGTGTGTGTGTTCGTCACGTTTGTTTGTATTACTTGTAGAATAAATGTCGAAACGCGTTGCTTTACTGTCAAGTGTTCGTTCCATTCATGTGATGGTGAAATACCACTGCTTCAATTCTCAATGACGTTCAGATTTCACTGAATTCCTTCAGACGGTTTGTTTGTCAGGTCTCACGTCAAAATTATATAAATGCTCTAGTCTATCTTTTTTTTTTTCAGTGTTAAAACTACCGTTTTCATGACAGCAAATTATGATGGAGATCTTTCGAGGCAACTTAACTCCCATAGGTTTCGGCGCGGTATTAAAATTACTTGCGTGTAGATATTCTGTGTCTTGCACGGAAACACACACACACACACACACACACACACACACACACACACACACACACACACACACGCACGCACGCACGCACGCACACACGCACGCACGTACACACACACACACACACACACACACACACACACACACACACACACACACACACACACACCGCGCGTGTAACACTGGTTTGGAAGAACAGCCTGTTGATGAGGTAAGAGGATTATGCCAGGAAAATGAGGCAGCGATAACAATGGGGAGTCAGAATGAAGGGAACTGGACGAAGGGATGGGGGTGGAGAAAGGGGTGTAAGAAGAGAAATAAAGATGAGAGAGAGAGAGAGAGAGAGAGAGAGAGAGGAGGGAGGGAGAGACGTGGGGGAACTCTTTGTTGTTTATAATCTATCAATCTCCCAGCTGGAATAAAAGCACAGCAGTTTTAATAAACACATACGGCAGTGCATGAGAGAGATCAAGGACAAC
>CM065714.1:57236135-57248635 GCA_033310375.1 Conus canariensis
CACGTACGCACGCGCGCACGCATGCACGCGTGTTCACATCTCCCTAACTCGGTTAATCTAATTTCAAAATGTCTTTTAAAACGGTTAATAGCTTACGGGGAAAATTTAATGTTTATGCATGCTATTTTGACGTTCAATTCCTTAAAACTAGAATGTTCTACGACAGCTCGAAAGAAACACTTGTTGACATTTTAAGAATTCATTTTTTTCGGAAGTCTCCTTATGAAATGATGATTTTATTGTTCTAAGTCCATCATTTAGGTTATTTGGAACAGTAAATGTATGCCGGAAAATGAGTGAAACCTAAGAGGGTTTACACACACACACACACACACACACACACACACACACACACACACACACACACACACACACACACACGCACGCACGCACGCACACACACACACACGAAACCAGTTTTTCTGTTTTCGACATGTTGATAATTTATATTTGTTGGAAAAGCCAGTTTTTCTGTTTTCGACTAGTTGATAATTTAAATTGGTAGGAAAAGCACACACACACACACACACACACACACACACACACACACACACACACACACACACACACACGCACACACATTCACAAACGTATGCACACACACACACGCGCACACACACACACACACACACACACACACACACACACACACACACACACACACACAAAACACATGCACTCACGCACCCATACACATACACAAGCACGTGCGTGCGCATAATTGTTACGGATGGTGTGGTGCTGTGTGTATGACTGTCTGACTCTCACTTTCAAAAGTTTGGATGCGTGTAACGATTTTTACCTACACACACCCACACCACACGAACATGGATGTCAGGCAACACACAAGTTAAGGATCTTTCTTTTATACGCTGCCTGAACCATCAAAAATAAACACATATAAATATATTATATCAATACAAATCATATCACATATCATATCAATATAATCTAGCACTAAATCAATACACGCCACCACTATCAAGGGCATTCAACAAACACGGGGAGCCTCAACCGTCGCTCTAAAAAACTGACACATTATATATATATATATATATGTATATAGATAATATATATAATATATATATATATATATATATATTTTTTTTTTTTTTTTTTTAGCACATTTCTCACTGGCACCGTCAGTAGTGTCCCTACAGACACAGTCCACACAGATCCACACAGATCCTGGATCGTTCATCAAGATTATTACAAATATTATTCTATGTTATTTTTGTAAGCTGATCGATTGGTGATGAATGCGATGATATGATGAAAATGCTACTATAGAGTTTCTTTCCCGTCGGAGACTGCATGACAGACACGTAGTTTACGCTTACTTTCATAATGTATACAGGTGTCCACCAGGCCCGAGACATATAGTGACACAAAGAGCAAAACAGGCTCGGGAGATACAGACACCTGCAGTGTTGATCAGATATAGTCAGCGACACTTTTAAAGACGCATCCATTTTAAGCAGATGAAACTCGACTTGTGGTTTCAGTCTTCCCAGTATTCCCCACAGCAAACTCAGCTCTGCACAAGAGATGATCGGGGCCGGAGAAAGCCTCAAATCAATGGTTCTGATGGGAATCGAACCCACGACCACCAAGCCGGACATCCGTGGCGCTGTGGTCAGCGCCACGGAGGCTGTAAGATTATTGTTAATGCTATTACATTATTTATTAAACTTACTTTAATGAAAGTGGGTGGACAGATGGAATGTGGCCCAAAAGACAACATGCAGTAGAATTTTAAGTGTTTCTGTGTCCCAGATCCGGATTTAACGGCGGGTTCATTATCTGTACACATCATTTAATAACATTATACAATTTCCATTGAACATCAGCACTGGGAAGCCACTGTCACGAACTGATAACTATCGGCGAAATAATATCTTTTCTCTTTCTCTGTCTCCCCCCACCCCCCCTCTCTCTCTCTCTCTCTCTCTCTCTCTCTCTCTCTCTCTCTCTCTCTCTCTCTCTCTCGCTGACACGCTGTCATTTGTTACTTTGCATGTCTCACCAAAGAAAAATCGCACGGGGAGGCAACTCATTCATTCCCTGCCAACTATTACTTCCCCTGGCGGGAATAAATGTTTTCATTTATGAACTGACTCGAAGAACGGAGTCACGACCTTGGACTGTTCCATCTTGGCGGAGGTCTGCGTTTTTTCCGAATGTCGTTCTAGTTATTATCATCACCATCAGTGTTATAGATATCATTATGAACATTATTATTATTATTAATATTATTACTATTATTATTATTATTATTACTATTATTATTATTATTATTATTATTATCATTATTATTATCATTATTATTATTACTATTATCAAAACAATAGTGATAATAATGATAATGACTTTTAGTGCTCCGGTAATATTTTTATTCTCTTTGGTGCCCTTGGAAACCAGACAAAACATATTCTTGACAATCAGTATGAGTTTGCGCTGTCATTTTACTTTAAAAAAAAAAAAAGAAGCTAGAATCAATCTTTCCAATCCTTTTCTTTTTTTTTCTCTTCCGGTTTTTCTGTCGTTGATGATGTTGCTCTTTGTTTTCTTTGTTGCTGTTTGTTTTCTTCTTCTTCATCTGATAATTTTCTTCCTCTTCTTCATCGCCATCGCCATCATCATCATCATCATCATCATCATAATGATCGCTTGTTCCTTAATTCCTCCTCATCCGCTTTTTCTTCCTTTTCCTTCTTCTCTTCGTTTCTTCGTCTTTATCATCTTCACTATGATTTTCGTATTGTTGTTCTTTTCGTGTTCCTATTTTTCTTCCTCTCCTTCCTCTTCTTACGTTTCTTCTATATGTTCTTTTCTCTCTTCTTCTTGTTCTTTCTTCTTCTTCATTATTGTTATTTTTCCGCTGTTTCTTCCTCCCCTCCTCCTTCATCTTCTTATTCTTTATCTCTTTCATCACAAGCCTTTCCAATATGATTTTATCTCACACCAGAGGCTGATGACAATGACAGCGTGCAAGACTTATTATCATGGTTCAGAGGACAAAGACCAAAACAAAAAATAACTTTTTTTTTAAAAATTAAATCGGAAGCTTCTTCCAAGGCCTATTGTGACAAGCGAGCCCTTTTCTTTCCATTGTTCTCTTCGTGAAATCTTGGCAATTTGAAAAGTGACCATTTATTAAAAAAAATCTATAAACTGATCGCCAAACATCCTGGCTACAACAACAAACAGCTAAATGTCAAACCATTTATTTTTTCAGACAGCATCAATGCTGTCAGCCACTTGCCAAGGGTGGACAGCACTTTGCAGCGCTCGATAGCATGTTTGTCGCTCTCAATAGCCGCCTTATCCCCCCCCCCCCCACCCCCTATCGGAAGCCCGCTTGTCTCTCAAAGGTCTTGGTCGACCTCTGCAATCATGCAGTTTATCACGGTGCGGTGCACTACACAAGGCGTGTTAAGAGGCAGGAGAACAAAGAAAGCGTTGACATCCCGATGCGACTCATTAAGAGCGCGACCGCTCGGTTGGGCCGTGTTCAGTCAGTGAAACTTTTCTCCTTTTCTGTCTTCTTTTTGGATACACTTGTCTTCTTTTTTTTTCCAATCATGTCCTTTTTTTTCTTTATTATGTCCTTATTTTGTCTCTCTTGTCCTTTTCTCTTTGCCCTGTTCTCTTTTTCTCTTTCGAATTCTCTTTTTTTTTTTCTTTAATAGTTTTTTTTTTCCATATATGTTCCCTGTTCCCCTTATCCTGTTTCCTTTCCCCGCCTACCGTATCCCCTTTTTCTCCTACTATGACCTTCTCTACTCTACCTTGCCCCCCTCCCCCCTCCTGTCTTATTTCCTATTGTGTCAATTTGTTACCTTTCGTATCATCCTCCCTACCCTGTCCTCTCCTCCCTCCCCATCGTATCCTGTTTTTTTCTCCATGTCACAACCTTTTCCACTTCTAACTTGTCCTTTTCCTTCTACCCTATGATCTTTTGCGCTGTCCTCTTTTCCAGGCTGATCCCTTCCCTGCCATGTTCCCCTATCCTGTCCCAGTTTCCCTGTCCTGTTCCCTTTTCCTGTCACGTCCCTTGTTTTCCTTACCTGTCCCCTATTTTGACCTTCTCTCTTCCGTGTTTTCCTTACCTGTCCCCTATTTTGACCTTCTCTCTTCCGTGTTTTCCTTACCTGTCCCCTATTTTGACCTTCTCTCTTCCGTGTTTTCCTTACCTGTCCCCTATTTTGACCTTTTCTCTTCCGTGTTTTCCTTACCTGTCCCCTATTTTGACCTTTTCTCTTCCGTGTTTTCCTTACCTGTCCCCTATTTTGACCTTCTCTCTTCCGTGTTTTCCTTACCTGTCCCCTATTTCGACCTTCTCTCTTCCGTGTTTTCCTTACCTGTCCCCTATTTCGACCTTCTCTCTTCCGTGTTTTCCTTACCTGTCCCCTATTTTGACCTTCTCTCTTCCGTGTTTTCCTTACCTGTCTATGTTTTGTCTACCCTGTCCCCTTTTCCTACCTTTTCTTTTTTTTCCCTTTCATGTCCTGTAATGCTGTCCCCTGTCCTGTCCTGATACTGTGAATTCTGTCTTTTTTTTTTTTTGCTCTACCCTGTCCTGTTTTTTGCGTACCCTGTCTTGTCCGGACTGAAATGGCTGGACGGGGCTTGTAGGAAAAGTTGTAACAGGTAGGGAAAAGGAGAGCTGGATGAAGGTTCCATGTGCTAAAACCAGCAGCATAATACGGACAAGGGGTGATGGTTGCATGCCGCATAGTGTAAACGTAGTAACAGTTAGGGACAAAGGAATGCTGACTGAACAATGTATGTAGTAAAAATAGTAACAAGAAGGACGTGTGTAATAAAAATAGTAACAAGCTGGGAAAAGGAACGCTGTCTGTACAATGCATGTAGTAGAAATAGTAATAAGTAGGGAAAAGGAGTATCGCCTGAACGATGCATGTAGTAAAAATAGTATCGTGCAGGGAAAAGGAGTCCTGCCTGAACGATGCATGTAGTAAAAATAGTAACGTGCAGGGAAAAGGTGTGCGGCCTGACCAAGCCACTCAGGGCTGCAACGGGACAAGCAGGGAGTGGTGTGATTGTGGACAAGGGTGCCGGCAAGGGAAGTAATGCCACTGGAGCCGCACAGAAATGAGCCCCCCCCCCCCCCCCCCCCCCCCCCCCCCCCCCCCCAATGATAATAGTAAAAAAAAATTAATAATAAAGACTTTTTTCTTGGGATGTTCCCATTGTTGTGGTGCCTTTTTCTTCTGGAGTTCTTACATTTGTGAACAGATATCAAGGACAAGATTTACACACACACACACACACACACACACACAACACACACACACACAGAATGAAACACACAACCATCCACAGCGACCTTTTTTATGCTGAGCATGTCACACTGAGCACAGTCGTAGCCACCTCTAAAAACAGCCTCCCCCAAAACGGATGAGACATTAACACCTGCAACTCCCACTCACAGGCCAAGTCCGGGTAATTTATTCCCCCTGGGCTGTCAAGTCAACTACTGTGTGATTTCATCAGCCGTTCCAGTGCTGCGTGCGTTATCGCTCGATCACACCCGTCATTAATCGTACGGCGCAATCGACGTTTCCAGCCACGTCATTGAAGCTGTGATGGATTTATTTTGGCACTCGGGCTTTTTTTATCGTGTACCGCCAATGGAGCAATATCATGTTATTCCCCTGACTGACGTATTTAGACACCCGCAGTGGGGCTGTGTTGTTGGTCATGTTATGACCGAAATTTGTGACAGATTAAGGGACTGATTATCGTTTTAGCATGGGCGCGTTAATGCAGTAAGCATGATGATTATGATGAATATTAAGATTGAATGTTGTGTCACAAGATAATATGCGATTGACGAAGACCTTTCTGTACACTTTACTTTGCTCTGTCAGTCGTTTTCCTTGTAACAAAAACACAAATTAATGAACTTTGAAATTTTTTTCCTGTAACAAATACACAAATAAATTAACTTTGAAACGTTTATTTCAGCCAGACTTAAGCCTAATAACTGAAAATCAAGGGAGAAAATGGGCTACAGCCATGCCGATTTTACTTCGACTACTACTACTACAACCATAATCATGATATAGTGAATACACCCAGCCTACCAACATGTTTATCCCTTGTTTCTTGTGGTGCAAAATCAAACCTGCATTGTTGAAATCAACCATCTTACCGGTCATCTGGTCAAATGGTCCAAAACAACAAGACATCCACGTGAAAATATCGGTGCCCTTTTTAGGATTTACATCACGCCACAAACCAACCGAAGCAAAACGTAAGCTGGATACGAACAATCTTACACAAAGACATCGGTTCCGCCTGACTGCTTTTCTGCCGTTAAACTGGTCACATTATAGTTTCGCATACATGAGTGGGCAGCTGGCCTTAAATCCCCCTCTCCGATTTAGTGTTTTATTTTCAGTGAGATTTGTTGCAATAATAAACCTGCTTCCTCAACATTTTCATCATCATCAACAGTTTTATGGCTACCTTGCCCCTCTCCATTTGTAAGCCTATGAATAAAACTATAACACGAACCATTTTTCTTGCAGAGTAAAAAATCAAATCACATTATTGAAATCAGCTGACTGACCAATCATTCAGTGAAATGGTCCAAAACAACAAGACACACAGCTGAAAAGAACAGGGCCCTCTCTGGGATTTACATCATAGTACAAACCAACCGAAGCGAAACGCTAGGTAGATACGAGCAATGCTACACAAAGACATCTTGTTTGCTCTGTATGCTTCTCTCTTGTCCTTTCTGCCAGGCGATTGGGTCGTAAGCAGCATTCGTTTGGACTTAAGGGCGTCTGTTTATTTCATCAAGGGAGGAAGAGTTACCCTACTTGTTCTTTAATCACGTTGCTGAAATTAACCAACGGACCAATCATCCAGTCAAATGGTCCAGAACAACAAGACAAAGAGGTGAAACTAGTGGTACTTTCTTTGGGAATTACATCACTGCACAAACCAACCGAAGCGAAACGCTAGAGGGAGACGAACAATCTTCCACAAAGACATCGGTTCCGCCTGACTGCTGTTAGTTAATGTGCACTCTTCTTATAAACCGGTCACATTTCAAAATGTGTGGTATATATAACTGGGCATTTGGCTTTAACGCCCCCTCCCCTCCTTCCCCCCCCCCCCCCCTTTCCCACTTAGTATTTTATTTTCAGTGAGATTTGTTGTCCTAATAACCCTCTTGTCCGACTGTAAATATCAAACAAGAAAGATAACTTTCCGCTGCAATATCGAGATAGCAACACACCCGTTACTCCAAACACATGTTCTTTATGGCACCAACTCACCTGGCACAAAAGCAGACACAAGGCACACACAACACATAGAGATCATCTCTGATGCTACACGACTGTGCCCTTAATTTCTTTAAGGCCATAGAAAATTCATTGGTGTGCATTGTCAGTGAATGAATTAAATCAAGTTTAAGATCAACATCCGCCTCAAATGATACCATTGACAGGGAAAACCATTCCACGTGAATGGATAATGGAGGAGGGGGGGGGGGGGAGAGACAAGGGACCACATCTGATACAACCATACCTCCAGAACAACAACACGTTAAGATGGGTGGCGAAAATGGCAATTTTCTTCTTTGGAGTGAATGGGATTGGAGCTCGCAATATGTGAATAATCGTAAACCAGGCAGTCAACTTTGGTTGCCGTATACGAATATGTAACCGGTATATGGGGTTAAGGAAGTGTGTGTGTGTGTGTGTGTGTGTGTGTGTGTGTGTGTGTGTGTGTTAGGGGGGGGGGGTGAGGAAGAAAGGGCAGGAGGGAGTGGGAAGGGTCAACGGGAGGGAAAATGATGATGTTGAGTCCACTACTAAAAGTCATCCCCACCCCTGCCTGCTACACACCCGTCTGCTTGTGTCATCCCAACAACGGCGAGAATTCTGGAAAGTTTCATCCATCAGCCCAAGGGCGTTACTGTCTGTGGTGTTTGGGAGGGGGTAAAAGTAATTGTGGAACATAATGCGGCAAATAGCCTTTCCGACCTGCAGCCGTCTGTGTGGAAGATAAAGTAGATTATGAACTTAAAGAAGGTGAAGGAAAGAGTAGGCTGTTTAAACCTTGAGTTTTGTCATCTGTGTCTTTCATTTGTATGTGTCAGTGTATATATCAGGCGATGTGGCCCGCCGAATTCTGCAATCTTCCTCCCGATTGGTAGCCCATAAGACGGTAATTCACTTGCTGAAGACATCAAACACAGCCGCTGTGGTACCACCACAATTTATAAAGGCATAGGTAACACGCCAGAACATGGGAAGAAAGATCTTTATCATCACCCTCATCATCATTATCATCGTGGCCTTTATGGTCATCACCATCAACAGCAATAGTATCCGAAACAGAGAGCTAGCTCTGCTACACACACACACACACACACACACACACACACACACGCGCGCGCGCGTACTGAAACTTGGAGCACAAACAACGATAGCGAAAACGCACAAAACACACTGCAGCCATTTCTTGTTAGTAATTGTCAATGTCGGATAATGAGAAGGAAGGAGGACGAAGATGAAAAACAGAAGGAACAGAGACCTGGAAAGAGATGGGAGAAAGGAAAGGACGGAAAGTGATGGGAAGTGGAAGTAGGGATAGCGAGCTAGACTGGAAGAGGGGCGAAGGGATACTACCCCCCCCCCCTCCCCGTCGACCTCCACCACTCACACTGGACTTGCCAGCTAAGGCCATGTTTCTCTAGAGCGGGAGCGAGGGCGAAGTGGCGTGTGACGTCATCGATGGATTGATGGGGGAGGGGGTGAGGGGGTGGGGGTGAGGGGTGGGGGGAAGGAGGATGAAAATAGGAATACGATGCTGTGGGTGGACTCATTAAATCCAGGCATGAAACCAGCATGGCATTAGTTCTCTGTCAATTACAGTCACTTTGTTGGTAGTCCAACCGGCCAAACGAACCAAATTAGGACTGCAGTCTTGTTCGTTATCACAGGAATACAAGAAGAGTCGTAGTCCAGGTTAAGAAATGAATCAACATGACATCTGTAAAAAATCCCTACAGCACTGGTTCTTGATAATGTATGGTCCGGAAAGACAACAGGTATCGATCTCCTTAAAAAAATCGTAACATACATCTGAAGGAACACTTCTGAGGAGGGTACTTAAGAACTCTGTTGTACAATACTTTTTTTTCTGTTTCACGACGAAACAATTCCCAAAATAAGGAGGTGACTTATGCTATGCAAGCAAGCAGTTATGTCCCTTGACATCTTAAAGCAATTCCATGTGCGTGCCTGCGTCCTATGTGAACACAGCGAACGCAGGCTTCCAAGGGTGGCGCAGGATTGCTCCCGGCTGACTGCTTCAGCAGGTGAGGGCAGTCATTCTGTGGACTCCACTGGCATCTTCGGGTGTACCTTTCTCTTCTGGAACAGTGCAGCACAGGTTGTTTAAATCCACTGTCGAGTCTGTGTTGCTCTACAACTCGGAAACATGGACCTTAACAAAGCAGATGGAGAAGAGTCTTGATGGGACGTATACCCGCATATTAAGGATGGCATTAAATGTCTCTTGGAAGCAGCACGCGACTAACGAAGAGCTAGATGGACACCTCCCTAAAGTTAGTGACAAGATAAGAACACGTAGGCTTTGCCTAGCCGGTCACTGTATACGACATCCAGAGGAAGTTGGTTCACAACTTATACTGTGGCAGCCAACTGGGGGGGGGGGGGGGGGGGGGAGGGGGAGAGAGCAAACAGGGGAAGGAAGACAACAGACTTCATTGATCTTCTTAAAAGGGACCCTGGCCTCGAAAACATCGATGAGATCAAGGCAGCTATGTCGGACAGGAGCAAGTGGAAGGAATACGTCACAGAGGCTAGATCGGGAGATCGGCCAAACTGAACTGAACTGAAGGTTGTGCATCATGGAGTGTCTTTACCTAGGAAAATCTAGAAGTGAGAGCGGAATGTATGACCTGGACGTAACTTGCATAGCACTCTCTACCTTGCCATTCCCAAGAATAGTTGGAGGGAAACCGTTTAAAGACAGTACGGATCTGGGGAAAAAAATGTTTGTCTTATTGGTACAAACTTAAAAGAAAAATTACTATATCCCCGAACGTAAAAACCAAATAAATTACACTACAAACACGACACGTTTCGACCTCTTGGCCTTCTTCAACTAAGACAAACAACATATAAGACAATGAAAACGAGGAACGAACAATCGCTTATCTCCTCAACTTGGGCGCAAAATGGTAGTTCAGTCACTTTGCCAGAGTTCTTCTTTTTCTTTAGCGTAAATTAGAATTCAGCATTTCATATCTGTACAAGCAAATAGAGGAATTAGACATCTTTTCATGGAATGAACTTGCCTTACTAAAAAAAAAGAAAAAAAAAAAAAGAAAACGAAGGAAAAAAACCATGGAAACAAAGAAACAAAAGATAAACAAACAAGGCATCCTAGGCGAAGCTATTTAATTGCTTCCTATACCATCACCACCAGGAGCTTAGGCAGGAACAATGTTGCAATTGTCACTTTTCACATAAGGGAAACTATTCACAGAATTTCAGAAGATCTGGGTGACGGATACAGCTGACAGTAATTGCAGCTACAGCGGAAACGAAGTCTGATTTTTAAAAAAAAGGAGAATGTATTCATGCTTCGTTTGGGACACCATTCTTAGCACCAAAGCCAGGGTAATTGGACACCATTCTTAGCACTAAAGCCAGGGTAATTGGACACCATTCTTAGCACCAAAGCCAGGGTAATTGGACACCATTCCCAGCATCAAAGCCAGAGTAATGGGACACCATTCTTAGCACCAAAGCCAGAGTAATGGGACACCATTCTTAGCACCAAAGCCAGGGTAATTGGACACCATTCTTAGCACCAAAGCCAGGGTAATTGGACACCATTCTTAGCACCAAAGCCAGAGTAATGGGACACCATTCTTAGCACCAAAGCCAGAGTAATGGGACACCATTCTTAGCACCAAAGCCAGAGTAATGGGACACCATTCTTAGCACCAAAGCCAGAGTAATGGGACACCATTCTTAGCACCAAAGCCAGAGTAATGGGACATCATTCTTAGCACCAAAGCCAGAGTAATGGGACACCATTCTTAGCACCAAAGCCAGAGTAATGGGACACCATTCTTAGCACCAAAGCCAGAGTAATGGGACACCATTCTTAGCACTAAAGCCAGAGTAATGGGACACCATTCTTAGCACCAAAGCCAGAGTAATGGGACACCATTCTTAGCACCAAAGCCAGAGTAATGGGACACCATTCTTAGCACCAAAGCCAGAGTAATGGGACACCATTCTTAGCACCAAAGCCAGAGTAATGGGACACCATTCTTAGCACCAAAGCCAGAGTAATGGGACACCATTCTTAGCACCAAAGTCAGAGTAATGGGACACCATTCTTAGCACCAAAGCCAGAGTAATGGGACACCATTCTTAGCACCAAAGCCAGAGTAATGGGACACCATTCTTAGCACCAAAGCCAGAGTAATGGGACACCATTCTTAGCACCAAAGCCAGAGTAATGGGACACCATTCTTAGCACCAAAGCCAGAGTAATGGGACATCATTGTTAGCACCAAAGCCAGAGTAATGGGACATCATTGTTAGCACCAAAGCCAGAGTAATGGGACACCATTCTTAGCACCAAAGCCAGAGTAATGGGACACTATTCCTAGCACTAAAGCCAGAGTAATAGGACCATATTCTGATTTTTAAAAAAGAATGTATTCATGCTTTGTTTGGAACACCATTCTTAGCACCAAAGCCAGAGTAATGGGACACCATTCTTAGCACCAAAGCCAGAGTAATAGGACCATATTCTGAGCTCTAAAGCCAGTGTAATGGGACACCATTCTTAGCACTAAAGCCAGAGTAATGGGACACCATTCTAGCACCTAAGCCAGAGTAATGGGACACGATTGTTAGCACCAAAGCCAGAGTAATGGGACACCATTCTTAGCACCAAAGCCAGAGTAATGGGACACCATTCTTAGCACCAAAGCCAGAGTAATGGGACACCATTCTTAGCACCAAAGCCAGAGTAATGGGACACCATTCTTAGCACTAAAGCCAGAGTAATGGGACACCATTCTTAGCACCAAAGCCAGAGTAATGGGACACCATTCTTAGCACCAAAGCCAGAGTAATGGGACACCATTGTTAGCACCAAAGCCAGAGTAATGGGACACCATTCTTAGCACCAAAGCCAGAGTAATGGACACCATTCTTAGCACCAAAGCCAGAGTAATGGGACACCATTCTTAGCACCAAAGCCAGAGTAATGGGACACCATTCTTAGCAATAACGCCAGAGTAATGGGACACCATTCTTAGCACCAAAGCCAGAGTAATGGGACACCATTCTTAGCACCAAAGCCAGAGTAATGGGACACCATTCTTAGCATCAAAGCCAGAGTAATGGGACATCATTGTTAGCACCAAAGCCAGAGTAATGGGACACCATTCTTAG
>CM065714.1:57258635-57266135 GCA_033310375.1 Conus canariensis
CACAGAAAGGAATGGCGGGGATTCACATTCAGTAAATGAAATTCAAAACAAACAAACAAAAGCGGGATGAAGAGAAGCCCCCTGGCATATTGCGAAATTCGCATTATCAATGAAACTCCTACAACCCGGAAAACACACGCACCGAATAATAAAAAAAGAAATATGAACTAGATTCGATCATCCTCTCAGAAAAATGGCTGCATACGTTCTGGGTAACGTCCAGTACATATTACATTGAACTTTCACTTTATGCATAATTGCACTTTGACACATTGTACTTGTCATTAGTATGTTTTGCTTTTTTTTTCTGGGCTTTGGTATGTTTTGTCTTCTTTCTGGGCTTCGGTATGTTTTGTCTTTTTTCTGGGCTTCGGTTATAGATTAAATGGTTGATTTAAACATACTCATATTATCAGAGAGAGAGAGAGAGAGGAGGGGGGGATGATGATGATGATGATGATGACGATGATGATGATGGTGAGGATAATGATGATGATGATGATGAAGATGATGATGATGATGATGACGGTGATGATAATGCTGCTGCTGCTGCTGCTGATGATGATGGTGATGATGATGATGATGATGATGGTAGTGGATTTTTAGTTAGACGATGACGATTAACTATAGCATCATCAAGAGAGACACAGTGGGAGGCGGAAACAGCCAGCCAGACAAAAACACAGAGAGAGAGAGAGAGAGAGAGAGAGAGAGAGAGAGAGAGAGAGAGAGAGAGAGAGAAGACAGACAGACAGACAGACAGACAGACAGACAGAGAGACAGACAGAGAGAGGAGGAAAGGGGGGTAGCAGAAGCAGTCTTTAGTCTTTGATCTTCATAGGCAAGCCGAGCACATAAAGCTATCAAGAGACAGGGGGAAATTACATCTTAAAAAAGCAACGAACAACAAAGACAGTCAATGCCATGGTAGCTAAAATGCGACAGCATTCCCTTTTTCGCCCCCCAAATTGCATTAAAAAAATGGATAAAATCAACGAAAAACAATGCCATGTAACGGAAAATACGTAAAAAGGCCACACGGGTATGATACGGCAGGGTAGGCAGCAAGAGTACTCTTCGAACAGAGTGAGGGAAAGGTCGTACAATGTGGAACACTTTTCTTTTTTTTTTTTTTTTTGATATATTTTTTTTATTTCTTTCCTCATTCTCTCTCTTCCATTCCACAGTTCCTTCTTTCTCTCATCTCCATTCTTTCATCAACATGATCTTTCTCTTTGCTGTACATTTCCGGATGCAAATTATCACATATTTTTTGTTGTTAATCATATTTGTACATGTTTGACATTATTGTAGTAAATAATCCGTGAAACGTATTAGAAACGAGTTATCTTTTTTATCGGCTTGAAAGGATTTGAGTGAGAGTTCAATGTATGCCGAGGAAAGGTTGTTTTCTTTTTGTTGGATATACACACATACACAAACAAACAAAAATCACTATGCACAATCCTCTGAGTTCTTACAAACTACAAGCACATAAAGGCAAACAAACACACCCGCTCACTTCACTCACACCCCTCCCGTCCCTACCCACCCACACCCCCACTTTCTCTCTTCTTATGAATTAATAATACTTAAACAATATACATAATTATACAATTTATAATAATGAAGTAATGTTTTCTCCGTGTGGTACCATGTGATAGCTGTTGTATATAACGCATAACATAATTATGTTCACTGTAATGATCCTTCAAAATATAGATTTAAACAGACGTAAGCATTTCCCAGCTGAGTGTACACACCAGCACCGAAATCCCGTCCATCAGTGTCTTTATATTTCTTTAACAATCAAAAGAAAGTTAATTATATGTTCTTCAGCCCGCTACCAATATGACATCGCTACACCACAGCCGTGCCCCGCCGACCAACCAACAAACCAACCTACCAGCTAAGTTGCCGATCGGCCTACGGGTCCCAGCCGCGGCATCGCCATGCCAGACAAGCAGCGGGCCACAGGCTACAACCACACTCAATGATATTTGAATACCTTATGAAATTACCTACACATCCTGAACATATCCTCTCATGCACGTATTAAATCCAGGTATCTTATGATTTTGATTATCAATTTTCAAATAATACTTCATAATTGATCCAATTAGTGTTAAATTTTTGCAGATTCAATTGTACAGTTGCTATGTATTTTTCAAGATTATATCTTCTCTTTAGTATTTTTAGAAATACTGTTATTGAAGGCTTACATTTGTTTATTTTACAGCTAAAAATGTAGTATTTGGCTATCAGTATTATAAGATCGAATGTAGTATCAGTTGTGGAATTGTCATCTGCTCCAAATATTATTGTGTTTTCAGTCAGAGACAGATTATTCGCTATTAAACACTTTCCTTTTATTACTTCTTGCAATGATTTCCAGAAATCATTGACGTGTATGCATCTCCAGAACATATGTTCAATGCTGTCTTTTTCCTCTTCACAGAAACTACAGTTGTAACTTTCTACTATTCCCATTTCTTTCAGAGCTACATTAGTTGCAATTATTCGATGCACTATTCTCATTTGCATCCATTTTAGCTTAATATCCTTAATTTGATGAATTTTTCTAAAACATTTCTTCCAAGGTATCTGTCTATTCAGCTTCTCCGTCCATTTTGCACAACAGTTTGGTTCCCAGTTATCTTTTACTATAATTCTGTAATAAGTTTTGGAACCTTTATCTACAGAATATATTTTCTTTAATGCTGTGCTGACTTCTGCTTCAATGTTATCTTTTATCTCATTCTCAAATCCTTGTTCCCTGATGTATCGTTTAATGGATAATATACATCCACCATAAGATAGGAAATCTATTTCAATGTTATACTTTGTTCTAAATTCCTCATGGGATAGTGAATCTCCATTTGCTTGAAACAAATCAGATACTCTAAATACATTTCTATTGTTCCAGTTTTTGTGTTTTATTAGTTTATTTCCTATTTTAAAATGTTCATTGTAAAGGATTGGTTCTGCAAGTAGTTCTCTAGCATTTTCTGGTTTTATTTTATAATAGAACTGCTTATACGACATGAATACATGTTTCCAGAAAACATTGTCTTGAGTGGTGATGCACAGATGGTTTGGAGAGTACTTCTCAATGTTCTCAATAATTGGGTATGAAAAGATCAACATGTCTCTCCATCTGTGTGTTGTTTGTCTCAGTCTTTTTATCCATGTTAATTTTAAAGCAGTGATGAGAGCATTTATGTCAGGTAGATTCAACCCACCATCCTGTACATCTTTAATAACTGTTTTTCGACTAATTCTGTCTTGTTTTTTATTCCATACAAACCAGTAACATAAGTCTTGTAATTCTTTAACAAATGTGTCAGGTGGATTTGGAAGCATCAACCATAGGTAAGTCAGTTTTGACAGAATTAATGATTTTAAGACAGCAATTCTTCCTAAAGGGGTAATGATTCTATTTAGCCAAATTTTAAATAGTGCCTTCACTTCTATCATTCTATCTTTGTAGTTTCTTTTTTCCATGTGTGTTAAGTCCTGAGTAAACCAAATTCCTAATATTTTGAATTCTTTTGGATTCCAGATCATCTTTAAATGTTCCATATATCTTATTTCACTATGCTTTTGTCTTCCAAGCCAAATTACTTGTGTTTTCTCTTTGTTTAAGAATAAACCTGATGTTTTCCCAAACCTATCGAGAATCTCGATAGATTTTTCAAATGATTTCTTATTCCCTGTGTTCATCAGTTGAGTGTCGTCGGCAAATTGTGATATCTTGTGTTCTTTCTCCCCGATTTGTATACCTTCAATACTATTTTCTTCTTTGATCATTACGGATAATATTTCTGCACATAATACGAAGATATATGGTGAAACTGGATCTCCTTGCCTACAACCCCTTTCTATTGAGAACCATGGTGATGTTTGGCCATTTACGATAACAGTAGACTTAATGTTTTTGTAGAATACTTCTATCCATTTACATATATCTTTACCTAAACCTACAGCCTCCAGCACTTTGTGCATAAAATCCCAATCTAACGAGTCGAACGCCTTTTCGAAGTCTAAATTAATTAGCATCCCTGGGATATTATTTATGTTGAGATGGTGTATTATGTCATAAATTAACCTAATGTTACTACCTATGTATCTATTTGGGACAAATCCTGTCTGGTCTTCACTAATCAGTGATGGAAGGACCTTTTTAATTCTGTTAGCAATACAAGCGGAGCCAATTTTGTATATAAGGTTTAAAAGTGAAATAGGTCTCCAGTTTTTTACATATTCTTTTGGTTTTCCTTCTTTGGGTATACAGATTATAATACCTTCTTTCTGGGTGTTTGATAGTTCGCCTTCTCTGAAACTTTCATTTAGAGCTCGGGTTACAAACACGCCGATTTGTTTCCAAAAAGATTTGAAAAACTCAGCTCCAAACCCATCCGATCCAGGGCTTTTTCCGTTCTTCATATTTTTCAATGCAATCCCTGCTTCTTCTATTGTTATTTCACCTTGTAATGATTTAGTCTGTTCTTCTGTTAGTTTCGGTATCTTATTCACCAAATCTTCAATATTGCATTTCACAGTTGATCTTTTTCGGTATAGATCCTCATAAAAATGTTTTACTGTAACTTTTATGTCTTCTGGTTTGTCCAGTATATTACCTTGTCCATCCAGTAGTTTTACAATTTGTTTGCTAATAAAGTTACGCTTTTCTAAACTGCAGAAATATTTACTAACCTTTTCCCCATCTGCAACCCATCTTGCTTTTGATCTTAGTAGTACACCATTCATAACCTTTTCTCTTAGTGATATCAGTTCTCTATTACTCTCTTCAATTGTCTTCAAATCCTCCTCTGATTTAAGTTCTTTACTCTCAATATCTTTAATAGTTTGCATAAGGCTGTTTTCTTTACATTGTGATTCTCTTTTTTTAATTGTGGCATACTGGATGGATTTATCTCTTATCTTCATTAATAAGAAGTCAAGAAAGACCCGATCAGACACTGTTAGTTTAGGGTCTGAGCTGTTCGACTGGTTTTCATCTTGGCTATTGTTAGCATTAATATCATTCCCCTCGTCTTTATCTGTGTATTCCTTTGTTATTTCTTCTATTAGATTATTTATTCCGTCTACATATTCTTTATCTTTTAGTAGAGATGTATTAAATTTCCAAAAAGTTTTGTGTTTAATCTCCTTTCCGAATTGAAGCTTTAGTGTAATCAGTGAATGATCAGATCTATAGCCTGGTAAAATGTCAGCATCTTCAAAATACCAGATTAAATATTCTGACAGAAGGAAGAAGTCTAGCCTACTTTGTTGCAAGGGGTAGGTCTACGCCATGTGTATCTCCTACAATCCGGGTTGTTTTCTCTCCATATATCTGCTAATGACAAATCTTGTATCATATCCTCAACTGCTTTTTTAGCTTTTGGGTTATTTATGTGTTTATAATTGTAACAATCAATTTCCTGTTCTAGTACCATATTAAAATCCCCCACCACAATAACGTTGTTATTTTTGTACGTTTTAATCTTATTTGTGAGTTCCTCATAGAATGCTGGGTCGTCTTTGTTTGGTCCATAAACACTTACTAGCAACAGTTCCTTTTCATTTGTTGTAAATGATATGATGATAAAGTTACCCTGCATATCTGTTTCCACCTTATTTATTTTGAATTCGAAATTATTGTTAAATAGTATTGCTACTCCTCGAGCATTAGATCTGTATGAGGAGAAAAAGCAGTCATACCCCCATTCCGCTTTAATGCACTTTTCCGTATCTTTTTCAAAATGAGTATCTTGTAGGCAGTATATAGAGTATTGTTTTTTTCTTAAATAATGAAATATATCTCTTCTTTTCTGATAATTCCCTAGACCTTGACAGTTTAATGATGAAATTGTTAACATGTTTACCTTGTTACCTACTGAATCCATGGTGTTTTCCTTGTAGTCAAAAACATTAAATAAAAAACCATCAAGTGCCACAAGAGGAATAAAAGCAACAAACAGGAATCCAGTTCAATGTCACAAGGGCCAAGCAAAAAGGAGTATACTTTACCACAGCATGCATTTGAACAATCATCGTAATCATGGCTTGCGTAATTACCCCGATGTGAATTAATACCGTCCATTTGGCTATGAGCTATACCTGCTATCTTTGTACCAGACAACATTCTTTGCGAGATGTCGATATTGCTAATGTATGTACCGACACGGGCTGTATACGTATAACATAAGAAACAAAACGTGGAGAAAGTCTTAAATAAACCAATGATAACAACAAGAATTATAATGTTAAAAGTGTACTCAGCACTTGAAGTCTGCACTTGAACGCCGTTCGTTGCCATTCAAGTCTTGAAAATTCACATTCAAATATATACAATGTTCTATATTATGTGCCAAAACGGACCAAAAAAAACAACAACAACCAAAAAACATAAGAATACACACACACACACACACACACACACACACACACACACACACACACACACACACACACACACACACACAAAAGCAAACCCGCAAACCGCGAGCATAAACAGTACAGCATACAAAAAGCAACATTAGATTTATCGAACTGGAAGCCCTTCCCCTTTCTCTGAATGAACATCATCAAAACATCAAACATCATCAAATTCATGCCGCATACCTCCCCTCCCCCCCCCCCATCCCACCCGCTCGTCCGCAATACACCCCCCTCCACCACCACCACACCGCCCACCGACCCACCACCTCCTCTTCTCTAAACATCCACAAACTGGAGCAAAAAAAATCTGCCAGGCGAAAAATACACCTGTTTGATAGGTCCGTATACTGAGAATACATCAATCAGTTTAGAGAATCTGCGCAGATCACGCTAACTACTGCCGATGATAATCATGATAGTAGCGAAAACAGCAATAGTAAGTAACAGCAGCAGCAGCAGCAGCAGCAGTAGTAGTGACAGCAGCAGCAGCATTGCAGTAGTTGTAGTAGTGGTGGTAGTATCAGCAGAAGAAGCAGCAGCAGCAGTAGCAGCGGCAGCAGCACTAGCAGTAGTAGTAATAGTGGCAGCAGCTGTAGCAGTAGCAGCAGCAGGCCCACTGGTAGTAATGTTTATGATCACAATAATAGTAATGATGATGATAAACAAATAAATAAGAGAGAGAGAGAGAGAGAGAGAGAGGGGGGGGGAGAGGCGGGAGCCAGATAGCAACGACGACAGGGAGAGAAAGGGTAGATGACAGAGAATCTCCCGGAATGTAGTAAGGGCCCATCACCCCATCTCCTCTATGGCTTTTCCTCTTCCCTTCCCCGGGGGGGAGGGGGGGGGGGGTCACGGGGGGAAAAGGGGGGACAAAGGGTGGCCACTCTTCCTTACTATCTCAGCACCAAATTTACAAAATTGAGACACTCACAACGTGGCAGTTCCGTAAAATACATACTTGCCGTCTCCGGCTGGTTAACACAGCTCATTCACGGACCGTAACACCCCCTCTCCCTCCTCCCCCCCCCCCCCCCCCCCCCCGAAAAAAAAAAA
>CM065714.1:57271135-57276135 GCA_033310375.1 Conus canariensis
GACAGAGAGACAGAGAGAGAATGACAATAACAACTGTTTATTCATAGAAAGACAGCGCCGCTGAATGAAGAGCGTGTGATTATAAACCACTAATTTACAATACACACAACCAGATAAACCAAATAGCATCAGGATGCTGCGTACCGTCTCATCTGAAAGGCCCTGTGTAAGTATGCTGATACATCTTTATGACACTATCACAATGCCATGACATCAGGGGCTCTGTCCGAAAGCATTGGGTCTTCTGTAGAACTTTGCTGGCATCAATTCTTTTCTGAGATAAAACAAAACAGGACAACATAGAACAAAGTGCAATTTGCCTTCAGTTTCTTTACAGATAGATAGATAGATAGATAGATAGATAGATAGATAGATAGATAGATAGATAGATAGAGAGGGAGTGAGAGAGAGAGAGAGAGAGACAGACAGACAGACTGACACAGAGGTGGGACAGAGACACTGTAACAATAAAAGGACTACTGACAGACACACGGACAGGCAGACAGACAGAGACAAACAGTGAGAAACAACCAGATGCAGGGCTGGAACAGAGAGACAGTAAAAGAGAAAAAGTATGAGAGAGACCGACGAAAACACACACACACACACACACACACACACACACACACACACACACACACACACACACACACACACACATAAGAGAGAGAGAGAGAGAGAGAGAGAGAGAGAGAGAGAGAAGAGAGAGAGAAGAGAGAGAGAGAGGGGGGGGGGATTTTAAGACAAATGCAACGCGTGACTGAAGGTCTTTTTATTTATAACTCGAGAAGATCAAACATCCAGTCTAGACACTGATACAAGCTAGCCACCAGCATGGTCAGACAGTAATTTTCAAAGAGAGAGAGAGAGAGAGAGAGAGGGAGGGGGGAGAAGGTGAGGGGTTGCCTCCCGTTAGGTAGTGCGATTAACTCAAGACATTAGAGACAGGAAGGCTTTCAGACAGAGAGACAGTCACACAGAATGTCCATTTAACTTTCAACCCCCTTCACCCGCTCAGCCCATCCCTCACCCCCCCCCAACCCTCTACCCCGCACCACACTTTCCCCATCTTTCTGCCCCACTATTACTGGCGTATCTGTGGACAGGCGAAGAGCAACAAGGACCAGAGAAGAGAACTGAAACGCACAATGCAATCTCTTCACATTTTCATTTGAATCCTTTCGAGACAAAATCGAACGCTTATTTACAGCTCGTACAAGGAACTTGAAATGGCAAGAAAAAAAAAAGAAGGAAAACGTGTGTCACTGAATTTGTCCCCTTTTCATTCAGAGAAAGACATGGTCCCTCATACAGACTCTGGAATGGGTCTGTAGGCCCAGCCTTTCTGAAAAGCGATGGTAAAAGATGATGATTGTAAGACAGACTTAAAATGAGTATTCGTCTTCGTTACCACTGGTACATTAGTCTACCTTAGAAGAGACCTCAGAAATGATTATTGTCAAAATAGGTTATATACAGTTCGTCTTTTTTTAACACTGCTTCGTCAGAAATTCTGGAAAGCAGCGGCGAAAGAAAATGACTGCATATCAGAGTTAGAGTGACTCGTCTTCTCAAACACCGCTTCGTCAGTCTATGTGGAAAGTGTGAGTTAATGGGGATGATTGACAAACAGAAGTAGAACGGTTCATTTTCAACGCCTGCCTACCTTGCGCTGAAGAGTGAAGAGATCGAAGCTGAGTACCAAATTCGTTCATTTTCGTTGTGTTATTTGCTTGTGTCTTGCCTGAAGGAGACCTAAAAGGTCGAAACGCGTCGTGGTTTGTCTTGTGACTCGTTTGTCCACGTTTCTCTTGGCGGTTCGCTAACATTTATTTATGATTGGTCTATTTTTTGTTTATACAGATATGAAGTACGGGTAAAAGAGGGGTATTGCAAGACAAGATGACAAGGGGTGTTTGTCTTCGTAAACATGGGTTTGTCAAGCTCTCTGGGATGTGAGAGTGAAAGATGGCTATTCAGACAGGATTGAAATGCCTGTTTGTCATCATCAGCATGGATCGATCAGCCTTACTGCGAAGTGCGGGTATAAGAGGATCATTGCGAAACTAGGACGGTTAGATCTCTTTCAGCTTTGGAAGGAAGTGAGGATAAAGGGAGACAAGTGTAAAACAGAAATAGAAAGGTTCGACTACTCGTCACTCTTTTTTGGAAAGTCAAGGTGAAGAAGATAATGGCCAAACAGGGTTCGAACGGTTGGTCTTCTTTCACACTGTATCGTCAGTCTTTGGGGTAACTGTGGAAAACGGAAGATGACTGTGAAACAGATCTAGAAGGGCTCGTATCAGGTGACACTGGTTCATCAGTATTTCCGAGAAGTAAGTGTAAATGAGGATGATAGCAAGAACACAGGGAGTGAACGTGGTTCATCAGTCTTTCCGAGAAGTAAGTGTAAATGAGGATGATAGTAAGAACACAGGGATTGAACGTGGTTCATCAGTCTTTCCGAGAAGTAAGTGTAAATGAGGATGATAGCAAGAACACAGGGAGTGAACGTGGTTCATCAGTCTTTCCGAGAAGTAAGTGTAAATGAGGATGATAGCAAGAACACAGGGAGTGAACGTGGTTCATCAGTCTTTCCGAGAAGTAAGTGTAAATGAGGATGATAGCAAGAACACAGGGAGTGAACGTGGTTCTGTCTCAGAAGTGGAGGGGAAAGAGAATGATTCCGAGATAGGACTGAAATCACCGTTTATTGGCCTCTCAGTGAAATGAGTCTGCTAGAGAGGATAGCGGACAGACAGGATTGAAAAGAAAGATTTTCCTTTTCAATTAACAGTGTTCTTTTTTTTTTCCTGGGAAGAGAGGATAAAAAAGTATAATTGCAAAACATCCAGCTTTTGTCTTTTTATCGCTGGCTTGACACCCTTTCCGGGATGTGACGTGCAAAGAATGAAGCTTGCAAAACAGGATTTGTTAAAGGAGATTGGTCAGTCGTCCTGGACAGACACCGTGAAAGAAGGTAACTGTATGGATTTTTAAAGATTCCTCTAAGAAAATGTTTCCGGGGGTGGGGGGTGAAGGATGTTGAAAAGGAAGTTTTGAATGTAATAAAGGGCCATGTGTGTGTGTGTGTGTGTGTGTGTGTGTGTGTGTGTGTGTGTGTGTGTGTGTGTGTGTGTGTGTGTTTAATGATGATGATGATGATGATGATGTAAACAGTAATGAATGGGTGAAAATGTTAACTGAAGCATAAAAGTAGCTTCCACTTTACCTGTTTATTCATCTGGACTCGTCCAAACTACGAATAGATGACCAAAAAATCCTATATATTTTGCAGGTAAAAAACCCCAATACTTTCAGCGTGTATCCGCCCTTTTCGCCACTAAGTAAAACGTTATCAAACATAGACACTTCATAGCCGAGACAGACAGACAGGGGATAGAGAGATAGCGAGAGAGAGAGAGAGAGAGAGAGAGAGAGAGAGAGAGAGAGAGAGAGAGAGGATACAAAGACAGAGACAGACAGACAGGGATAGAAACAAACAGATAGAGAAGATAGGCAAACAAACAGACAGGCACTGTTTTCTCAAGGTAACAGGTAAGTATGTGCATTTGTTACAGCCCTAGAAAGGGACTAAGCGTAAATAGCAAGAGAGAGAGAGAGAGAGAGAGAGAGAGAGAGAGAGAGAGAGAGAGAGTCAGACAGACAGAGACATTCACAGACAGAGATATAAAACAGAGACAGAGACAGAAACAAACAGACAGAGACAGACAGACAAACAAACGAACAGACATATAATCCAGACATACAGGCAAACCAATCGGAAAAGCAGTCAGAGAGAACAAGACAAAGGAACACCGACCCTGTAGTTCCACGACAGGTGTTACAGAGCCAGGAACTCCCACACTGAAGGCCAAACTATGTCAACATCTCCCCGGGCTCATACCCCTACTTCACACTGCTTTTATAGCCCGACCAAAGCGTGCTGGGGAACTGGGCAGTAAACATGACGACTGCGAGGCACCCGCTCCAACCATACTGGTGGGAATGAAAAAAAAAAAAGAAAAAAGAAAAGCTGTAAACTGAATACATTCACCAACCCCAGAAGGCGTCGCTATGTCTTCTGATGTATGGTGAAACAAAAGAAAGAAAATTCATAATTCTCAAAAAAAGAAAAAGAAAAAAACAAAAGAAAAAGAAAAACAAAACTAAATTGCTGTTATCTATACAAACAACATTCGTCTTACTTTGTACTGAAGACTGTTATAAATTGTCAATGGTCAAAGATGAACAGGATATGAAGGTTCTTCACATCTTTGCTTTGTTTTTCATCTGTGTCCATATAGCTTATCTACTTTATTTCTTTTGAAATAACGTTAATCTGACGATTTTTTAAATATAAAATCTGAGATCAGTTTCAGTGGCTGCATTTGATATCAACAGACGGTATGTGTTTAATGATTTTTTGTTGTTGTTTGTCAACACTACAATGTATACTTAGTTACGTGCAATCGAGATCTGACCATTTGATACAACTTTTACCAAGAACGGACATAACAAAACGTGCCCTACTGAATATAAAACACAGGCTAGCGATATATAGATGCTGCTTGCCAAAGACACTGAATATAAAACACAGACTAGCGATATATAGAGACTACTTGCCAAAGACATGAATATAAAACACAGACTAGCGATATATAGAGACTACTTGCCAAAGACACTGAATATAAAACACAGACTAGCGATATATAGAGACTACTTGCCAAAGACACTGAATATAAAACACAGACTCGCGGTATATAGAGACTACTTGCCAAAGACACTGAATATAAAACACAGACTCGCGGTATATAGAGACTACTTGCCAAAGACACTGAATATAAAACACAGACTAGCGGTATATAGAGACTACTTGCCAAAGACACTGAATATAAAACACAGACTCGCGGTATATAGAGACTACTTGCCAAAGACACTGAATATAAAACACAGACTAGCAGTATATAGAGACTACTTGCTAAATACACTGAATATAA
>CM065714.1:57288635-57291135 GCA_033310375.1 Conus canariensis
GACCCATCACTTTCCATTGACACTTATCCAGGTCCGTTCCCACCATACATTCACATTTATCCAGACCCATCACTTTCCATTGACACTTATCCAGGTCCGTTCCCACCACACATTCACATTTATCGAGACCTGATCACGTACATTCACAGTCGCCAAGACCCGTTCACATACAACCACGTACATCCAGACCGATTTACATCCGTTTGTATTTGTTCAGATCTGTCCATACGGGCAGACACAGACACAGACACAGACACTAACACAGACACTGTCACCGCTCACCTTCAGTGATGTGGTGGAGTTTCAAACGGGACTGTCCCTTCGCTCCCATGGCGTGTGAAGATGTGATCAGGAGGCACTCCGCAAGCTTCAGACAAAACCGCTGAGGCGCACAGCTAGATGTCGCACTCTTTCCTGGTTATCTTCCCTTGTGTCTACATGGCGCCTCGGAAGGAAGAAATATAGAGCCCCAAATATGGTCACAGTTGGAGGATTTGCTAAGTCCGAAAACAAGGACTGAATTCACAATGTAAACATGAAAGTAACATGCATCGGTTACTCAGTAACTGGAATGGAAAGGTTGAAATACTCCCGCGGTGGCAGGTTTCTGCAAAATGAAATATTACTACCAGAGGCGGATGCATGGAAAATACAATATCACCATAATTGTGGGTGTGGGCAAATTGAAACGTCAGGTGAATGTCAGGTATGAGCGAAATGAAAAAGTGTCACGACAGGGGCGAACAAGTATGTCACAATCGCTGGTGGGAAACGACATCACCTTTATCTTGAAATACGATGAATACAAATGTTCTTGCGTCACACAGGAAGGAGAATGTTAAAATGTCGCGCGGCAAAGTTTGTTGGAGAATTACGTTAAGATCTTAGCAGGTGAGAGGAAAGAATGTATTATGATTCTCTGTCGACTGCGGGAATCAGCTTTGAATAAGAAGAGGTTGTTTCACTTGTCACACATGTAAATGCAAAAAGAAAACTGAATCACTCATCAGATAAACGATTAGAAAAATCAAAATACTTTTTAAACGATAGAAGCAAAGTAATGCCAAATCAGCTCTGAATAAAAAAAAAGGTTGTTTCACTTGTCACACAGGTAAATGCAAAAAAGAAATTTAAATCATTCACCAGATTAACAATTATAAAAAAAATCGGAAATGAAATGAGGCAGGGAACAGTAAACGATAAACAGTAAACAAGTGAAGTATTTTTTGCTCCCATAAGAAAACCTAACACAGAGTAACTTTTATTCAAGACTGGCACAGCCTTTTAAACTTGAATAAAGTCAGACAAATACATAAACGAACAATCTAATAGTGGGGGAAAAAACAAGCGCAGGCCAACAGCTGAACTGTCTTCATAGTAATGACTTGGCAAAGATTTGGACTTAAGGAGGGAGGGGGGGGGGGGAGTTTGAAGATGGAGAAACTGGGAACATGAAATTAAGAAAATATGTTACAGATATGAAAACTTCCTTATGCAGCTAGTGAAGAGTTTTCATATCTGTAACATATTTTCTTAATTTCATGTTCCCAGTTTCTCCATCTTCAAACTCCCCCCCCCCCCACTCTCCTTAAGTCCAAATCTTTGCCAAGTCATTACTATGAAGACAGTTCAGTTGTTGGCCTGCGCTTGTTTTTTCCCCCACTATTACATTGTTCGTTTATGTATTTGTCTGACTTTATTCAAGTTTAAAAGGCTGTGCCAGTCTTGAATAAAAGTTACTCTGTGTTAGGTTTTCTTATGGGAGCAAAAAATACTCCACTTGTTTACTGATTATAAAAAAAAAATCAAAATACTTTTTAAACGATAGAAGCAAACTAATGCCAAATACTGCCAAACGAAAAATGATAGGAACGAATTGAAGTATTAATACCAATGCAAAAAAAACGTGCTGCAAAAACAAAAATCACATCAAGGATAGAAATGAGCTGAACCCCCCCCCCCCCCCCCTTCCCCCCAAGAAAAAAGTTTAAAAAATAAAATAAATAAATTCGCACTAATTTGTGTGTCGTATGTGGTGTCTTTAACGCTTTTCTCTGCAAACGGGAAACAGAACAAAACAAATGTACAGAAATAACTGCAATCTTAATCAACCTTTTTACTTTGTGAATTTTCTTTTTTTTTTCGCATTTACATAGATTTTGAAATGAAAAAAAAAAACACGCAAAACAGTTCTAAAGTAATTCTGGATTGATTTAAACGTTTCATCTGTGACGGTAGTTCCCGCCAACGACATAACAACCGTACACTCCCACTGAACACACCTTGGAGATTTATCAAAACAGCGGGCAGGAAAGTAACTTCTACTTCAGTCTTCAAACTGCATTATTTACCGCCTCGCCGACGATGGAAATTATCCGTGGGTTTGTCACAATGGTAGGTGTAGACACCGCTTGACTTTTTCCACAAACAACAGACAAGAGTCAACACTTCCTAACTTATGTCACAATCAAGGGAAGGCGGTTCAAACCCGAGAAATCCA